>JAJEJO010005240.1:3663-402939 GCA_020662805.1 Glaucomys volans
GCATTAAGTACATCTACTTTCTGTACAACCATCAATCACCACTATTCACTTCCAAAACTTTTCCTCATCCCAAACTGAAACTCTTTTTTATGACTGGCTTCTTCACTTAGTGTATGTCCTCAGGGTTCATCTGTATCATATCATACATCAGAATTTTGTTCCTCTTTAAGGTTGAATAACATTCCTTTGGATGGATGTGCTGCATGTGGTTGATCCGTTCATCTCTAGATGGCTTTGGTTTGTTTCTCCTTTTTGGCCATGAGCTTGAGTGCACAAACCAGGAATCTTTGAAAAGCAATATTCTGGTCTTGTCCAGCCTTCTCTGAACCTGCCTTAGAGGCATTTATCCAGGGGAGTTCAATTATATCCACTCATGATGTCAACCCTACATTATCTGGGAAAGTGATGAACTTCCCATATCTGTATGGAGAACAATATCAGAGATGTTATAATGTGTCTATCAATGATCAAAGCCATAATTGATGAAAACTAAGTCAATGAAGGATTGTCTGAACACTCTTATATCCACTCCTCTATCTGCTTGGTATTTTATTCTAGAGTTAAATTAGACTGTCAGAAACAAAATGCTTTGGCCAACTGCCTTAGTCTCTCAAACCAGACCATGACTCACTGTCCTTCCCTCACTTGCCAACAGGGGGCACTATGAGAAACAACCTTGGGAAATCTATGGCTACATTTTCTGAGGAGTCATTAACATGTGAGCTAATACAACTCTCAATATCATCTATTTGACATGAGCAGAAATTTCCTATAGAGTTCAGCATCAAGAAAAGAAAAGTTAAGCCCACTTTGAGAACTGCAAACCAATATATATTTTTTTCTCTTGGACAAGGAGAACAATCATCTGTGTTCCCTTTTGAATACTGTCTGTTTAGAACTATGTTCTGTCTCTCTGGAATTTATACTTCCTAAATTGGCTTTGTTAGGCATGACTCTGAGGCTTCATTTGTCATGTATACAGTCATAACTTTGGATTATGTCTTTCTCATAAGTGGCCTAAAATCCCGTGACAGTTGAGGAAAGAGAAGAAACAAAAAGATAAAAATGAAAGACAGGCAGGCTCTGGATCTGCAAATGGAAGACTGGAACCCAGGGAGATGGAAGGGGTGGGGAGTTAGCAGTAACCAGAGGCAAGTAATGTGACAATTTTCCTTTTTCTTAAAAAAGACTCACATGGAAGGGGAAATTCAAAGTTAAAAATATCTGTATCAATCCTTTTTTGGCTCCAGCCCTGTTCTTCCTGGGAAACCAGTGCTTCTGAGGACCAGGTGGAAATTCCGATCTGAGCCACCAGAGGGTGGTGCAGGACAAGTTGGTCTTCAGCTCTTAAAGGACAGAAGGCTATTGATCCTAAAGGAAGGTAGCAAGTTTGTTAGCCTGTTTCTTCCCTGGCTCTCCTGCAAGTCAGATGACTTGGTCACAGCTTGATGTTGACTGAGTCAAAGCACTCAATTTGAGGTCATCTTTATTAATTAAAACAAACTGGGTTGCTAAAGACAACTCCTTGTAAATAGGCTAGAGCTTAGAGGGTGGTCCCCCAGCACCAGCTGCTCAATTCTCTGGCTGGGTGATCTGGGGAGAGCTCATGGTTTCTTTCCCACCTGCAAACTGGGCTTTATACTATTTACCTACATAAAGGGTCCTCCTAGGATGAAATGGGCCATCTGTGGGAAAAGTCCAGGTGCTCACTGAAGGTTCATTTATTATTGTGTAGGTACAGTTTGGGTGCATTTTGAGAGCACTGTGCCCCACTAATGGCCCCTGTGCTGCCCTGAGATGCACTTGCCCAGCTAGTTCCAGGAGATTGTGCTGCACAGAGCTGCACATGGTGTCCCACAGCAGCCAGTCCCACGTCCTTTCCTTTAGGGAATAAAAGTTGCTGGAGGGACCTCTGAGGCAATACCCACACAGGTGGCACCAGAGAAGCTGTTCCAGGATAAAGGAACCTGGGGCCCTCTGCCAGCCTGTGACATGCAACAGCTGACCAGGCCCCTCTGGTTTTCCCACAGGGACTTCAAAGCTGCTCATGGAGAAGCACACCAGCCTTGGTGCAGACCCTTGGCCTCACTCATGCCTCCCTCCTCAAAGCTTCCACCCCACGGCCTGTGAGTATTACTGTCACCTGGCCTCCAGGAGGAAAGGCTGGCCGTGAGGGTCTCTGCTCCCTCCCAGGGTTCCAGAACGAAGCACGATGCACCCTTTGCTCACCTTGTGCAGCTTGCAGCTCCTCCAGGTGCTGTGGAGAGTCTGCCCTAGTCAGGGGCTCCCTCAGGGAGACATGCCGGGTTAGGGACTTTGGTAGAGGCAGGGTTTCTGGCCGCCAGGCTCTCTCTTCACAGGCCTTTGCACTGAGGGCCTCGCTGCTGCCATAGTCAGATTCTGCATCAGAGCTGGAAGGAGGAAGGAGGGAGTGGGTGAGCCGGGGGCTCTGGAACCCACCCTCAGCACACACCCGTGCTGCATCCTCCCCGCCCCTGCCTCCTACAGACCCTGGAGTCCTGGGGTGAGATCAGGGGTTTAGTTCCTCTGTGCCTAGTCCCCAGACTTGGACTTCATCATGGTCTGAGGTATGAAACCCCAAATTCCTGTGTTGAATTCCTAATCCCAGCACCTCAGAATATGACTGCATTTAGAGACAGGGTCATGAAAGACATAATTAAGTTAAAATAGGGTTATTAAGTAGGCTCCCATTCTATATGACTGGTGTCCTCATGAGAACAGGGAATTTGGACACAGACCTGTGCAGTAGGAAAATGCCACCACACGACCAGGAGATAGGTATCTACAAGCCCAGGAGAGAGGCCTGGAACAGACGCGTCCCTCTGGCCCTAGTAGAAGCCAACCCTGCCAGCACCTTGATCTGGGACCTCTAGTCCACAGAATTGTGAGTAGGGAGTTCCTGTTGCTCAAGTTGCCTGGGCTGTGGTGCTTCATGGCCCAGTCATGCTGACTGATATGGGCTTGGATCACAGCAGGAGAAAGGTCCCAGCAAGCGTCTGACCAACCACTCACATGAAGGAGGAGGGTCTCACCTTCGCCCAGCCCTGAACATAACTCCTAAGCTCTCCGGGTCAAGGGAACATGTCCACAGGTACTTGGTCCTAAAACTTCAGGCATTGAAATGGGGAGAGGGTGGTAGAAAAGCCTTTCTGGAAGGAGGTGTTTAACGAGGCAGGAATTCAAGTGGCAGAGAAGTGGAGACAGAGTGTCATAGGCAGAGGGGACAGCCCACTCACAAGTCCAGAGTGAGAGGGCAGGAAGCCTGCCAGGCAGACATATTTCCCTGAAGCTAAATATCCTTCCTATCTCTCTCTATCTATCTATCTATCTATCTATCTATCTATCTATCTATCTATCATCTATCTATCTATCATCTGTCCATCCATCCAGCATGGTTCTTTCTATGAGGTCTACTCTTTGTCTACCTGTGTGCCTAGTGGACCCTTCACAGAGGCCAGGCCTGCCCAGTCCTGGCAGCCCATCCTGTGCACTGATCAGTCCCAGAGGTGGGTGTATGGCACAGGTAATACCAAGTGGGAGCCTTCCTGGATCTCATTCTGTGGACATTAACTTATGGATATGGCCAAGGTCCTCAGTAGTGAGGGTCACCCAGCTGGAGACAGCTTCTCTGTGGACTGCAGCAAGGCTGAACCGTGCAGAGGCAGCAAGGGAGAGCTGCTATGAGTCTCTGGTTGCACTGTCACCTCCTCAAGGAGATCTGAAATGAGGACCACTCTTGGCCTTTCAGGTCCACACCAACCAATATATCTGCCTTTGTTACTGAAGGTACCTTGAGTTGGATGTCTGCCTCTTATAATGGGAACTGTCCTAAGTGAGGCCTAGAGGCCTAGATGGCTGTGTGACCTAGGGCAGGTGACTTCCCTCCTCTAGGCCCTGGTTTTCTATTTTAGGGCACTCTAGGGGAGTGGGTCTCATGCAGATGTGTACATCAGAATCACCTGAGAGAATTGCTGAAATGTGTGTTCCCAGGCCCCATTCCAGAGTCTAAATGATCAAGACATAATAAACTAGGTGTCTGTGACCATTGTCTCCATTTTCTCCCTCCTGTTCTTCCCACACACACTTCAGTCAGACTCTGCCAACTGACTCCACTGAGACCAGGTCGTGGAAGTCAATGAGGACTCTCCTGTTGGAAAGCCCGAAGACCCCTTCTCTGTTTATCCTATTGACCTGACCTCACAGCTTCCCAATATGGCAAACCATGCCTTCCTTCAGGACCAGTGGTTTCTGCCACTGAGCCAGCCCTGCCCTCAGCTCCCTTCTTGAAATTCTCTCCTCTTGTCTCCTCCAGTGCCCTCTTGGGGTTTCCCTCCTCCCCAAACTCCTCCCCTGCTTGCTTTCTGAATGTGCAAATGCCCTAGGGCTCTCTTCTAGGCCCAGCTCCCCTTTATCGACAGGAAGATAATCTTACTCCATTCGGGACCCCTCAGGTCCTTTGGTTTAAAGGCCTCTGAATCCACCATCTCCAGCCTTGCTCCCCCAAAGTTCAGATGTTAAAGTTGCATGTTTGCTGACTTGATATCTGCACAAGGACGTGGGCATCTCAAACCCTACTGGTCCAGGATAGAACTCTTGGTTTTTCCCCAGGACCTATATCCCCTGAAATCCTTCTCACCTTAAGAAATGATCATACCCTCTGTTCAGTGATGGAGTCAAAACCTGGGAGTTGCCCTTGAATTCTTCTTTCCCTCAGGTTCAGCCAATCAGCAAACTCATCTCCTCTGCTCCATCGGTCCCTGGTCTCAGGCTCCTCCCTGATCTCCTGGTCTTTGCTCTGGTCCACCTGCCCCACCCACTCCCCACACCAGGGCCCGCTGATGTTTGAAAATTGTGATTGAAATGTCACTCTTCAACTCGCAAATTCTCTTTCAATTATCTCTGGCATAGCATGCAAGTCCTTCCCAGGCTCCCTGAGCCCCGCTTCTGCCTTCCTTCCACAACCTCTCCCGCATCAGGCTTGCTCCCACCCCGGGGCCTGTGCACTAGCTGTTGTCACGGCCGAACTGCTCTTCTTCCATGGCCATCCCTTCTTGTCAACCCATTCTCAGCTTCAGTGTCACCTCCTCAGGGAAGCCATGGTAGGCGCTCTGCAAAAATGGCTGCCATCCTTCTCCTTGGAGCCACACTCCTCTGCGGGGGTTGGGGGGGATTTGCAGCTCCGCCCATAAGGGGTGGAGCCTACTTCCTTGCGCCTAGAATCTGGGCTGGTCATATGACTTGCGGTGGCCAATCAGATACCATGGGAACAGTACTGGGCAGGGCCAAGCCTGGGTCTCTGGAGACCTTGTGTTGGTCCCCTCTTGAGCAAGCCTCAGCTGCTGAATGGAGGATGAAGACTCAGGGCACAGTAACCCGCTGTTGCCACATCTCACAGCTAACTCGAATGCGGAAGAACTCTGCTGGGACAGGCCACCAACGCTAGGGCTGCCTCCAGGGCCTGCTGAGCTGCTGGCCCCACAGTCGAGGATGTAATAAATGGGCTAACTCACTCACCTGGGGCTGGCTTGTTACCAAGCATGATTTTGGCAGTCAATAAGGGACACAGAGGCCTTATCTGGCCACCCAACCTAAGAAGCTGACCCCTCGCTCTCTACCCCTACTTTGCTTCTCTACCCGGTGCATATTTTATTTCCTCATTTGCTGGTTGTCTGCCCAACTTGAAGAAGGGAGGTGAGAGCAGGGACTTTGCCTTGGGTTGGTCACTGCCCTGTGTTCAGTCTAGTAGATGACAAGCAGCTGATACTTCTTATTGCTTGAGCTCCTGAATGATTTGGGTGTATCTGGGGGAGGGCTGGCTGATCTCAGGGGCATTTCTCATTACCACTCTGGGTGTGGATCTGATACAGGAGGTGAAATGACACCCTCAGAAACAGTCACCGAGTCACCAGGTTCATTTCCCCCGCTGGCCTCCCCATCACCTTGCACTTCCATTTCAGGGTGGTAGGGGCTCCTGGGGCCCTGTGACAGGTGATGCCCATCTGCACCCTTTGCTGCAGACCATGTGACAGTCACCTCCTGGGAGAAGATGGTGATGCCAGTGCCTTTCCCTTCACTGAGAAAATAATTGCTAAAATTTTCAGGGTTTATTACTAGAATTGTTACACACACTTACATGTTAATGTTTTGATCCTTAAAAGTCCTTCTGAGACAAGCACTATGATTGTCACCATTTGACTGATGGGGAAACTGAGGCCCAGAGATGTCCCTCTGCAAGGGAGTGGAGAGACGAGATCCCAGATGCTGCCCCTCCTCCAAACCCTGGTGTGGTCCCCGTCCTGCAGCAGCCCGGGCATACCTGCTGTCCTCGCTGGTGACCAGGACACGCACTGCCAACACATCCTGACCAACTGCATCCTCTGCAGGGCTGATCCTCACAGAGGTCCACTCGGAGGGCAGGGGAGAGGTGGTTCCATCTTCTACATCACTGGGATGTGGCACAGGGACACTCTTCGGCTTCTTGGGGGAAGTGGGCTCATCTGTTGAGAGGAAAACAGGGTCTAGAGAGATGGTGGAATGGGTGACTCCAGCAGGGTCTCTGCTCCTCAGGGGTCTGGGTGGGATGCTGGGAGGGTGCCTGGGGTCTACACAGGGGCTCTGAGACCGACCTCTCTGCCATTGCTGGACCCATCCCTCAGCCCAGCAGATACACAGCATTCCCGGCACACCTCCTGTGTGCAAGGTATAGACACATTCGCTGTCCCATTTCATCTGGAGGGAAGGCCCCAACATGTTCAGAGGGCCCACCTCAGGCTCACTGGTCTCTGGCTGCTGGTGTCAAAGATCACAAGCCCCGCTCTGTTGCTAAACCCAGGGGTGACATCTCAGATCTCATCTTATTGACATACCAGCAGCATCTAACCCAGCCCATCATGCTCACTTTCAGAAAACAGCCTTCCTCTCTGCCCAGCCCTCTCCTTCCCACTGCCAATCTCCTTTCTGGTCTCCTTTGCTGGTCCCACCTTCTCTCCTTGGTATCAGAATGCCGAAGGGTGACAGAGGTCAGGCTCTGAACCTTTGTCTACTGCAGATCTCACATCCCTGCGGATCTCATGGCTTTAAATAACCCTCTCAGGCTTACATCTCCAGCCAGGGCATTTCCCTGAATCTTGACATACATGCTGTACTTGCTTGGCATCTTCACACAGACATCTAACATACATATCAAACTCAACTTGTCCTAACTGAATGCTTCATCTCCACCTCTCCACAACCTGCTGCACCCACAGTGGTCTCCATCTTGGCAAAAGGCAGCATCAGCCCCTGTGGTCAGGTCAGCTGTGGTCAGCTCAGCAGCATCCCTGACCTCTCTCTTCCTTTCATTCTTCACTCAAGCTAATCATGGTGGCTCTCCCTTCAAAATCCATCAGGAACTCAGTCCTGCTCCCTCCCACCTGGTCCCAGCCCCATTGCCTCTTGCCTGGATGACAGAAACAGCCTCTACCTGGCTCCCAGCTTCCCCTGCCATGCCCCACCCCCTTAGCCTTTCTCAGCACAGCAGCCAGAGTGACCCTGTGGAGACGCAAGTCAGACACTGCCACCTTCTGCTCAAAACCCACTGGCTTTTCTTTACATTTGGAAGTGAAGCTGAAGGGTCATACCTAATTTGATCCCCGGTGGCCCCTGGGTCCTATCTCCTCTACTGCCCCCTGGATCCATTTGCTCTGACCTCCCTGCTGTTCCCCAGCACCCTGGGCAGGTGCCTACCACAGGCCCCTTGCACTGCTATCACTTCTGCTAGACGCTTGTGAGCAGGGCTGGCTCTCTCGCCACCTTCAAACTCTGGTGGAATGCCACCTTCTCAGAGAGCTTGCACTGACTGTCCTGTTGAACCCACCCTGAAGTTTCACTTAGCACACATCTCAACTCCCAATAAATGACACAATTTTATTTTGTTTATTGTCTATCTCCCAGAACTAGAACACAGTGATTTTTGTCCATTTTGTTGTTAGAGTTTACCTAACAGTAGATGCTCAATGAGTACCTGTTGAATGAGTGAATGAATCCATCTTGGTTCCTGCTCAGCTGGGTAACCCTTCTCTGGTCAGGGGTCCTTTTTCCTTTCCAAGGTAAAGGACCTCGGCTGATCTTGGCTTGATCTCATCCAACGCCCCCAAATACCATCCATTGTCTTTTCTTTCCTGTGGTCTTAACTTTTTTGCCTACTGGATCTTTTCTACCAGAAGGCTCTCCTGTTTGAGGAAACCACTTTCCAACCTCAGATCCCACCCAGCAGTCCTTTCTCTCTTCTTCCTCCTTTCTAGCCCGTCTCTTGGCAGTCTCTGTGGCACTCACGTTCTCTCCTTGTTTATCAATCCCCCGTCATCCTGCTTATACCCTCCTATTCCAAACTGCCCCCAGCAAAGTCCCTGGAACCCCCTCCCCCCATTGTGAAATCTCACTCACAAGGCTTTGGTGTCCTCCTGTGACCCTTGACTCCCTGGCTCCCTACTTCTCCAAGGGACACTTCCTCTTCTTGCCCCTCTGCCTGTTCCAACTCAGCCATCCAGTATTCTAGCAGCTTTCTTTTGTGGGTGCTCAATATAACCCACAAATCATTTGAGCATCCTACATACGTTCAGCCTATTAAGCCCATGTGCTCCTCTGAGGAAAGCAGTATTGTTAGCCCCATTTTTCTAAGAAAACTGAAGCCTGGAGAGATTAGGATGCAAGTACATGGCCACACATTGCTTCAGAGGATGGGGACTGCCAGTCAGTGTGTCCATGAGCACAAGAGATCCCCAAATAGACAGCCATGCTTGTGGCCTTTATTCTGCGAGTTTGGACTAGAATATGTCCACAGTTTCCCACTCGCTCTCTGTCACACGGGAGTGTGGGTAGTCCTTCTCACCAGAGTAGGAGGGGCACAGCTCCCTGTCCCATTGACAGGAAGTTTGGCTATAAGAGTTGCTTGGACCAGTGGAAATTCTTGGATGTGATGTGAGCAGAGGCTCTAGGCAGACTTGCCGGTTTGGCTTGTCACTCATGCTCCTGTTAGATTGCCATAAAAGGAGCTTGTTCCAGATGGTTGCTGCCCCTTCAGCCTGAGTCCCTGGTTGAGGGCTTGTGAAACATGGAGCCAAAACCTATAGCCTGGAGCCCCAACTGGCCAATCCCATAGGAGCCCAGCCCACCCTTAGACCTGTAGGGGTCTAGCCAACCCACAGACTCATGAGCAAGGAAACAGAGGCAATAAGACACTACAATTTGAAAGGTTTGTTATACAGAATTGTTGTGGCAGAGATCTGACCTATACCTGATCTATCTGAGAACATGAGTGTTTATGTGCCTGTGAACAATATGCGCAGTACTTACGTACCTAACAGGCACTCCTGAACCCTCCTCAGCCAAGGCCTATGCTAGGGATTATGAGATGAATCAGTCACCATGGTCCCTGCCTTCAAGGACCTCTTTTTGTCCCACAAAGAAGAGACATATTCATGGATAAGAAGAGACATGTTCATGGATATCTACATTATAAGGCAAACCGTCTAAGAGGGAGGCAGTGAAAAGGTAGAAGGGGAGGGTGGTCTGACTTCCATGTAGTAGACACTAGATCAAAGGTGCCATTTTAACTGGGCTTGAGGATGGGTAAGATTTGACCAACAGAAGGGGAGATGATACTTCTAGGGGCCTCTAGAACAACAGTGAGGTGAGAAAGAGCTGCCATCTGCATGGGAGTGGAAAACAAGTCCTTGTGGCTGGAAGACATGAGGGCATGCCAAAACAAAACAAGATAAAACAAAGAAGCAAAAACCAGTGGAAAACGAGTCCTTTGACAGTCAACCATGAAAGGCCCTGAGTGGCCCGTTAAGGGTAGATTTCACTGCAAGAGCCACCATGGCAGAGTTGTAAGCAAGGGACTGGCATCATCAGATTAGCTGCATAGGAAGACCACTCTGTGTCAGTGGAAGGGGAACTGGAGGACCCACAGGAGGGGAGGAGAGTGAAGGAGGTGGGGTGGCCTGGCAGCCGCAGTTGAGGGCAGCTGAGTCAGGCTGTGGTGGCACCGGGCCCAAACTGCAGAGGTACCCTGGGTCCTGCTTTTCTTGCTTCCTTCCAGAGAGTTTTGGCTTTGCCAGCAGGACTCAGGGATGGAACAGGTGCTTCTGGCTCCCTGGACTCCTGGAGGGGTGGAGGGCTTGGCTGACCAATGGTCCCTCAGGACGCCAAGGGCAGGGCCAGCGTGTCTCACAGCAGAGCCTGGACATTAGTGAAGGGGCCAAGGGTGGGGCACTGGGATGCAGAGACTGTGAACAAGAAGCTAGTGCTTCGTTTGCCAACCAACCAAGGCAAACCCCAAAGGAGGACATGCCCTTCCCCTGTTTTCATTCCAGCCACAGGTACATTGGGCTCTGGGGCTCATTTCCATGCCAGGAGTACACTTTTCCAGTAGGTTTTCGCTTCCAGGGACCTTGGGGTCCTGTCCACATGAACCTAGAGTCACAGGAGGACTGGTGGAACCATGCCAGTGATGGGGGTACTGTTAATTAACCACACTGAGAGCCGCACAGCTCATTATCCAGAACCCTTGCTTATTCAGCATTTTGGGTCCACCATCACTGACATCGTGACAACCCTGAGAGGTAGGTGTCATCATTGCACCAGTGGAAGAGTGGAAGAAAGCAGAGCCAGAGAGAGCACCTCACCAGGGCAGCATGGGAGTGCAGTGTTGGAGCCCCTGCAACTGATGGCCTGCTGCTCACCAGGGCAGCCATGTCTGCAGCCTGCCCAGGTGAGGGAACAGGTGCTCACCTGTGCCACATGGGCATGTGACCAGCCCCTCCCTGCCTCCCCTAGGCAGACTGCTCTTCACTTTAGACTCTGCCTGACATCTTCTCAGCTCAGGGAGAATCCAGGACTATAAGGGGGAGGTGGTATTGGGGGACCAGGATGGCAGGTGGGGAGTGGGAGGAGGAAAAGGATTTGCACCTCCCAAAGCAGCAGCCAGCTGGGTCTCCTGATGGGAAGCAGGTCTGCTCAGGACTGAGCACCTCACTCTCCTCTCAGCACTCTGACCAGATTCCTGCTCCTAGTGACAGAGGAGACTCAGGAATTCTAGTTCTTGGGAAAGGCATTGCTGTCAACATCTGGGAAATGCCTGACATCACATGCCACCCCAGCAGCCAAGTTCCAAGGCCCTTTCCTGCCGGGGCCAGGTGCAGGGTCCTGAGCTGCCCTGGTTCTGCAGCGGTAGGCACTCCTGTTTTCCACCCTAGTCTGGAGACTCTTCCACGCACCCTAGAACCCAGGAAGATAACAAAGCAACACATCCCCTCTTGATTGTTATTAACTCCATTTTACAAGAAAGGAAACTGAGGTTCAGAGGAGTTGTCCAGGGCCACTGTCAGAGCCACAATCCTAATTGCCAGTCACTTCTGGCTCTAGACTTGGAGAAACCTCCCCTGTCGTGGTGTTCCCTGTTCTCTCTGTAGACAGAAGTTGAGAAATAAAGTGACATAATTAAGTGTATCATCAGGATCCACTCAGGAAAATGGAGCTGAAATCAGGGAGATCAACAGAGGAAAGGTAAGGAGTCACACAGTGTTGGAGCAGCTGAATGACCAGATGGGGACAGTGCAGGAGCTCAGAGATGAGCACAGTGGGAAGCCACCAGCGAGTGGGATGGGGGAAGGGCAGGGATTACCAAAGCCCAGGGACCACAGCCACTGCTGCAATGCAGACAGGCAGGAAGACTACCCTGTTTTCTCCCTTGATCTTGCCCTCAACCTCCCGCCAGGCCAGGGCATCCAGCAGTCAAACCTAACAGGAAGCCAGTTGCAAGGGACACTGGAAGATACAGTGTGCAGGGACCACACCTCTCCAATACAGAGCAGAGCAGGGTTGGGGGCTGCTAGAGTGTCTCTGAACATGAATAGCAGATGGCTGGGATAATAGGCACTCAGCTTGTAAGGTGGACCCAGCAGAATGGGGAGGGCCGTGGGATGGGGACTGAGTTGGCAGTCCCTCTGGGGATGCCACTTCAGGGGATGCCACAAGCACTCTGGGAGGAATATTCACCCATGCCGGCACTAATGTCCTTTGCAGTATGTGGACCTTCAGAGATAAAGGTGCACTTGTCCAAAGACAGCTGCTGCCATCCTGGGGTCTTTTTGAGATGACTCCTCTGGGCATACTAAGGGAGTCCCTGTGGAGCATTGATGGTAGAGCTGGGCCTGTGGGCCCTCCCTCCACCCTGGGGCTTGGCTGCTGGGCCTTGCTGTACTCTTACCAGGTATCCCAGGTCCAATGAGTGGGCCTGGTTGTTGACATACAGGCACACCTTCCACTGTCCTAAAACCAGGGCAGGTAAGGTTACTCGGAGGGCCCTGCCTGGCCTTAGCAATGGCCTTTGTGCATAGACCAATACATTAGACTAAATGCAAACAAGAGGAAGCCACAACATTTGATGGGGGGAAGAGGATGAGGCCAGGCCCTTCCCTGGAAACCCAGGGATGACCTGCTCCTACCCCAGAACCCTCATCCTGGACACTGGACCAGACACCCAGGAAGTGCCAGCCGCAGGAGGGCCTGCAATAGGCACCAGCCTTCAGAGGAGGCTCCCCCTGAACAGCCCTCCTTTGGTGCGAGGGTGGGGTACGTGCAGTGTCTTTCCCACGCTCTGCGGTGCAGAGCAGCAAGGGAGCTAGATGGTGTGGCCAACAGAAGCAGTTTGAGGCCTTAATTCTAGGACCCTGACTCTTCTTCCCACCCTTCCCTGGCCACCGATAGGCACTGTGCCTGGCTAGCCAAGCCTCCAGCTCAGAAGATAGCTGAGGATAGCTGGCATCCACACTCACATTTCTCTGAGAGAAACAGGGAATTCTAAGTCTCTGTGAAGTCAGTTCCGCAAGAACTCAGACAGGAAGGGAAGGAACCTTTGTTCTTTCCTCTTGCTCATGTCCCCTGGCCAGGGAAGCTGCCATGTCCCAGGACTGAGTAGACAGTACCCTTCCAGCTCCCTCAGGTCGGAAGGGTGGAGGGCACTGTGCCAGCAGCTCCTGTGGGATCCCCACACCCAGGATCATGCCCAGGCCTGACTAGGCCTGGTATGGGTTTCTGGTGGGGATAAAGGATACTTGATCTTCTGGTGCTTCTAGGCCCCCCACACTTGAGGAGTTGCTGCTAGACAGCCACCTCCCTTGGTTACTCATGCAGGATGACTAGGCTTATGAGGTCAAAGCCAGGTTGAGTCACCCACATGTCATTGTGTGGGGGCTCCAGTGCCAACTTCAGCTCCAGCCAGGCTCAGGTGGTGGTAGGTAGAGCATCCCCCCCAACACTTGTTTTATCCTGTCATCTGGATTTCTGTGTCAGGACTCCAGAGCGGGGACATTAAGTAGGTGGGGGGACGTGTATGGTCTGGTCGCCTGGGCTATCATGCCCTGAAACTGGAACTGCTCTCTACTGCCAACCTCTGGCTTGCCCCTGCCAGAGGCCACCCAAGCCCACCTGCTCTGCCAAGAGCAGACCCTGCTCTGCCAAGACATGGGAATGATGCCCCTCAGAAGGCAAAACCAAGACTGAACTGCACGGTAGGGTTGAAGGTGATAAATACTATGGAGAAAATGAGTGGGTTAGGTGAGTAGGATTGCCCAGGAGTGCAGTTTGCAGTGCTAGGACACCTCCCTGAGAGTGAGAGTGTGAACAGAGTGAGCAAAGGACAGGGTCGGCCACATTAATACTGGGAAGAGTATTCTTGGCAGAGAGAACAACCAGTGCAAAGGCTTTAAAGCAGAATGTACCAGGTGTAGGATGCCAGTGTGTCTGGAACAGAGTATGTGAGGGAGAGGAGTAGGTCAGAGTGCAAGGTCAGGCCGCAGAGAGACTCTTGAACCCAATGTTTGCCTTTGGCATTCACAGTGCAGGAGCTGGGGAGCCGGGGAGCTGGGGGAGAGCTCTGAGCAGAGGGACCTGGCTTAGAAAACCACTCCATTCGTGTGTTGAAAATAGGTTGAGGGGCAGAGGGAGAAGCAGGGGAGCCTCATAGGAGGCCACTGCCATAACCCAGGAAGGGACAACAGTGGCTGAGGCCAGGTAGTGTGGAGGTGGTGAAGAGAGGACAGATTCTGCTGTTGTTGGAATTTGCTGATGGATTGTTTTTCTGTGGGGCCAAGAGAAAGCAGAATTAAGAACGACCGAAGCACTTGGGGACGAGCAACAAGAAGAGGGGAATTGCTGTGTGCAGCAGTGGGGATGGCCAAGGGTGGAGCCCATTTCAGGGCAAATCAGGATTGGAGGTGGACATCTGAGCTGGAGATGCCAGGTGATGCCCTGGTAGAGTCTAGGTGGAGGTGTGGGTAGAGAGTTTGTGGGTAGAGGCTGGAAACAGAGCCAGGACTGTGCTTCCTCTTACTGTGACTCAGGCATTCTCTAAAGCAAACTCAAGTCCTGTTAGCAGTGGGAGGACAGAAGGGAATCCAGAGCTGAAGCCTTAATTTTCTAGAAAATTAGAGAGAAATAGATGGGGTTACCCAGTGAGCACTGGGGCCTCTGTCTAGTCCTAAACCTGAAGATGTCCTGTCAGGTGTTCTAAGTCCCATCGTATTCAGGATGTCTGAAGGAAGTCTTCCTGGGCTCATTACCAAGTGCTGTCCAGAACTCAGCGAAGTGCTGTGTCTCAGGCCAAGTGCCCAGCTCACAGGTTTTGCCTTTACAAAACGCTGTGCTGAGGTTTTGTTGCTCCCAGTTTGCAGAGGGAGCTTGTCCAACGCTGCCAAATCAGAACAATGTGCCAAGAGTCAAAGCCAGGGATTTGGCTAAGTCCAGAACCCTTACCACACACCAAGGACCCCCTAGAGCAGTCACCTGGCTCTGAGCTGGGGCCCTGGAGGCCTCTCTGTGCCTTCACGGTTGAAGAGGTCACTGTGGACTCGCCTCTCTGGTACCAGTGCGTTACTTTAATAGGGTCTTCTTACTATCAGTGCTGACCTCAAGGCTTCCACCAGCAGGTGAAGCTCTAATGAGGAGCTTTGTATTAAGTACCTGGGCCAGTGTCACACAGAGGAAATGCTGGACATGTAACAGCTGGGCCAGTAGAGGAGGCAGTAACTTTCACTTATTTAAAAAATTAAAAACAAGAGTTGTAAAAATGAATGTGTTCACAGAAATAAAGGAGAGCAGCTCCCCACTCTGGTTGGCCTACTTACTCTACTTAATATTCAAACTGCACAGATGTATTCCTTCTGCTGGGTTATTTCTTTAGAATACATTCCCTGGGGTAGGATTACTGGGCTGAGAGGTCATAGCCCTTTTCTGAATCTTCTTCTTTTTTTAGTACCAGAAATTGAACCCAGGGGTGCTTAACCACTGAGCCATTTCTCCAGCCCTTTTAAAAATATTTTATTTAGAGACAGGGTCTTGTTAAGGTGCTTAGGGCCTCACTAAGTTGCTAAGGCTGGTTTTAAATTTGCCTCCTGCTTCAGCCTCCAGAGTTGCTAGGATTACAGGCATGCGACACCAAGTCCAGCTTCCGGATCTTAATAATTATTGCCAATTGCTTTCCAGAAAAGACTGCCCCAGGGTACGCAATACTAAATTCATAATTTCTCTTAAAATCTACTTCACTTTTTCCTTTTTGCTAAGTCAGTGGGTACAGCATAAGTAATTTACATTCCTTTGGAAGCCAAGAAAGAACATTTCAGTAAATGCTTTCTTTTTTCTTTTTAGTGTTTACCTTTTTAATCTGCTTAAGTGGAAATTATTTGTTCTCAGCCTTTGCCCATTTATCTTCTGATCATAAATAAATACAAATGGATCACTTCCACTGGTGGAGTACCCGGAAACACCAGCAATCAAGGAACTCTTTAAGTATCATGCCATTGAACTTCTTTGTTATTCCACTTAATTCAGATATTTCCTCAGTCTGCCTATTTAAGATTTTAAATTTTACTATTATATGCTGTTTTTAAAAATACCCAGTTGGATTTGTCTCATGCTTTGCCCACATATTTTTTTTTCTGTTACAGGTTTTAAAACTTGAAGAATTATCACCCTAGGATCTAATGTTTAATTCTATTATATGTATACACAAACACACACACACATGTATGTACACGTATACAAATACACATGTGTATATATTTATTCTGTAGTGGTGGGAAATTCTCATTTAATATTTAATTATATTATTTTTCTTTTAGAATGTTAAGTCTTATAATGTAGTGTTTCTGGATAAAATATATTCTATCAAATGCTATTTCTATAGATTGAAATATCCAAACCAAACCAACAACAAAATTTCTAAGTATGTATGGGAAGCCAGTATGAATAATTAATTGAGCTTTTTACTAGAGGACTCCTCAGAGACAACATGCTAATGAATCTTGTGCATCCCCAAGATTGGAAAGGACTGGCAAGAGCTGTGTAAAACATTTCTCAAACTTGTGACTATGGAACCCTTTATTTGTGAAGCAATTCTTGGGGTACTACACTTGGAAGAATGTTGCTTTAATCCAACTCTAAAGAAAAATCAAAGCCAAACCATAAGCTCTACAGAGTGGAAGATTTTTTATCTGTGTATTCCCCGCTGTATTCCCAGCACACAGTAGATGCTCAGTAATTATTAGTTGAATAAATGAACCAACACAAATAAACAAAATAAGACAAATCAGATCTAGGACAGCAGTACTGAGACTCATATCTCTAAAATGCAGGGAGATACAGGGATTTTGTGTCATCCCCTGTTGCAACCCTAGAATCGAGAGTAATAACTAGCATAAATAATTGTTGAATAGGTAAAGAAAGGATTGAGACACGGGCCAAACCTACCAACTGGCTTCCAGTCCTTCACATCCTTCCTTGAATGGAAGGGAAAGAGTACAGGACCCTTGGTCATGACCAGGGGTGGCTCTGAAGGCAGATCCAGGCACCAGGAGCTGAACTGGAGACCAGGGCCCCAGATCTGCCCCTTTGGAGTTGCAGGAGCCCTCAAGAAGTTCACAGGTGTCTTGTCATACCATTGTCAGAAGCCCAGCTACATCAGGCCTGGCAGTGGCAGGCCTCTGCCCAGGGGCACTATGTAGGTGGGCTGAGTGAGACTCCAAATCCTTCTCCTGAACACAGGCTGCAGTTGGGTGGAGCCTGCCATGGGAGCTAGACTCAGTGGCCCAGTGGGTAGGCCTCATAGCCAAAGGTGTTGAATGACCTGAACTTCTGTGGGTAGGGAGGTCTCTTAGGATGGTGAATGGCTCTCCATCTGATGAGAACACGCCTGTTGTGTTCACTGCCATCCTGACTGGTGTCCATTCTCTCTTCCTTACCTTTCATCCATCACTCAGCTGGACCAGTAGGAAGTGTTCAAGACCCAACCTCTGCTCTATAGGAGCCTAAATCCTGTAAGGTTAATTGGTAAAGCTCTCCTATGGGGCTCTGACTGAGAAATGTGGGTGAAATGGGTGCAGGTAGCAGTCAACAGTCTGTTCCTAAGAGTGGAGGTCACACTGACCCTCACCTACTCTGCCCAGCATCTAGAATAGCAAAGTACCATGAGTTTTCAAGGAAGAGATCCCAAAGCTTGGCCCCGGAGTGTTGGTGACATTTTCCAAATATTACCCCTGGGTAATATTTTAGAGTGTCCCAGCGCAGCCCCAGAGAGTCCCGTGTCACCACAAGTGCAAGTCCCACCAGAGGTTTAGGGAAGACAGACTCCCTAAACCTATCCCTGTAATTTGAGTTTTTAGAAGCTTCCATGGCAAAGAAGAGAGGAAACAATGAGCTTTATAAAGAACCATATTTATTTTCATTTACAGCATCAAATACCATAAATAAAGCTAAACATTGTTTGCTGTGTGCAAAATACAGGGTTCCACGTGGCACTGTAAATGATTACCAAAGGTCACAGACATGCCTTGCAATAGATGGGGAGGCTAGCTAAAGAGAGGCTGAGGGGAGGAGGGCTCTCTTTGGTAGACATTCTAGAAAGGGAGGGAGACTCTGCAAGAGAAGATAAGACAAGAGCAACGACTTTATACTGGCCAGGCTCTGCACCAATGCAGCGAGGGATGCAGCATGCAGGGCTGGGCAGAGGGTGAGAGGTCAGGGGGACTCTGGCTACATGCAGGACAGACACCAACTGTAGCTTGAGACTGTGAGGCCTGGCCTCAGCAGCTCCATGGCACATGATGTGTTGGTTCTCTGAATTGCATTTTGATTGTCCTGCTGCTCCAGGTAAATGAGGCCGCAGGAATATGTGCTTTAAGAGGAGTCACAGGAGCATTTAAATTTGGTGTTCCAGGCCTGGGGCTGACCTTGGTCATTTCTCAAAGCCATTCCTCTCCTGTGGCAGTGACAACCTTGGTCCAAGGTCCTGAATTATTGGGGCTTTAGGAGCCACAAGAGATAAGAAGAGCCCCAGCAAATCCCTTGAATCTATGGTGCAGGATGCCATAGAGGATGGATTTGCTAGAATAGTGCTGATGACATGCTCACAATACAGAGCTTGGGTCAAACTTGTGATGTAGCCTGAGAGCAAATATTTTTTAAAATCCCTACGAAATGAATCACCTATGATTTAGGTCAATGGCATTTAGTAATCTTTATGTTAGAACCAATATAAAAAGATGCTGCTGTGCATGACAGGTTTCAGAGATTGCTAGACAAAAGGATTCTTTCCAAGGGTGACAGGGCCCTCCCTATACAGTACTGTCTCACAATCAGGGTTAACCCTCCCAAGAAGGCAAATGGCTTTGCAGGTGCCATTGGAAAAGCATGCACTCAAACTGGCCCAGGGAACAGAGGAGAGGTGGGGCATGCACTTGGTGTGGAACAGGCTGCTGGCTCCAAGGGAAGTGGAATTAGAACATGACTTTGGAGCTGAACACCACCCCATGCTGTTAACCACCCATGCCACCAAACAAGTCCATTAGTATGCAAGACACTCACAGAGCAACCAGGACCACTGGCAGGGAAGACGGGGTGTGAAAGCAGGTTAGGGGTTAGCACCACTCTGAAAATTGCCAAGAAAATCAGTCACCTTAGAGCAGAAGTGTGTCAGCCAAGAAGTGGGTGTAGCACTGGAAGGCTGAAATGAACTGATGGCCACAGTGTAAGGTTGGAAAGAGAGAGAAAGACAGAAAAGAGATCTTAGCGCAGGGCAAAGAAGAAATGAAGGACATCAGGAGTAGACACTGAAGTTGAAAGTCAGGCAACCGTTAAAAAGGGAAACTTCTCCCAACAAGTCATTGCTCCATTAGGAGAGATGAACCTTTCTGGTGGTGACCAGCTGCTGATTGACAGGAGTGGACACAAGTGGTCTTCATAGCCAATGCTCTGCTCTACCCCACTGAGAGCCACTGATGCCCTCAGGACCTCCATATTCTTTCTGTTCCCCCTTTACTCTGAAGTCTTATATTTATCCTTGAATATGGAGCAGAGCCTCAAGTTGTTTGCCTCCCACCCTAGGATCCACCCATGTGTTGGTGCTGCTCACCAGGAAGGTTCAGGGTCTCAGAACACACAAACATCTCAGACTTGTGACAGGCACACCCCGTCTACCAAAGTAATTCAAACCAGTCTCTTTATAACCAGAAATGACATTCTTAGAAGTTCTACCCTGGCTTCACAGAGCATCCCACAAAGGGAATCAGTCCATCCTGAGTTGTTGGCAATCACAATAATATGGCTATTCACATCATAACCTCAAGAACTTAAATCAAACATAAAAGGAATCAAGGACCCCACCATCATGCATAACATTAAATCCCAGCAAAAAAATGAGAAAAATACAATGCAAGTCAGAGGAGCAGGTTCCCACAGACATGGCCACAGTTGTGTTCCTGTTTTTCCCAAGGATTTCAGGGAAGTGTTTATAGAAACGCAACCCCTCTTTCTTTCCACCCCACAAAAACTTGTCATCTCATGCTCTCAAGAACTCTGGCTCCTCACCACCCTGATCTAGAAGAACCTCTAGAGGTCACAATTACTCCGAGGCCTCTTGAGCCCAGAGACTCTAGATATAGTGAACCCCTAGAAGGCCTTTCTCTATTAGCCCCTCCATTGCTCAACCAGATTCTGTAGCTGTGCATGTCCAGGCAGACTAGGGGTGGGGACAGCTGGGGGCTCTACTAGATACCCTGAGGAAAGAATGCAGGTGGGCCTCCTGCTCATTTTTTTTTGCTCTGACAGGACCTATTTCCTTGAATGGGTCCATTCCTAGCCCTCCCTGCCCGTCAAGATGCAGCAGAGCTCCCCTGGAGGCAAATACCCTTTTAGCTAGCGTCACATGAACCCGGTCCCTAAGGGTTAGGACCATGTGACTGGGCATCTGCAGACAAGGATCACTGGGCAGGCCATGCTTTCCAAGGACTCACAAGCACCCTCAGGCTCAAAGAACACCAAGGGAGGGGGTGGCTCTTCCTCTCCCTGAGTAGCCTTATCTTTTAGAGGCCCAAATGCCAGCAGTTGAAACAGCTTGTCCTCAGTATTGCATCAGCTTGATGGATCCCTGGGGTCAAGTGCCCCCACTGGGATTTCCCTGCAGTGCCCATTAGTGGGAAGGAAAAATGTATGTTTGCAATAATCTGAAACCCTGTGGTTCTGCATCATTTGCTTATGATTTGGTGTGGGAAAGAGCCCTTAAGCTTCTATTTTGTATCAAAACAAAAGAGCCAAGTGGTCCTCCCTCTGGAGGACAAAGAGTCAACTACATATTGCTGTGTGCTTTTGTAGAAGCACATTCATTCTATAACTCTTTTCTTCTAAAAGAATTTTGCTTTCATACTGCAAAAATACCATGCCCACAGTTGACAAGGGGCATCCAGTTACATAAGTCAAAAGGCACTGGTCAGGAGATGGCACATTCACTTTTGTGTATATAAATCCCTGTCTGTTAACTTTGTAGGTAGGGACTATTACGACTCTCTAGAACGTGGAAGGGACTTGTAAAACTGGTTATAAACTTCAAACCCATGTTTAGAAAAACTGATACTTATAGAAAAAATATGCTTTTTCTTGGCTTATTGAAAGTTAAAAATTGAAATGTAAACCCAGAAATATGGCTCACTTTGGTATAAAAAACAGTACAAAGTTATAAAACACATCCTTCATGTCATCCCTGGCCCTAGCACCATGGCTAGATGTTCATCCTGTCAAGGCCAGGCAGAGGTGGCCATGTGAAACTCTTTGGCTTGGAGCTAATTGGTTAGAGACACTAGACTTCCCAGCCAGAGCCTGAACAAACTACAAACACACTGCCATCTAAACTATGGAAATGTCAAGGCACTTCGGGGCAGCCAGGTGCTTCACTGGAGCTTGATGGGGATGCACCTGAGCACCCAGTTGCGAATGCTCTCGAGGGAATCCTCAGACTCCCGGTACATGGTTGCCAGGACCTCAGCAAAGGCCCAGAGGAGCGGCAGCCCAAGGCTCAGGAGCTCATACGTGTAGCAGTAGTTGTAAGCATTGTCCCTGAAATGGAGGCCGGCGGCTTGCAGGAGTCCCTGCATCCAGTTAAGCAGGCCCCAGGGGAGGCGGAGCAGGTCCCTCTGCAGCCTGAGAGGCCAGCTCAAGGCTCTCCTAAAGAAGGAGGTGGAGATACCTGGGGGGCTACCTTCCGGTGTGCCAATGGCGGCCACTGCGCAAGAACTTTCGGTGGGAGTGTCTCGCTGAGGGACTTCTTGCTCCTGCCACGTCCCCTCCTTCAGAAAAAGAGACCAAAATGAGGGCATTAGTCTCACAGAGGACTCCTCCAACAAAGCAGACTGGGAGGGCCAGAGAAACTCTAACGTGGCAGACTGTGGGTTCCAGACTCATCCCCCCAAGTAGTCTCAGCCCCCAACTCAATATGCTAAATGTCGGCACAACTTTTGGGGGGATAAACTGACCATATAGTGCATGAGGCTTCAAAATAAAGGGCTGTCTTTTGACTAGCAACCCAACTTGTAGTGATTTATGCTAAGAAAATATTTTGAAACACAGGTAAGGATTTGCATACAATGAGGTTCATTGTAAAAAATATTGGTAAGATAAAAATACCAAAGTGTAAGTCTAACAATGGGACTAGTGAAATAGATTACTGACCATGCACAAAATAGGATCTATTGCAAGCACTAAAAATTATACTCCCAAAGAATTTTTAACATCATGGAAAACTGTTCTTGATACATGGTTGATTAAAAAAAAAGGAAATGAAACTGGAGATAGGATTCCAACCAGGTTAAGACATGTACCTGGGAAAAAGTCTGGAAAGGTTGTTTTAAAATGTCAATTGGAATTTTCTCAGGATACAGTGATTAACTTTTCTTCTTTACATACTTTGAAAAATCCCCTTCCCTCCTTTTTACATTGAGCCTATATTTCTTATATCATTAGAAAAAAGTTTAAGTTGTGGGTTTTTATGGTGGTGGGTGATTCATCAATCCAGACAAAAGGTATTTTTAAGAGCTGCCAGAAAGGGTGCTGCCTCATCTGTAAATTCAGTGGGTGGGTCATTTTGCTGACATTCAAGGGCCTGTGGAAGGACCTGGAAAGGTGAAATGCTGACCCCATATCAGGTGTTCCTCCTGTAAGCAGCACCTGTGTCCAGGTGGGCCCCAGGCACAGAGGGACCATGTGGTTTTTATGTGGCTGAGCACATACTCTCCTTGGCTTCAGGAGAAGCAAGCCAGCCAGCCAGCCACTCACCTGGGAGCTGGCATCTGGAATGGAGCAAACCCCAGAGGCCGGCTAAACAGACCAAGCACAGGAACCACTCACACCAGGAAGTGGAGACTCTCTTCTTTATCTGAGGGTAGTGTCCCTCCAGGGCCAGAAAAGTTGGCCTAACACTGAGGAATGCTGATGACCTTCTCCTCTTACGGGGTTTTCCCTGTCCCGCCAAAACTCAAGACAAGAACATACCTCTCTTTGCTGCTTCAACTCCGCCCGCCTCTTCCGTTGTTTGCTGTTGGTTTTACAGTGAATGAAATGAGGCTTGCAGTAAAATTTGCCTGTAAAAAGACAAAGACACACACACATGCACACACAATTTTTCTCTGTGAAACAGTCAGAGTAGACATAAGCCCAGGTCCCACGCTCTCCAAGTTAGAATATACTAATAGTGGAAATAAGCCCAGGACAGCTCAAATTTGAGAAAGGGCTTCTGTCACCTGCCCTAAAAATGTGGCCTTGAGATGAGGCAGCTGCCCCCTTTGCTGCTTCAGAGAAGGCTCCAGCCATGGGGGCTCCCAGGGAGCACTCTCAGTCCTTATTTCTGGGACCCCTGGTGGGTGGGGAAGGCTGAGAACAAGTGGATGTTGTGTCAGGCAAGAAAAGACGCAGATGGGGTGCACTCTGGGTAACTGGCCACTGCCCAGGACCACTGGGTACCTTCCAGAAATCTTCCTGCTCTCCGCTAGGATAGTAGTAATAGTGATGGCCGCGAGGACAACAATGGCAAGACCCGGTGCAGGACTTCCTGCATGCCAGGCACTCGTCTACGTACTTCACATAAGTAACTCACAACCCTCGCCTGAGCTCAGTGCTATTACCATCCTCATTTCACAGACAAGGAACCTGAGAGACCAAGAGGTTAAATCACAGGCCCGGTCATGTGGCCGGCAGGTGTAATCTGAGTTTGAAGCTGTGGGTGAGTTGGAGGGTATGCCATCCTCAGCACTAGGCTATATAGGGCAGTGCCACAGCAAGTGCTGGGAAGTACGGATCCATCACCTCTCCATCGAGCGGAGCTCCTTCCATGATGATCTCTGGTAGGCCACTTCTCATAGGAGACATTATTATTAAGGTCAATTTTTTATTACACATACTTTATAAATACTACCAACAGACCCTATTACATGCCGGGGTGCTGCTGGGCACATCATCAGGGTGGATTTCCTTGGGCACACGGGGGCCACAGAAGGTGGTATGGCTAACTGAGGAGCTTTACATACAGCCCAAGTGCCACCAGGACCTGGCACACTGCAGTGCCATGGCTTCCTGGTTCCTCACGACACAGTGGCCTCTGCAGAAGAGCCACCAGGTTCCCTAAACAGCCAGCTTTCTTAGCAACCCACACTCCCCACTGGGAAGTGCTGGGTGTTCCAGAACCTCCATGGGGCTGGGAACCCAGAGCAAGGTCGAGGCTGTGGCTAGAGCCAGTGCTGTCCTGGCCCAGGGGGTTACCTTCATCGCAGTCGAAGGCGTAGGCGGCCAGGTGCAGGGTGCTGGCACAGACGCTGCAGCGGAAGCACTCTCGGTGGAAGAAGTGGCCCTCGGCGCTCAGCCGCTCCATCACGTAGACGCGCTTCTTACAGAAGTAGCAGGTGTCGCTGCCGCCCAGGTTCAGCGGGAATGCCTTCCGTGTGGATTCCTGGGGTGGGAGAGAGGAGCAGCGTGTGAGGCCCAGTGAGTCTTCAGGGGACAGGCCTGGGTGCTTTGAGAAATTCCAAACTGAACTTGGGAACCTCTTGGGCTCTAGTTTGCTGCTCACATCTTCACTGCAAAGACATAGGCTCCTGAGACCCTGGGGAGAGACAGGGGCTGTCCCCAGACTGGCTGCTCTGGCTCAGGGTGGGAGGGTCTGACAGAGTGGATGTCACAGCACCACTCACGATGTGCCTGCCCAGTGGTGCTCTCTACAGGAGTTAAACATCACTGGGCTCTAGAGGAGGTCACTGACATGTCCCTGCTGAGGATGTTTTACAAGTCCTTGTGCCCTGCAGTGACTAGGTCAGACAAGGAAAGCTGGTGCCCTCAAGTCTGCTCAAGAGAGTGTCGCTAAGGGAGACTTGAGTCTAACAGCCCCGAGGCCACCAGTCAGATCACCACAGGCAAAGGTAGAAGGGAGGCAGGGGCCAGATTTGGCCAGCCCCAGGCAGTTCTAGGGAAATGTGCCAAGGGGAAACAAATTGTCACTGTGCGTGGCTGGTGATGGCAGCAAGCAGCCTGGTGTGAGGAGGGAGAACAAGAGGGAAGTTCTCACATTCTCTCCATTACTTGGTTCCCCATCCGACACACAGGGCCATTCAGGTTGGACATCAAACACTGACAACATGGACTCTCATGGGGCCTGTACACTGGGCAGTTCTCCAGAGCCACAGACAAGTCCACAGAGGACCCGAGTAAGGTTTGTCTTCAGGAAAACACAGCCTCCCTCTGGCCTCTGCTCAGGCCCAGCCCATTTCTCTTATTCCCAGAGAAGAGGAGCTTTCAGAGGGCTGGGCTGTCCTCTCCACAGCCAGTGCTTCCTCCTAGGAGGCCAGGGCCAGTGTCTGCAGGTGAAGGCTGAGGGGGCGTGTCCTTACCAGGTCTGGAGAGGTGGCCTGGGTCTTACGTCTGTGATCATTCAAGTACAGATTGACCAGGACTTCAGCTGCAGCCCCTATTCCGCTGGACACTTTCCCTACCGTCAGCTAACCAATAGCAGAGGTGGAGGGGACAGAGACAAAAGAGAGGCCAGTTAGCACCCAAGGAAAACGCAGCAAGGCTGGAGGTGGGAGAGTGCTCCAAGCCCACATGCAAACAGCACCCAATGTCCCAGAGAGGCAAGCCATCCAGGAGCAGGAGGCAGGCATCTGGAGATGGAGAGAAGGGAAGAAAGAAGACTGAACACACACACAGACACACACAGACTCCACCGTCTACAAGGTACCTGGAGTAATCAAAATCACTGACACTGACGGCATAGTGGTTGCCAGGGGAACGGGGAGTTGTTTTTAACAGGTGCCGTTTTAGTTTTATAAGATTAAAAGAGTTCTGGAGATGGATGTTGGTGATGGTTATATAGCATTATGAATGTGCCACTGAAGTGTACACTGAAAAACAGTTCAGATGGCTTTATGCTAATTGTATTTGAACACAGTAAAAAACTGGAAAAACATTAACCAAAACCCCACAGCCCTGGGTGAGCCAAGTAACTGGCAGAACCACATCCGTTGGGGTGACAGGCCTTCAGGGGTTCACTGAGTCTCTATTGGCACAAATGGGGCAAATGAATCCCAGAGTAGTTTTAATTTGCATTTCTTTAATTGCTAGTGCTATTGAACATTTTTTTTTTTTTTTTTTGCCGTGCTGGGGATTGAACCCAGGGCCTGTGCTTGCAAGGCAAGCACTCTACCAACTGAGCTATATCCCCAGCCCTATTGAACATTTTTAATATATTTATTGACCATTCATAGTTCTTTTGAGAAGTTATTTGTTGAGTACCTTTGCCCATTTTTTGATTTGGTTATTGTTTTTTTAGTGTTAAGTTTTTTGAGTTCTTTGTTTATCCTGGAAATTAATGCCCTATCTGAGGTGCAGGTGGCAAAGATTTTCTCCCATTCTGTAGGCTCTCTCTTCACTTTCTTTTTTTTTTTTTTTTTTTAACCCAGGGGCACTTAACCACTGAGCCACATCCCCAGCCCTTTTTAAATATTTTCTTTAGAAACAGGGTCTCCCTGAGTTGCTTAGGGCATAGCTGTTGCTGAGGCTGGCTTAGAACTCACAATTCTCCTGCCTCAGCCTCCCAAACTGCTGGGATTACAGGCAGGTGCCACCAAGCCTGGCTCTTCATATTCTTGATTATTTCCTTTGCTATGAAGAAGCTTTTAGTTTGATGCCATCCCATTTATTGATTTTTTATTTTACTTCTTTTGCTTTAAGACTCTTGTTAAGGAAGTCAGTTTCTGAGCCAGTATGTTGGAATGTTGAGCTTATATTTTCTTCTAGTAGGTGCAGGGTCTCTAGTCTAATTCTTAGGTCTTTAATCTACTTTGAGCTGAGTTTTGTGCAGTGTGAGAGATAGGGGTTAAATTTTATTGTATTACATATGATTTCCAGTTTTCCCAGCACCATTTGTTGAAGAGGCTATTTTTTTCTCACTTCACCTCACTCTAGTCAGAATGGCAATTATCAAGAATACAACAATAACCGTTAGCAAGAATGTGGGGGGAAAGGTACACTCATACATAGCTTGTAGGACTGCAAATTGGTACAACCAGTCTGGAAAGCAGTATGGAGATTCCTCACAAAACTAGGAATGGAATCACCATTTGACCTAGCTATCCCACTCTTTGGTATATATCCAAAGGATTTAAAATCAGCATACTACTGTGACACACCCGCATCAATGTTTATAGCAGCTCAATTCACAATATCTAAGCTATGGAGCCAACCTAGGTGCCCTTCATCAGATAAATGGATAAAGAAAATGTGATACACACACACACACACACACACACACACTCACTCACTCACATACACACAATGGAGTATCAGCCATAAAGAAGAATGACTTTATGACATTTGCCAATAAATGGATGGACCTGGAGACTATCATGCTAAGTGAAATAAGCCAATCCCCAAAAGCCAAAGGTTGAATGTTTTCTCTGATACGTAGAAGCTAACCCACAATAAGTGGGGGGAAGGTAAGAATGGAAATTCAGTAGATTAGACAAAGGGGAATGAAGGGAAGGGAGGGGGAATAGGAAAAGGAAAGACAGAGACAGTGGAATGGATCTAACAAAATTTTTCTATGTACATATATGAATACACCACAGTGAATTTCACCAAGCCTGGGTCCTAATTAGAAGAAGCTATATTCCATTCTTGGATAGTTATATCAAAAAGGATTCTACTGTCATGTGTAACTAAAAAGAACCAATAAAAAGACACCCAAATTAATGTGCCTTCAACATATTAATTATAATTTCCCATCTTTTGAGATTGTCAAATCATCTTAAAAGAAATAATGTCAACTATTAAAAAAATGAATTCCAGAGAGGGGACAGGATCTCTTTGAGGTCATTTAGCATGTAAGTGCAAGATTCAAAACTGTTCTCAGGTCTCCTGACCCCAGCTAGGGCCGTCCAGCCTGTCTCATCAGGGGCTGTGGGAATTGTACTCTTTGGAGCCAATAACTACCCCTAATGCCTGTGTCACACCTGTGTGGTCACACCCTGCAAAATCTGTGAGCAAAGGAGAGAAAGAAACCAGGAACTATGCCCTCACAGACAGAAGGCAAATCTGCAGTTCTCCCTCTCCAGAGCCCACCTCCCTGGAGGCTATGGCTGCAGCTGAGTGGGCCATGGGGACTAAGAAACCTGGGGGCAGGGCAGGGCCCAGCTTCACCTCTGATGGGTTCTGAGCTGTGTCCTCACTTAGCCAAATGGGGGTAGTTGCACCTGCCCATGGATTCATGGGAAGGACTGAGAGAAAGGAGGGGCACTGGGCAGGGGTGGGCCAAGACAAGCCTGGCTTCTTCCTCCCCACTCCTCTGGGTTCAGCCCTCCCCTCCTGGCTACCTATAGCACTTCACCTGTGTCTGAGTCTCTCCAGGCAGGACTGTGGAACCCTTTACCAACAAGCAGTGGTTGGAGTGAAGGGAGGCTAGGCCACTCTGGGCTGGTTGGAGAGCATAGTGGAGGGCCCTGTGGCAGGGCCACATGAGTCCCAGAGTTGGTGCTGGGCAAGGCTAGCCCAGAATGGCCGAGGCAGCAACTCCACATGGGTCTGGAGCACCCTGCCTCCGAGTGTTGTGGTCCTGAATCCACAGATGTCTGGATCCCACCAGTGTGTTGAGGAGCTGGGGAAGGGGTAAGGCTGACAGCCAGAGCAGGAATGGCACTGTCATGTGTCCAGCCCTCAGCAAGTCCCAACTTGCTCCCCTTCTCCCCATCAGCTCTGAAACCCAACCTGGGAACACTGTCCTCTTCTTAGGGGAGTCAAACTTGCAAAGCCTGTGATTCTGGAAATACTCTTTCTGAGCATGAGACTCTGGAGGGAGAGGGGTTCCAGACCCTGCTTAGTCTCCAAATCCAGCTTCTGGTAGGAAGGGCCAGGTCAAGCAGCACCATTGGCTACAGGACCTCTGGGCAATGGTTGGTAGCCTTCAGGTTCACAAGTAACAGTGACTCAAATGTCGGTGAAATAACTCCCTCTATCTAAACCCAAGACTGCTCTCAGGAAGCCACTTCTAATCCCATAATAGGTAGCCTCAAATACAAAGCATGAGGTTCTAGAATCAGAGAAGCAAAGGACAGCAGTCTGCACAGCTCCCCAGTTCCTGGCTGAGGAGCCCCTTCTGCATCTCAGCCTAATTCTTTGGATTCCAGCAAAAGCATAGGTGCTCTTAGGATGAACAAGGGACAGGGATGCCAAACAGGCTGGCAAGAATGACAAGACCAGGAGGCCTTCGCTCCTGTCCTGATTAAGGAAGTCAATGCTAAGAGTAACTTTGGAACAGTTACTCCATGACACATGTGTGTGGCTCTTGGGGGCTGCAGAGAAGTGGCTGAGGGCCTGCTGGGGGTGGGGAGGGGTGTCTGATCCCTCAGGCTTAGGCAGATGGGGTCTCATCCTACTTCTTAGGAGCAGCAGCTGCAAGGCTGGTCCCCTGAAGGCCTTGCCCCCATGATGCTGGCCTGTCCTGGGAGAGATTAGGATTTTGCTCAAAGCACACTTTCTTTTTGCCATCCCCAGAAGGTTACAAATGCCAAGGAACTTGACTTCTGCTTCCAGGAAGGTTCAGGTGCATTGGCTCAGGACAATAAGCCATTGTTGGCCTGATCCCAGATGGGACCCCCAACTCCACCACTCAGACAGAGGCTGAGGATACAGCCCATTTCAAAATAAAGAGGGATGGCAGAGGGGGTCCCATTCAGCCTTGCCCACCCAGTCCCGTGGGTGGCTGTCTCCACTGGTCTCGTGTGTGAACTGCTCCAGGGTACTCTCCCAGAAAGGCACCAGGTGGTGCCATGACACCCACGCACGAAGATCGTGGCACTCCCCACCATGTGGCAGAGGCTGAGACTATACTTTCTAAGGCTTTAAATACAAATCCCTAATGAGACCTTATTAACCACTTAGCTAATAAGCACTTTGTGTCACTGAGCTTCTGAGCAATCCTGACTTAGGGAGCAATTACTGAAGCAGGCAGGGGACTGGGAGGTTGCTGGGGGTGTCTCCAAAACATGCCTGTGCAGTCACAGCCTGCTTAGTTGTTATCCCAGCACATTCTCCAGATCACCGGGGTGAATGAAGACCACACCTAGTCCTTTTATTGTGGGTCAAAGGCTTCTTTCTCCCAGGGGCATCCACACATACACTCCAAGAGTGACATTAAAAAAAGACTGGACATGAAAGCATCCTTAGGGTACTTGGCATTGGGTCTCCCATTTGTCCTTCTCAACCTGCTGGAACCCATCCCAGAATCACCAAGATGTAGCCTAGCAGTGGTGACAAGGAAACCAGTTAATTGTTAGAGAACTTGTCTCAGGGGATGAGAGGGGCTCTTGAAGCCCACCCCAAAGACTATTGTGAAGGTGGAACTTGCCCCCAGGATTGAGGACTGTCATCTACTTCCTGGATGTCTTTATTGGTTCCATGGAAATAAGGATATAAGTTCCTGGCTTCTGCTAGCTCAGTGCTCCTCAAACTATTTGTACATAATCATCGGGGGTTTTTTAAAAAATCTCTAATCTATTGTGGTTAGATCCTCTGGTTACCATAAAAAATAAATTACTAGGAGTATGATCAGATGTTTGTCTATGTGGCAATGTCAAGTTGCTCTGTGAGTTTCTAATGGGCACTTTCATTTCCTGTACTCCCAGATCACAGACCAGTCTCTGCCTTTGGATCACACTTTGAGTAGTCCTGCTCCAGTCCACTGGGGAATGGCCAGGTTGTCTGTCTTCTAAGACATAAAGAAATGCTTAACTTGCAGAGAAACTTCCAGAGATCTCATCATGGTGATGACCTCTGAGTAAGAGTCATAAGTTCTCAGCAAGGAGATGACCACATTGAATGGTGAGCCACATATGTTCCCAGAGAGGGTTGGTCAGGAGGAACTTAAATTTGCCTGGGAATAATTTATCTAAATGTGGAATTGGGTAATCTGATGATGTGGCCAAAAGATGATCTTCCATTCACTGTTTTTTTTTTTTTTTTAAAGAATTAGCAATTTTAAAGTCTCATGGGACTGCTTTTGCAACTCTTCATATATCTTCTAGTATTCTTGTAATTTATGAGGATTTGAGTATTTTTCATCACTTTTTCCCCCTTTTTCAATTCAAATTATTTTTCAGGTAATTAATCAGAACAAGCTGGAATGATTGGACATTTCACGCAGGCCCTCATCTCACATTATGTTCCGTTAGACTCACAGAAGCCATTTCTCTTCTGTGAGCCCCAGCTTCCTCATCTGTAAAACGGAGAGCACCACCAACCTCGCAGGGTTGCAAAAGAGTCTGAGCCTCACATGCTGCTGGATACCAGAAGGTGCTTGGTGGCTATTCAGAGCGAGTCCAAAGCACTGCATTTGTGTAGCTTTGCATTTCTACAACCTGGGACTTCCTTTCCCCTCCCTAAGAGACTTTCACTCTCCTCTGAACAAGCAAGAAAGATGTGGCCCAGCCAGGACAAGCATGCTGCCTTCCTTTTGAGCCAACCTGGATTCACACATGGTGACATAATGGTTGTCATATGTACTGATGCCAGAGGCTGGAGAAGAAGGCTGGACCTCCACCTTGAGGCAGTCCTGTGACCCTAGTTCAGAGCGTGCCAGTTCCTGCCCACTTCGCACACTGTCTGAGTGGGCCCTTCTCTCACTCCAGTCTGCATGCCCTGATGCCAACAGCCCTGTCCTGTTCATTTCTACATTCCTGGCACAGAAAAGCTACTCGGAAAGAAGGAGGAAGCAGGCTCCTGGGTCCTTTGTATCCAAATAATGACAACTTCCCTCCTTGGGCCAGGAACTCAGCCAAGAATACCAGGTGTCCAGGCTGCCTCCCTACAGAGCTGATTCACTGTGGCTGTGTGGCCGTTCTGGGCACCAGGCAAGCACACTCGGTCAGGCAGGGATGGGAGTTGAGTTGCCATGGCCCAAGAGCTCAGGGCTTGTGGGAAGGAGAGAATTCAACAGGTGAGATCCTGGGTCCACTTGGGCAAGGACATCCTTACTGAGGAGTCTCTGGAAGAGAAAATATCTGAAGACAGGCTGTTGGACTTGACTCCTCTGCTATCTGATCAAGGCTAGGGGAGGGGAGAGCAAGAAACCAAAACCATCTTTTTTGAGGGGGTTCAGAAATTATAGCCTTTGGGGCTCTGATCTCCCAGTGGGAGCCCATGTCTGCCACATTCACCCTGATGCCAAGCACAGTACTGCTGGTCATATGCATTCAGCTCTCCTGGCCCTTGAGGGGGAGCTCATAATACACCTGGCAGGTGAAGCAGCTGAGGCTCAGGAGGTTAACACACCAAAGGTGGCACAGCTCCTAAGTGGCTGGCATATAAATGGAAACATAAAGTGAGTTCCCCTTTTTTAGAAAGAGAGGAATTGGCATGCAGTTTAGATAAATGAGCTTTATTCTAAAAGTTTCTTCTACTGGGAAAGAGAACATTTATTTTGGGCATTTTACATGTCAGGTCACTGAAGTATTCCAAAGTCCCTCTGGAGTAGCTGTTGATGTCTCTACTTTATGGGTTAGGGAACTAAGGCTCAGAGAGGCACACTGGTTACATAGTCAGAAACTGGCACTTCAAACTCAAGTCTGATTCCAAGCTCATATTCTCCCTATAGTACCAGGCCTCCCTGACACATATAAGGCACTTGGCAAATTCAAATCCCCCAGGCTGGAATGCACACTGAAGACCTCCAAAAAGCTGCCTAGCTCTACCTCCAGGACAGACAGATAGTGAGGCTGAAGGCAGCCTTGATTAATTCCCGTACCTGATACAATAAAGTCAGACTGCCCAGCCAAAACTTGTCCAGCAATTCCATTTCCCTCTAATATGCAAATCTCTAGAATAAAACCCTGCAGATCCAGTTTAAAAACAAATACCCTTAAGGTAGAGAAAGTTCTTTCTGCAGTGCTCATTGATCTCTTGACCCAAGAGGACTAAACCACAGTTCCCAGGCCAGTGAAGAGGTTCCCTGCTCAGCTGTGCAAATGCTTGGCCACCATCTTATCTTTGCAAGAATTCAGCAGCCTTGGGCAAATGGCAGCAGCATGTGGCAGGCTAGGTCAGCACTGCCTCCCTTCTCTAAGAAAGAAATGAAAGGTTGAGAGGGAGCAGAGGCCACCAGTGGAGGCTGGCTAGAAGGATGGATGAGAAAAATGATGCTGGGGACATAAGACTGGATGTGGATCCCATAGCCCAAGTCTTTGAAAGATAGGTCTGGACCCTACACGAGAGGGCCTCAGGACTTCTGTGACTATTCAGGTCAGAAAACCAAAAGGATCACTCTGAATTGTAAAGCAGAGTATCAGCTGAGGTTGCAAGTGCAGTCTGCAGGGAGAGCCCTGGCTGGTTCTCTTGGAGCTGATGACTCGAGTTTGATCCTTAGGGTCACACATGTTCCTCATGATAGGTTTGGTCAAGTCTGCTCCCCCAAGGAGGGATTAGGCCTGGATCCTCAGAGCTGGGGTGCAGGCTCTATGGCAGGAACAGAACACACTGCCTTCCAGGAGGTTGTCAAGGGTGAAGCATCAGCTTCAAGTGCATTTTTCCTCCATGGGCTCTCCTGAATTGAAGCAGCCTTGGGTTATCACAGCAGCCTATGGTCTGTTTGGAAGAAGCATGAAGGCTCTAGGCCCTCTCCTGGGGAGAGATGCCCTGAGCTCCATCAAGATGAAATAAAGATGTTTGTCACCAAGTCATCATCTCCTTTAAGGAACAACCAGTTCTCTCCCACACTCAGCATCTGCAAAGCCTATTGTTGAATCAATGGTGGAGTGGGGTTGGGAGAGGCAGAAAAGAAAGTGTGTGTGGGGGGAAGGGTGCTACCAAGACCCTTTCCAAGACTGCTTGCCACTGAAGCTCACTACTCCATCCCGACTGCCTACAATGGACCTGCAGTGAGACCAGCAGGGACCTGTGAGGGTGGGCACTTGGAGAAACTGAGGCATGGAGAGATTCCGTGACTTGCCCAGTGTCCCAGAGGAGTCCCTTCTAAGAGCCCCTGATCACTCCCTACCACACTTGAAAGGTACATCAGCCTCTAATTAAAAAGGTGGAAGCTGTTAAAATAGCCTAATTATACCATCATCTGATGGCCAAGGTTGGGTTGGGAGATAGGATAAGAAAAAAGGGGATAATTACTGTACTACAACCTGGGAGATATAAGGAACCAAGTTGCAGAGGTAGGGGCCAGAGGACCTGGGGTTGGCCACCCCAAAGAGAGTCCCACTGGCACCCTCCCTGCCCCTGGGTGTGGGGCTTCATGTGGACACAGTCTGTGGGCTGGTCCCTCTGACAAGGCCTCCGTGCATGCTTGGCCCTGTGGTTCAGAGAGATCACAGGACTGGGTCCGGGTATCACACCTGAACCTTTGTTGTCCTCTCTATGGTTCTGCTCCTGCTCAGGTCTCATAGGCACAGGAAGACTCCTCCTGCCCAGTTCATTTAAAAATGTACCCCTCCCCGCAGAGCTCTGGGTCCCTGCTATTAGCTCTCATATTTCCATAGGAAGCATTGTCTTATCTTCTGACATATTATAATAGAATTTACTTCTATGTCACATTATTTTTGATTGTTTACTTTTCCCTACTAGAATGAAAGCCTCATGAGGGCAGGAATCAACTCTGATTCATTGGTGCCTATCTCAAGAGCCCCAAGTACCCTATACTACATCGCTATTTGATAGACAGTTGTTGAATGAGTAACTGTTTGCTCCTTGGCTTAACAAGTGACACTGGTTTAAATCTGTCTGCAGAGCTCCATGGGGAAGGCCTAGGCAGGGATTGCTGAGGATGGGCTGGGAGAGAAGCTTATTCTCAGCAAGTGTCTGTCAGACCCTGGCTGCTCTCGTGTTCCCAGCCTGCCATCACTTAGAGAAGCCAGTGCCACTGGGGACCAAGGCAGGAGCTTGAGAAGAAAGGGGACTGTTCTTGCCCAGCACTACCTTCAGCTGTGAAGCCAGGCCTTCCTGGGGGTGGAAGAAAAGCAGGGATGAGAGATGCCCTAGACAGGCTCTACTCAGAAGGGTCCAGCAGGCAGAGGGCCAGCACCAGAGAGAAGTAAGGTGTGGGCTGGCTGGGCAGCTAGGAGAACAAGCCATGTCCCAGTGTATGGCCAGGTGTCCTCATCTGTTCCATTCAGCTGAGAATGCCAGTGACCTTTTCCCACAACAGGAACTATCCCTGGGGTCACGCTCCTCTCCCTAGCGGACAAAAAGGCTGTCCTGAAACCTTGCGGACGGTGATAACAGAAAGGCCTGCCTCCATCCATATAGCTCACTATCATGACAGTCAGGACCATTCTTATATTGGGGGGAAAATGGAGGGGGATTTGCAGACACACAACTGACCTAGGATACCCTGGAACAGGATGCTGATGTCTCAACCATGGCTACAAAGACCGGAAGTGTGTGTTTCTCCATGTCACCTCCTACTGCTCTTCTGGGGGAGTTTCATACCCACACTGGGGACCTTTCAGCAGGTGGAACAAGTAATACTCTTTCCCCTTTCTTGGGGACACTACCTTCTTTCCACAGAGGGGGATCACTGGAGTGGGATCCCCAACACCAAGAGGAGGCCTTTAATTTTTCCCTTATGCAGTAGCACAAATTGGCTTGTGCATCTGCCTGACAGCACAGAAACAAACCAGCAGTACCTGGGACAGGGGGACACCCAGCACTGCACACGGAGCCTTGATGGGCACCGGACAGCTTGGGTGTGTTCAGAGGAGCACAGTCTGGCTGGGGACTCATCAGCCCAGAGGTGAAATAGTGCTTCAGACCCAAATGCAATCGTTGTTCACAGATGGGTTTCATTATGTACTTCACCAGAGTCAGTTCCCTGCCTCCTGCCTTCCTCCAAGCCGACCTCTGCATGACTACCTCAGTCACCCTTCTAGCACACAGAGCAGATCCTTCCATGGCTGCTATAACCCAGAGGGGAAGATGAGATTCCTTAACACAGAGAGCATGCTCATCTTCACCCTTGCTCCCACAGCCCCCAAAAACTTTTAGTCCTAAATCCAGGCCACATCAAACATTCTGTCTTTCCATTTCTTGACAATCCTGCCTGTCTGCTTTTGCACAGGCTGCTTCCACTCTAAAAAACCCTAGCCCTACACTTCTAACGAAATCCTCCCGTGTGACTTTCAGCACCCAGTTCCATATTATGTCTCCTGTGATTCTTTCCAAGGCTTCTCTCTGTTCCTACAATCTTGTCCTTTACACCTCTTACAGAACTAAGACTAAAGGTTTACAATTTGGAATTGTCATTTTGTTAAGTCAAACCAGCCACATATCAGCAAATGCATAGAGTAAAATTGTGGCTTCTGGGTTGGGGATGAAACTCAGTGATAAAGCACTTGCCTAGCTTGTGCAAGGCGCTGGATTTAATCCCCAGGACTGCAAAAGAAAAGAAAAAGGAAAAGGAAAAATAATGATTTATGTCTATGATAATGTACTCTTTTCTTCCGAACTAGTTAGGAAGCCACACCTCCCCCTGTTTTGTTTTCTCAGCATCTGGCACAGTGCTTGGCATCTGATGGGTCCCTGGCTAAGTCCTGGATGAACGAGCACTGTCTGGCAGGTGTTCTGCACACGGCCTGTACTATGCTGCATGCTCTAATGCAAAACCAAAACCTAATCCAGGACTATAGTCAACTAGCCTACAAAATTACATCCCAACCAAGCCAAGCTCCAGATGTTTGTCTGTGCAGGCCAAGCAGAGCACGAGAGCATCTTGGAACATGCAAGGGGTGGGGGCAGCACATGATTCAGGACAACTACCTTTCTGGCAGGAGAAGCAGAGTCAACAGTTGATGAAGAGGAAGTAGCAGCTGGATCAGGAGACGGAAGGCAAGAGGGAGAAGACGGAGGATGAGTATGAGACAGGCCTTTAGAGAGTAGTTTGTTCTGCACAGAACAGAGATAGAGGAAAGTAGGATTATCCCAGGGGCGTGCACAGCCCTGCATGCCTCGATCATGCAGCCCTATCTGTGCTTCATGTGGGGGAAGATGTTGGGCCTGTCTCTCAAGTCTTTCAAGACTAAACAGAGACTTGTCTTTGGAGCCAAGCAGGATTATGTGGCTCCTGGTTTACACTGCAATTGGCTGCAACTATTCCAGCTCCTTTTGCACATTAAAATAGCTCAGGAAGATCCGTTCTGTTCCTGCCCACATCTGCTCCAGACACCAGCTAATTCCTGAAGCCCTCACCCTGGAGCTTGGTATAAAGTAGCAGCTGCATGCTTAGGAAGGGAGAACCCTGGCCCTCTCTGGGGCAGATGGACACGGCAGAGACCTCTGCAGCTGTGGGCAGACAACTGTGCTGGCCTCCCAGCAGCCACATGAAACCCTAAAAATGAACTACATGTGAAGTATCCATCCCAAGTAGTGGAGGTCACAGGACTGGAGGTGACTGAGTGAAAGTAGCAGAGGAAGAATGTTCTAGAGACAGGCTGATTGTGAGGAGAGGGCTTCACACATGCACCAACCATGGGCCTCGTTATCAACTCTTCCAGCTCCCTTTTTTCTACAGGTTTCCAAATAAGTAACTGGTTTGGAGGGGGCTGTATAGTTCTATGTAATGCAAGGATTTTCATCTGAGCTTGATGTTGCCCCTTGAAAAGGAGACCCCAGGTTATGGCACGTCTTTGGTCTGATCATTCAGGGACCCCAAACAGCACGAGCACCTGGTTTGCTTTCACCATAAAGACACTGTGAGTCTTGCAACTGGTCAGCATTCCCTTTTTGCAGTGGCCCTTTGGAAGCTCAGAGTCTGTTTCAAAACTCTCTAGGGTACATCAGCTTGTGTTTCTGCTTGGTAACATTTTCCATGGACTGAGGCTTACTTTCTTGCCTTGTCATCATGTATTGACTTCAAATACTTTGAATCTTTGCACTTGGGTGATTTTTAGTTGCCAGTTCAAACTCTTTAGTGGCTTGAAAATTGAATAGCCACTGTACTATGAGAAAGAGGAAGGAGGAAACCAAGGTCCAGAGGCTGGTTCATGGTCACCTGGCTGGATGTCCAGCACCTGGGTTCCTGCAGGCTCTGCAAGCTCTGGGTTTACCTGTGGGGAATCCTCGTGTCCAAACATGGAGGCGAGGTGAGCAGCCTTCTCCTTAATGTTCTTTTTGTGAAACTCTCTGTTGGCCATGTTCTGAGCCCTCTTCTGCAGTCAAGGTGGAAAAGGAGAAAGAAAAGAGACAGTGACAGAGACTCTGAGGGTGGCCTCCTGGGGAGAGGTGAGGGAGACTCTCCACACTTAGCAGGACAGGAGACAAGGAGTGATCAGAACAAGGTGGAGGGAGGACAGGAAGTTGACAGACAGGGACACAGGCAGAGTGAGGAGTGATCTTTCACCTGGAGAATCTTTTCTTCTACTTGTTGCAGTCGCCGCAGCACCCCAGAAAGGGCCAGCGCTCCCTGGCAGGTAGGAGGCAGGGTACCGAGATTTTCTGGGCCACCCAGCTGCAGGTCAGACTTGGCCCTGGCCCTCCATGGCCTGCTAGGATACTCCCCACCAGCAGGCACTTGCTTGAGCTCTCTGAGCACCTGCCCCATCAAAAGCACAGAGGAGAACTGGGAGAGAGGGAAGATGAAGCCTCCTTTCCCTGTGACCCCCCTACAGACCCTGCTGTAAGCAACCCCAGGAGTACCAGAGACAGGACATACCAGGCACACCCTAAGAAAGATTCCCAATGGGTCCAGGGTGTCCCATCTGCCACCTGCCTCAGATTTACCTGGTGCCCTCATTAACAAAACACATCCTGAGCCTCGCCCCAGACCCCAGAGCCAACACCTGGTTCTTAGCTCTAGGTGTACATTGAAATCATCTATTCTTATCTAGCTGTAGATTGAAATCATCATCTTTAAAAAAATACCCAAGTCTAGGTCCAATGCCCAGAGATGCTGAATGATTGGTCTGAGTGAGCATCACTATTTTTTTTTAAAAGCTCCCCAGGTGGTCCTTGTGGCCCCGACATAAAATCACTGAATCAGATCCATACCTACTCCACTCCAAATCTACCATTAGAAGCAACATAAAATGCCTAAAGCTGGTCAGATGTCTTTGGAATCTGTGGTCCCTCGTAGTGATTCTGTTTGGTCACTAACTGAGGTCCTGCATGGGGAAGGGCCTTACCACGCTCCAGCCTCATTCTTCAATGGGTACAGCCACGTGGCCACCCAAGCCCTTTCCAACCTCAGCTCATTGATTTGGAAATCAGCCTATTCACTCAGTCAGGCCGGGCATACAGCTCAGTGTCACTGGGCACCCCATAAAATACCCCACATGGTGCAGTTGGTTTTCCCATAAGCCCCAACACCGAGAGTTGGTCAGTCAATACCCCTGACTGGCCAAGGAATCAATGACATTTATTTCAATTGCTGCATTCATGGTTAACCTTATCTATAAGGGTGGTCACCTTAAGTTATGTTTGCTTATCCAGAGAATCTACAATTGGCCCTATGTGGCGGGTAGAGGGAGCCACTGATCCCACCCCTCAGATCCAAGTCTCCTCTGGCTTCAGCAAAACAGCATCTGCTGGAAGGAACCCTACCTGCCTTTTCAGAGGAGGGGACGGACTTCGAGCGGGCTCCTCTGGCTTGGGGCAGCGGGAGTTTACAGGAGGGTCGGAGGAAGAGCATGGGACAGGCTTACCTATCCCTGAAACACGGTGTTCCTGGGAGGACAAAGGTGAGTCCGAAAAGCAGTCACAGGAGACATGGAGGAAAAGGTGAATCAGAATGAGACACTTGGAGGGAAGAGAAAAGATGGGCAGGGAGGTGCAGTTTGCAAGGGCAGAGAGAGAACTAGCCAGGCTCCTACAAGCCAGGCCCTGCTGGGAGACTGGAGGCCTGGCTCTCTGTCCATGTGAACAGAGAGCTTGAGTCCCCTCCTCTTGGACAATGTGTGAATCCCACAGGCCTTGCCTCTGGCTCAGACACGGGGCTCTGACCCTGTACTGCCAGAACCCACATCAGGTCAAAGTCAGTCCCAGGGTCCTGGAGACAGGAGAGCTTCCTGCTCATTCCAGGATAGGGACAATCCAGTCCTTCTGGAGGAAACAAGCACTCATCAACACCTGGGGATTGTAGGAGGCCAAGCCTCCAGCGAGGGCAATCAAAAAGTTGGAGAGAATTAGCAGTCTCAGAGAAATGCCCCTTTTAATAATCCCCCTTCTGGGGAAGGTTGGTTAGTCCAGGAGGGGCATGGTTCACATCAAGACCAAGAGGCTGATTGCCTTTAATGCTAATTAGCCAAGAATCTGTCCGCCTAATTCTGTCATGGCACAAGTATTCTCCATAGACAAACTGAAGCTCTTTCCCCAAAGTTTTTAGAATGTGACAACAACCCAAATGCAAGTCAGGGGAGGGGCCGGGGACTGAACCATAAGCACAGACCCGAGCCAGAGTCACAGTGAGGCCCGCAGTCTGACCCCCAGCATTCAACCTGCTCCAGCCTCAGACTAATCCTGGACAGATGCAGTGGCCCTGCCAGGCTGGGGCACAGGGAGAGGAGAGTACCAGGGAACACTGGGAAGTTTACTCAAATCCCTGCAGATGTCTGAGTCAGTTCCTCTGGTTTGGAGGAGTCTTCTCCCCATGGACTGAGACAGCCTTCTCCCACACACTAGCATCTCAAAAACTCCCTCAAGCCATACCATTTCAAAACTGGCTGCAAATCAAGTCATGGTTTTAAATCTAAACCAAATTAGGGAATGGATTTCTTTAATGCAGAATGGGTATCAGCAAACCATGGCCAAATCTGGCTGGTTGTCTGTTTTTGTAAATAAAGTTTTATTGAAACATGGTCATGCTCATTTGTTTAGGCATCATGTGTAGTGGCATTCATGCTGCAGTGTCAGAGCTGCATTACTGCAACAGGATAGCATGATCTTCAAAGTGTGAAACAGTTGCCACTTGGTTTCATGAGAAAGTCTATGAACCATTGACCTGGCAGCTCAAGATTCCTTTGCACCAGGCTGGGTTGGCATAGCTCAGTCCCTCCCTAGCCTGAGCATTGCTGCTGGCTTCCCAGCAGTTTAATTGTTACCAGGAAGGCAGGTCTAGTGACATGACTCACCTGCTTCAGGACCGAGGGGTTCCGAGTGCTCTCCTCAAACTTGGCCAGCAGCTGATTTGCCATGGACTTGACTTTGTTCTGATTTCCACCTTCCTTAGTGCTGCTGTACTCTTGATTGGTGCCCAATCTACGGCTGGAGAAGGTTGATGGCTGCAAAAGTCAAAACAGCATATTGGAGGTTGGATCCTGGAACCCTGGTATCTGGGAGGTGCCTGGGGACTCTGGACAGGCCACTGGTTTCTCAAAGCAGGGCTTGCTTCATGGGCTGAGGAAGCAAGGCAGAGGCAAGTCTCATGGGAATTCTTCTATATGAATACATTTCATTTGGAAGAAGGGTACAGCCAAGCTTAGAGTTAGACAGGGTTTGAATCCTGACTTTCCCAGTCCTGTGACCTTGGCAATCTACTTAACTTCTGTGAAGTTTCCTAATCTATAAAATGGGAGGAGTAACTCAATTCAAGCAGTTATTGCAAAAATCAATTATAACAAAGAAGTGTCACATAGGATATTTTTCAAAATATTCCATGTGGCTGAGAAGAAGTAAAGAGTAGCAGGAATAAAGAAAGCAAGAGGTGGTGTCAGTCAAGCAAAGCAGAGGCTCCTAGCTTCTTTCTCCACTCTTTTCTGTACCTGCTTCCCAACTTCAACCGGGACTGCTCAGTGTTTGCTGTCTTTAAAAAACATTTAATTTAGAAATAATTTTAGATTTACACAAAAGTTGTAAAGACCACATAGCTTGATCCTGCATACCCGTCATCCAGCTGCCTGTAAAGCAGCATCTAGAACAATCACAGTACTGTTATCAAAACTGAGAAATTAACATGGGCATGTTACTGTTAACGAAACCACAGGCGTTATTTGGATTGCATCAGTTTTTCCACGAATGTGTTTTTCTGTTCTAGGCTTCAATCCAGGATCCCAAGCTGCATTTGGTCATCATGTCTCCTTAGTCCCCTCCAAGCTGTGATACTTTCTCCATCTTTCCTTGTCATTTGTGGCCTTGATACTTTTGAAGGGTATTGGGCAGCTATTTATAGAAAGTCCCTCAATCGAGTTGGTCTGATGTTTTCTTGTGGTTAGACTGGGGCTATGGGTTTTGGGGAAGGATGCCTCTGTGGCATCCAAAGGGCTGTTCTCATTCTGTCCTTTTGGAGTGTATGACTCATAAGTGATGATGTAGACCTTGATTGCTTAGTTAAGCTCTTCTGTAAAATAGAGTTCCAAGTAAGGTTATCTGCTACCAATAAAAACTTGAAAATTACCAGTGCTTCGTGAGAATGTCTGCTTCCCCTTCCTGAAGGATCTCTTCCCACACACCAAGGAAACATAAATGGCACTGCCATGCCAGTGGGCAGTGGGAGTTTTCTCAAGGAGACAACAGATCTTCCCCATAGAAGTAGCATTCTCATGACAATGAAGATGTGTTCATTTAGAAGAAATTCACAGGAAGAAGCAAGCTAGGCTCAATTGCTTTTCAGAAGGATCCCTATGAGTGACAGCTGCATGGGAAACCACGTGGGCACCCCCACTTCAAACTGTGAAATGTGACCATGCACATCAGTATAAACTGGGGGAGGAAAAGGGTGTTTACTGGGAGATCACTCTTTGTAGAAGATCAAAGTCAGTCAACACAGTGGACATAGGCCAGCACTTTCAGACATCAATGTGCAACAAATGACCCAGGATGGAGCTTCAAAAGCAGATACAATTCCAGGTCTGGGTTGTGCCCCAGAGCCTGTATTTCTAATAAGTTCCCGAGTGATGCTGATGTGCTGGATCTTGGGACCATGCTTTGAGTAGCAAGAATTTAGAAAGAATTATTGATTTGATAAAACTGACTTTAAACAAAACAGCTGCCTCTGAAAACAGGCCAGAGCCATCTCAGAGGGACAGATGCAAAGCAGATTTCTTCCTGCTCCAGATCCAGTAGCTGAAGCAGCATAAACAACCCCCCAAGAGGTCAAGTGTGAAAGGCAGGAAAAGACTCCTGAAGACAGAGTGAACCTGAGAGGCTTCTGGGGAGCAGGCAAGGGCCAGTCGCAGGCAGGAAGGCGGAGAGCCACCTGCGACCTGGGAGGAGCACGCCTCAGCCCTGTGAACAGCTCAGCAGCTCGGCTCTTCGTCCTCCCGGTTACCTCCCTGTTGGCTGGCTTCTCACTAACACTGCAGCTGAGAGTAGGAAGCCACAGCCCGGAGGAGCCCTGGAAAGGCTTCAGACAGAGGCGATTTGAACATCTGTGGACAGGACTTTAAGATGTGAACTGAACTAACTCCAGGCTTCTTTTGTGAGAAAATCGGGTGAGTAGCAGGCAGCTGCACTCCTCAGAGGTGAGCCTCCTGGCTCTATTCTTTATATAGCTCACTGTCCTGAGTTGGGACAGGTCACAGACATGAACAACCATGTCCTAAAAAATACAGCCACAAAACCTCTTCGACAATATAAAATAGAAAAGTCTCTTCTAAGCCCTATAAATCAGGTATCAACGTGCTATTCAATTTATCCCCCCTGCTTCTAGCTTTGACATTGGCCAGTAGGCTTGCTAATGCGACACTCTACACTTCATTGACATATGCATGCTTGCTTTTATGGAATTAGAATGACTTTTAAAAAAATGAAGTGTATAGCTCAGTTCTCTTTAAATTGCTGCCTGGGGAGCAGGAACTGGTACTCTGACCAATTTCGCAAAAGCAGATGAGAAACAAGAGATTTCTAACAAAATCACCTACAATTTTCCCTTTCACCAGAAGGTGGCACTAGTGGGCTCCAGGACTTTTGCATTGGAGACTAAGTGCAAAAAACAAAAGAATATAAAGACTGAGAGCGAAGTAGGCCTCCTGTTGCCTCCTTCCTACTTATTAGTAATGATTCAATATTGATTAACATATTAATTAATATTGATACAACATTCATATCTATCTATACCTCTTATTAATCTTTAAAATTCCTGCGAAGCTTCATAGATTTCAGATGTATCATCACATTTTGCAGACATGACCCACACCCTAGGAAATTATATTTCTCAAGGTTAAGTAGCCAGTAAGTGGTGAAGCAAGGACCAGAATTCCAGCTGTAATTCCATCAAGCCAAGCCTGGAACCTAGTGGTTCATGAGAAAAAAAGAGGCCAGGGCTGCTGTCATGGTTGGGCAGCCCTGAGCCACTGGTTGTCAGGAAACGGGCCTCTTTAAACTGACCCTGTGTACACAAACCTCATCCAGGTTATTGAAGCCTCTCCGCCTCCGCTTGTTCATATCATTCTCTTCGGTTTGGCCATCTACCTGCAAAGGGTAAGAAAGCGTGATGAGCTCAGGGTTGTCAAGGGCTTGGATTCTGCTAATATCCCTAAGGCCACATGCTGGCCTTGAACTAAAAGCACACATGGAAGTATTCCTGCCTTAAACAGCTGTCAGCCAGTCTGACAGCAGACACAACAAGTGACCTTGTACCATGACAAATGCTATCACAGAGGTATGTTCAGGCCTGGTGGAGGGAGCGTTACCTGTCCCCCCACCCCTGAGCCAGGGAGTCAGTTTGCTCAGAAGGGTTGGGAATTACATCCCAAATGGTCATGATAAAACATGTGAAGGCAAACAGAATCCCTGTGACAGGCAGGGCAGGGAATGCCCCTATTGCAATGTGACCTTAGGGTCATAGCCCTTTGGGCCTCAGTGTGCTGCCTTATAGAGACATCCTGGGGTCTTTCTCTGCTCTTTAGGAGCTTCTCCTACAAGAAGCTTCACCTTGTTGGGATTATTCTCAGGACTCAAATGAACTGTCCAGGGATTTGATGGCAAATGATGGCAATCAATTTGATGGCAATGTCCATCATGATACTTTTTATTTCAAATAAGCATTAGATATAACCTGAGGATTAGAGTGGCCATGTAGCCAAGTTTGTCTGGGAAAGTTGTAATTTGCTTCCCCTCTTCAGCTTGATTGTTAATAGAACTCCTTCACTCTCACAGGAATCCCTGGTTTGCAAGATAGAGTACATGGTTGCCCAACTGACAGCACGTCACAACTGCTGCCTGAATCTAAACATTTATAGCTGCAAAACCACGCTTATTGGCCCTGCAAGGCCACCAAAGGGCATGGCACTGTCAGCTGTCTGCTGAGGGAATGAGGATGATCACACAGGGCAAGGGCCGACTGGGTAGAGAGGTTAAGTGCAGCCTCCTCTGCATCCTACTGGGAAGCCTATCTTCCACATGGGGCCTCCTGGGGCTGGACCGCTCCACCCCACCTCTCCAGTCTCTTGGGCCTTCTCCCAGTGACTAGCTCCCTCAGGACCACAGAGCCACACCCCACTGACCAATTGTCCCTTCTGCAGCAAGTCCCCTACACTTTCAGAGTCCTACATTGTGGGCCCAGATCACATCCTAGCCTTCCCACCACTGTGGATGTAGGAGGAAGGGCTGGCTGCAGGCCACCTGCTCACCTTGAATCCAGGTACATGCTCAACCAGCCCTAAAAGAGCAATAACTATGGGCACCCTAGCACCAGGCATAATGTACCCACTGGCTTCCAACAAACATTCCCCACTGCCCCTCCTCTTCCCTTGTTTACAGCACCAATTTTTTTTTTTTTTTTAGAAGGAAAAGATCAACCACAGTTTAGTCATTGATATTTGTTCAAAAATTTGACCCAGGCAGCATAAAATAAGAGATCAAAGGGCCCTGCCTTCCCTTCAACATTTTGCTCAGCTTCTCATAAATCATTATTCTGTGAATGGAACTAATTTCAACCCAAACCTTTGGGTGAACACCAAGAGAAACAGATGACCTTATTTGCAACAATGTTGGGTCTTAGAGGCACAGGCTGGCTGGGTCTCCAGCTTCACAGCCTGCAAATGTCACTCTGGCCTGATACTGGAGTCCCTGAAAGTACAGAATGTTCTCCAACAGGAACACTTCACAGGCTCCAGGCTCTCTGGCCTTTTTTTTTCACCTTAAATGAAGAGCTGGCTTTCTCCCCAAAGAGCAACACATCTTACTACTATACTCAATAGCCCAGGGTGGGATTATTCCATCAATCAGAATCTGTGTATATCTGATTCAACCTTGCTATCCACAAGCTCACAAAAGGCGTTCCTAGAAAGAGGATGCCCAGCCAGCAGTTCCCAAGAAGACCCTAAATCCTTCTAGGGGAAAGAAAGTAGAAAGGGGGAGCCTCCTCTCCTTAGACCTATCCATCCGGATCCTGGGACAATAAAATGCAGTTTACATAGAAAGGTTAGCAACACACATGCCCAAAGGGTGTCTCCTTTCCCTGATGGATTTATCATTGAAGCATGGATCCTCAACTAAGGCCTAGGTTAAAACATAAAAAGATTAAAAACCAGAGATTTATCTAATTTTGTTCTTTTCTATCTAATTTGGAAAGCCAAAATTGACTCAGTACACCCATCCCTTTGAACCTATCATATTCTACTAAGAACTGGAAGTACCAGGAGGAAGTAAACACTTATTATGCCAGTCAGAAAGTGTGAGAATAAACTAACAGCTTACTTTCTTTTCCTATTAATTTTTCCAGCTCTTTCACCCTAAGAACATTTTCTTATCATGGTTTCCCAAGGATTCAAAAGAGTCTATATGCCAAAAGGCATTTATTAAACTAATTGGTTTCCCTCTTAAAAAAAATTTAAGGCCTATGTATCTGCCAATCTGATTATTTGTTTGATTAGCATGAGATAACCATGTTCCCATATTGCCTGTGTTAATGTGATTTTGGCTTAAGGTAAGCAAACTATATATTTAGTTAGCTGGTGTAGCCTAAAGGTAGAGAAAGTCAGATCTGGATCAAAGGAAGAGAGATTGGCCATTGCAGACTATGGCCTGGTGGAGTTGGGCAGCAGTTATGATGCTTGCAAAGATGGGCAGTAGCACTAGCAAGAGAACTCTTTAAGAAATCACAGATTTGAGTTTTGGAACTAATTGCTTCCTGGCTGTGTGATCTTTGAAAAATCACCTAACTACTTTTATAAGAAGGAATCTTATAATATCTAGCACATAAACTATTATGAGGATTAGTGAATCACAGATGTAAAATACTTCTCAAACTATAGAGTGCAGCTTTGGATGTAGCTCAGTGATAGAGCTCTTGCCGAGCATGTGCGAGGCCCTGGGTTCTATCCTCAGTACCCCAAAACAAAACACTGTTGTTAGACATTATTAGTGCAGTTTAGTTTTAGTAAAAGGATTTTCAACATCTGAATTCTAGTTCTGGCCTTGACATTTGCAACCTATATGACTTATTAAAATTTATTCTCCTCAAGTCCAAGTTTCTCCACCTATAAAACTGGGATAAGAATATAATCCCATCTTCCAACGCACATGAGGAGCAAAGGAGATGCATACAAAAAGGCTTGTGTGCTGTAAAATGGTTGCAGTACAGACCCAAGTGTTCAATCCAAATAGTTCTGCTCATCTTTTCAGAAAGTGAGCATACTGAGGATCCCTGAGGGAGGTGAAATATCAGACTGAGCCTCGTCCCTAGGCTGGACCTATGGCAGGCACTGGCTCCTGGCATCTTTGCAGCAATGCTATGATATCTATGTGATTACCCTCATTTTGCAGATGCACATGGAGCTTTTTGAGAGGTTGGAATATTGGCTGAGTCCTCAGCATGCCTAAATATGTGTTTGTCTACTTGGCTTCAAATTGCCTTCTCAATCTGTAAATCAGCTCAGGACCCCGGGGCTGCCAGTGTGCAGAGGAAGGCAGTCTGGAAGCTGGAGCTCCTGACTTGCACAAGCTTTCAAAGGTCGGAAACAAGGACTAGAAACCTAGTGGGAGTTTTGGCGGCTGGGTGGGTGGGTGGGTGCATTGTGTGGGAGAATTGGGAGAAGGCAATTGATAGCTTTGTAAGTCCCACTAGAAGCTAAGCTCTCTCGGGCAGGGTCTTGCTTGTCTTGTTCACTGCTCTATCCCTAGGACACAGAAGGGAACTCAGGTACTTTGAGTTGTTAAATGGATGGATGGATGGATGGATGGATGGATGAAAAGAAGAGGTACTTTCTTAAATAACATCTTTGGTTCTTTGGACAGTGCCTATGCAAGAGAGTCAAGAAGAGGAGGGCTGGAAAGGGCACCAGGGCTACTCAGACGAGATGTGGATATATGAGAGAATCATGCTACGTGAACTTCTCTGTACATGGGACCAGTGGGGGAAGAAGAAGACCTGACTGAGCAGAATAAATCCCCAGGCTATATGCCTGGCTTCTGGGATGGGCCTTCCAGGACAGGTGACAACTTTTGTGTTGTCCTCCAAAGAGTGGGCTCAAATGGGACAAAACCTAGGTCCCCTGCATAGGCATATAATATAATGTACGTAATGACTATAGTGGCCATAAATGCAGGAATCAACCATGGGTGATCAGGTCTAGGAGTGTCGAGGGTACAGACAGTGTGAGTGTGTGAGTAGGTGCACGATGTTTAAACACAGGAAGGACAGAGGCCAAGCATGTATGTCCAGGTGTCACCAGCACGCATGGAATTGTTTCATGCTAAGTAGTCTTTAAATACTGATCAGGATCACAGGAACATTTATAGAAACAGACAAAAAGCTTTTAAAGAGAAAAATATACTCCCCAAGTTCCTCTCCTTTTCCCAGCTGTGGTCAGGCAGTCTTCAGAACCAGTCAACCCAATGGATGCCACTCTTGGTGGGATGGGGAAGTTACTCCCCCAAATGTAACAAGATCCTTAATGGAGAAAATCTTACTTTGTGAAATTGGTAAGTCTTGCTGGGATTTGAATGTTATCAGGAAGATAAGATTAGGAAAGAAAGAAGAATTTCACATCAGCTGTGAAAATCAGGAGGGAGAGAGGTTTTTAAGCTTGATGTATGGGGCAACGGTGAATTCTCTTCAGAATAAGATGCCACGCTGTAAATAGATTTGTACATGCTGCTCACTTCCCATGTTGTGATGTTCCTCTGGAAGGTGGGGAGGAGGGCATGGAGGGTAGCTGAATACAGATGTGCTTCTGTGTACTATGGTGTGGGTAGAGGGTCACCATGGCACAGAATCACGCAGATGTGACCTATTCTGCATCTCCATTCCATAAAGGCACATGAGCTCTGCTTGTCTAGCTATGCCATTACCTTGGGGCCCTGATTCACAGACACAGATGCACGTGTGGTTTTCAGTGTTATGTGTGCTGACATATCTCTGCCTGTTCAGGATCTGGGGAAAACTCAGCATCTTTTCTTGTAGCAAATGTTAATGCCAAAGATTATTGCAAACAGGTTCCCCTACCAGTAAAATATCCAGATACAAGAAGACAACACCTGGTAGGACAGGGAGAAGGTACTTCCCTGGGTGGTCAATATGTTAGGGTGTTTCAGTGGTGACCAAGGTACAGTGTGACCTAGGAGACTTGCCAATCCACCCAGCCACCCAGAAGCAGTCCACAGATCTGAGGAGAGAGGGAACAGATAAAGCCCAGGCCAGCACTATAACAGCCAAATTTCTTTACCTATCCAAAGAGTGGGGCAAGTTTCAGACATTAAATGTGGTGGTGGGAAGGATCAGATGTGTGAGACTTGACCCTTCTTAGGTTGGGCAGCCAAAGGACACACCCTGCAGGAGGCTGGACAGTTGACAATGAGCCAGGGCTGGGCTCGGCAGAGGCCCCCAGCTTCCCCAGTAATTCCAAGAAGAGTCCAGAGGAGGTGGAATGAGGCCCCAACAGCCATTCAGGGCTCGGCCTTGTGACTACCCCCAACTCCTGAGGCAGCACCAGGCCGGCTGTTCAGTTGTGTCACTCAGCAAACTAAGGTGCAGTTCCCTCTGTGGGAGAATCCTGGTACAGGGAACAAGCACTAAGAGAGCTTCCAGGAAGATTGCTCTGGCTTGCTGGGAAGGGAGCAGCCTGAAGCAGGGGTCCTGGGGCTTCCAAGGAAAATCAGTTGGGCTGGAGCACAGCCCTGGCTCAGGGGGCATGAAGGGGGCAGTCATAGAGAGCTGTGAGTCAGGGCAGCCCGGGCAGTGGGGGAGAGCAGCTGGTGCAGTTCATCATTTCAGGGCTCTGCTGAAAAGCCCAGCAGACCCCCAATCCTCCTTTCAGCAGCCCTGGCCCCACTGGCTCATCCTTCCCGAGAGCCCGGGAGGGGCAGAGTCATAAGCCTCCCTCTCCTGAGGTTAGCCAAACAGCTGCTGCAGCATTCCAGGGAGCAGGGTATGGGCCTTGATGGAAAAAGTGACCACTACTCACGTAACAGGGGAAAAAAGGCTAGGCAGCCCCATTGTGCCCTGGGGGATGGACTGGCAGGAGAAGACAGGACTGACCTGGAGAGCTTAGAGACTTTCGAAGGCCTGCAGCCTGCAAGAGCAGATGGCAAACTGGGGGGTGGGGGGCACACTTCCAGCCTCCCTGCTCCACCCAGGGGCCCCACTCTGGCCTATTCTCCATGGCTCCTCCTCTCTCCTCTTTCCCACAGCCATCCCACAAACTCCACAATCCAGGCACATAGTCCTCTGACATGTGCTTTCTGCCCCAACACATCCAGATTCTGTCACCTGCCCTCTGTCCTCATACTGCCTGGCTTCTCTGTTGCTTCACTATCCCCCGGGACCTCTCTTGTAGAAATGTTCTCCTCCCTGGGCTTCCTGACCCCATTCCCAGACCCTTAAATTCTCTTGTTCCCGGAGGTTCTGACCGTGGTCTTGGACTTCTCCTTATTTCTCCAGTTGGACTCTAAGGTCAAGCGTCACATCATTCCTGCATGTCCTACCACTGGATACATGAGAAATGCCTCTTAATGAATGAGCCAATGAGTGGCAAAGGACATGTGGTGCAGGGGCAAAGCAATGAAGTACAACTAAGCAGGGTGTGACCTTGGTCAGGGCATTCGGCCTCCCAGGGTCCCTATTCGTACCAGTAAAATGAGCACATTAAGCAAGAAAAGTTGTGTTCTCTCTCCCATTGAGATGCTATCATTCAAATAACATTGCAATTGCTCACAAGGCCTGCAGTTCCCAAACTGTGTACCAAGGCACCTGTGATACCATAGTGAACTCACAGAGGAGCCACAGGATATTTTAAATTTTCTAGAAAAACACAATGATATCTGCCAGACATCTTGTAAAATACTCTGATTTATCTGGACTTACTACATAAACAGAACTATTAGATATTTCTTTTGATATAGGGGCATCATGACTAAAAACTACCCGGGACGGTTGGTATCTAGTAGAGTTGAAATTCATTGAATGGATGAACAAAACAAAATCAATGGAAAAGTCATGCACATGTAGCACCCCTGCCACACTCAGCCATCAGGTCCCTGATAGTAACTGTTGGACAAAGTGAGAAATCACCTCACCCCAACCCCTGAAAGTGCCTGAATCATTAATCTGGTTTGTGTTTTAAAAATATTCACCAAATCCTGGCACAGTAGTGCACACCTGTAATCCCAGTGACTGAGGCAGGTGGATCACAAGTTCAAGGCCAGCCTAGGCAACTTAGGGAGACCCTGTCTCAAAATAAGAGAAAGGGCTGGGGATGTAGCTCAGCAGCAGAACACCCCTGGGTTCAATGCCAGTACTGCTCAAAACAAAGAAAACATTTCACCAGCATGTCTTCTCTGCTCTCCACCAACCCCTTCCTATAACTACAAAGTCCATGAAACTAGCTGCCAGGGAGAACTTCCAGAAACACTCAATTACCCAACTGAGTTTTATGCACATCTTCCATGAGTGCTTGATCTGTGTAATTTATCAGCAAAAACAGACCAAGGGTATGTGAAATTCTCCTTCCTTTTACCCCACCCACATGCAATGTGAAAGAAAATAAAAACCAGGCCAGAACTTACCCGTGGAGTCCTCTTCCTTGGAAATGTGAGGTTGAGATAATTATTAGAAATGGAGCATTTGGCCGAGCTGAGGTCCGTATTTTCTCCATAGTTTTTGCGCCAAGAATCTGTTGGGAAATACAAGCACAACTGAGATTTGCATCCTGGGCCCAGAAGGTGTTAGAACCAGGGGGTGTGGTCATATCAAGGTCCCTCTAAAAGAATTACCTCACCCAGGACTAGAGCTGTAGGAAGCCTGAGAAGGGGGCTGATGTGGCTCCTATCAGTGACCTCCCATGATGGAAATGGTACCTATTATACAGACTCATTGATACAGGGTTCAGGGGCTGGGGTCACCCCTGGTGACCTCAGAGTCAAAAGGAAGGCATCAGGCAGCTCCAGAGCAGAAGACGGTGATGTTAGGAGAAGGCAGACTCGAGTTCCAGGGTAGAGGTGGCCCAAAGGGGCTGGGTAACACCCCATGCAGGTGCTTACCCATGGGCCTCAGCGGGGAGCCCTGGAAGAGCTCGTAGAACTTGGAAAGGTACATGACCATGCTGAGCTTGTCTGGCTCCTGGGCTGATGCCATCTCTTTTCCTGTGGTCACTGGAGGGATCCCAAATTCACGTTCAGCCACGTCAAATGCCAGCTGGTTGTTCTCTACAGCATCATCTTCATTCAGAGAGTCAAAGTTGCTGGAGAATCATTACAAGGTGGAGAAGTTCAGGGAGAGGTAGGAGCATGTCTAGCTTATGAAGGAGCACTGTGGGCTGACACTCTGCCAGGTTCCAGTGACCCCAGCCCCTGCCCCAGAATCCCAACCACCACCCTAGACCTGAAGAGGAAGGCCCAACTCTTCTCACTCTGGGAGGAACCCAATCAGACAGGGGCCATGATCATGCATTGGGCCTGAGCTGCAGCCATAAGAAAATGGAGAATTTATGAGCTACTTTACTTTTTATCATTTCCCTTATGTTTTTACTTCTTAATTAAAAAAGCATTTGGGGTTGTTTTAGAAACCAAGTTACATACACCATACGAAGTAAAAAGTGGGATTCCCATTTCCTTCTCATGGCAATCTTGCTTTCTAAAGGAGCAGACTGATGCCACTCAGTTGGCTTCCATCAGGCTCTTTTATGGATTTGCATTGGGTGTGAGGCTGTGCTGTTTGTCAATATAAACATGTCCTGCTTTGGATGTCACAAAGTGTTTCCACAGGGTAATCTGGTCTTCCCAGTGACCCTGCCATCGTTCTCACCTTATAGATGAAGAATCTACAGCTCCAAGAAACAAAGTGGTGGCCAACCACAGTTAGCTAATGGATCTGGGTGTCGAGCACACTTCTTTTGATTGTAAGCCCCTCACACTGGTCCCCAGACCTAGGTCTTGCCCCTACTTTCTCTGCTGGGTTTAGAGCTGTAATTGTTCAAATTGCCAATGTGGGCCAACAGAGGAGAGGGCAGGGGAGAAGGCAATCATTGAGCCTGAGTCAATTTTTATCCTTATGTACTAGGGTCACAGGGCAAACCCATTGTTAATGGAGCTATCAGAGCAAAGGGAAAGGGGCAAGTCTAAGAGAAAACTCAAATTGAAAACATGCAGAGAACTATAGAACCAGGCAGTGGGGAGTCAGCATCCAGCCAGGCGACCTTTGTGTCCCTCATCTCTACGGTCCAGCATGGGCCCCACACTCACATCAGCTCTGGCCGGAATCGGTGGATGATGGCACACAGGGCCAGGCCACTGCGCCAGGATGTGGTCAGGTTGGTGACATTGACGTGCCGGTAACCCTCGGTCTGCTGCTGGCACCAGGTTAAGAGCTTGCTGGGCCGGATGTCGGACTCTGCAGGGAGGGGAGCACAGGCAGGGAGACCTGGGGTGACCTCAGCAGCTGACCCTGCTTCCCCTCCCTCTGCCACCAGGGCTGGGAAGCAGGAAGAGCTGCAGCAAGGCAAGGGGCCACTCAGGGTGCAGTCCCCTGTGGGCTGCTGCCTGGGGGCCTGATCAAGAGAGTAGATGGAGGGCAAGATGCTGGGACAGGAAGTTGTCCCCCAGCAGAGTCCCTAAGGCCCACTGTTGCCAGGTCCCAGATTGGAGGCTAGAACACAGACCCTGTCAACAAAATGCTGATCTGGCAGGTGACGAAGATATGGTACTATAATGGAGGGAGAAGCATGGTGTTGTGAACATGCAAATGGGTGGGCCCTCTGGGGCCCAGTGGGGCCTAGCAGCTCTGCAAAGAAAGTGTCCAGGGATGTGCATTAGATCTGGCTCTTGAAGAGTGTCTAGGAATTTACCAGACAGAAGTCATGCAAGGAAAACAGGACCGTGTAGTGGCAAAGAATCTGGAAAACCCTGCCACCTTTGTGCAACAGTAAGAGTCTATTACAGTCAACAGTGGATTGGCAGCAGACTGTGGGGTGTGTGGAGGGCTGGGGTTGCCTAAGGAAGGAGAGGCAGCAAGGTCTGGACAGGCAGAGGCAGCCAGAGTGTCTCTAGGCAGGAGGGACCTGTGCGAAGCTGGCTGCTGGGGAAGCTCTTCACTGAACCATCCCTCCCCCTGACATGAAGCACCAGCCCAGGCACTGTGCCAGGTCCAGGAAGATCAGAACCATGAAGCCCACAGAGCTTGTCAGTTGGGGAAATAAGACCCCACACTGGAAGCAAGAGGGAAGTAAAAACAAGACCTGTGAAACGATCCCCAAGTTCACTTTCCTCTGCTCAGGGCACCACTCATTAACTCTAACCCTTACAAGGGCCCTTCCCAAACTGCTCTGGGACAACCTGATGAAGAAACTGAAGGAGAGAGAGGAGAGGCACCTGACCAAGGTCACACACATGGGCGACAGAGACAGAATTGGTGAGCATGGACACTGAGCAGGTCTCCTCCCCACCAAGCCCACCTGGGGAACCTGGCCAGGACTGCTTACCTCGCCTGGAGAGGCTGATGGACCTCCTCACTGAGCCCACTCTCTTGAGAGGGTAGCTGTCCAGCTCCTTGGTGATGTACAGATGCTTCACCTGTGAGGAAAAGAGGCTGCATGCCTGCCCACCATCTCATCAAAATCCCCATCTCAGGGCCTCTGCACACAGCCCAGCCCTGCTCACCTTTCCTGCCTGCCCCTGCTTCCCTCCATTGCTGAATGGCAGAACTTTCAGCAAGGGAACCCAGGCACCCTGAGTCCTAGATAGGGACCTCAGTTATTCCCTAAATGCTGGGAGAGGGAGGTGAATATAGCTAATTGGTTTATTTAAAAAATCCACACCATTCTCAGTCCTATTGACTGAAGAGATCAGGGTTGTATGGCTGTGAATCCTTGAGGGGAGAGTGGACTCCGGGATCCTGGATGGTGAGGAAGAGAAGATATTTGGCCTAGCAGATTATTTGAGAAAATATGATCAGTATTGCATGTGCACAGTGACAAATTAACACATGTAAAGAGATGCACATACATGAATAAATATGCATACACACACACTCTTTTCCAGTTCTCTTCTGTGGGCTAGAGAAAATGCTGTCTATATTGCTCTCCTGTGTCTCCTGGGGAGAACAACTGGTCCCACACTTGGGCTAAGAGGCCTTGTTGGCGTCAGTCCCAGGAATGTGCTAAGCTTTTACAAGACCCTCTCCTCCCCTCTCCAGAGTGACCCAGACAGGGTCCAGGAGTGGACTTACCTGATGGGGCCTGACACAGTGTGAGTTGAGGTTCGGGTACCGCGTCCCTGGGTCCAGCGTGTACTGCTCAAAGTTCTTGTTGATGTTCTCTGGGGTCGTCTGAGGTAACAGCCGGTAAAGACTTTCTCTGGAGGGAGGCAGAGCCCAGTGGTCAGGGATTGCTCTGGCCCCCTCAGGCCCTTGTCCCATCTTCTCCTACTTCTCCCATCCCCCTATCCCAGGGCTTCTACATGAGAGTGTGCAACCCTTCCCTGATATGCCTGACGCTCACAGTTTTGAGATCTGCAAAGTAGAAGGGCCAAAGAGGCCAAGAGCAAGGGACATCTGGGTGGCAGGGATGCTGGCCTCCTCCCCGAGAAGGCTGGGACTCTGGGCTGGCAGCACAGCAACCTGTGGTTTGGCTATGACCACCACTTAGCCCTGCTGCCTGCTGTGGCCTGCTCCCCAAGGCCACAGATTTCCACACCAAGACCATCAGCAGCCTGTCCTCCTGCCAGCCCTGACTTCTCCCAGTTCATCAGCTGTCACAGCCACGTGGCCAGCACAGGGGTCTGGGAGGAAGTCCAGTATCTCAGCCACAGGAGAGGCTGGAAGGTTAGAGAACCCCAACAGGATGGGACCCCCAGCACTGTTCTGGAAGATTCCTTAAATAAACCTCTCTGAGTGTTGGCTGAATGAGCAACATCGGGGAGCCCCACCTTGAGGGTTGAGGGTCACCCTAGATGAAGAGTCTTCTTTGGCATCCAGGGTCTAAGACCTTGGCCACCAGGAAAAGTCACTGAAGGAGGTAGATGATGATGGATAAAGTGTCACTGGGGACCCTGATGATTAAATCAGGTCACACGTGGGAAGGCAAATGAGCATGAGAGTTCCCAGGGGCAGCCAGTCTTGCTCCCTGTCCTGCCGGAGCCTCTGACCCAGCCCTCCCCCAGCTAGGAGTTCTGCTCGACACCTCACCTTTCTGCCAGCAGCTCCAGGGGCGGGGTGCCCTGGTCCCAGCTCTTCACCATCCATGCTGTGTCAAAGGCTGCCAGGAAGCCACGGGCACAGCCTGTGCCCATGGGCCAGAATGGCTGCAAAAGAACACATGCAAGATTCTGGTTGATTCTAAACACTCCCAGCTTCTATCCCATTGTCAGCCTGAGCAAGGCAATGGTGGGACAGAGAGGGGACAGAGCAGCAGCCCAGGGGTCTGTAGCAGGCCACCCTAATCACAGACAGCTGCAGCACCAACTCAACTGCAAAGGGTGCTAGTCTGCAAGCCAGCAAAATGGCTTGTGGGCTCTGGGAGAGGGAACATGTCATCAAAGAGCTGCATGTGTGCTGGGATTCTGATCTTGATCCCTCTGGAAATAGTGTGGACAAAATCCAGTGGCTGGAAAACACTGATGGAAGAAGAGCCCACCTGGTTTGGGTGTAGCACAGAGCACAGCAGGACTGTGGGAGGGGGAAGGCTGGGAGGGAGATTGGGACAGTGGGTGCTGGATGCTCCAATAAGGAGCCGAGGAGAGTGTCCTCACAGAGTGGTGAGCGAGGACAGGTTCAGCCAAGCTGAGCCCAGTGAACTCGTTCATGAGCACCTAATGCATGGTTCAAACTCAGACTCTTTACCTGGATAAATCATATACATTGTTTGCTCAGTGCTTACATTAAAATAAAATTTGATCCCTTCTGAAAACATCCATTTAATCTAAACTGGCAGAGCGGAGAAGCCATGGCTGGAAAACTGCACACTGGGGCTCCCAGGCCTCTCTTGTACCCTGTAGGATCTCCACACTGAAAGGTCATAAAGGGCACCACATGGGGAAGGAGTCTCTGCCCAGCTCAGGGCTGGCATGCTCTGAGGACAGTCCAACCGTCCAGATCAGGCCTGACTAATTTTGTACTTTGACAAAGAAGTCAGCCTAGCTGGGTGTGGTGGTGTCTGCCTGTAATCCAGCAGCTTGGGAGGCTGAAGGAGTAGGATCATGAGTTCAAGGCTAGCCTCAGCAATTTAGTGAGGCCCTAAGCAACTTAAATAAATAAAAAAAGGGCTGGGGACCTAAATAAAAAAAAGGGCTGGGGACATGGCTCAGAGGTTAAGTGCCCTTATGTTCGATTCCCAGTACAAAACAAAACAAACAAACAAAAAAAAAAAACTCAGCATGGAAGAAGACAGAGATGAGAGAGAAGCTCTCCCACCTACACGCAGGCAAGAGGGTTCTTTGGGATTCTGTGAAAGGGCAGGCTTGGGGCCAAGCTGGCCTTGGCAGAGTCCTGACACTGGCTGAGCCTGTCCTTCCTGAAGCTGTGTGACAGCAGACACTGCCAGCTAGAGTTAAATGCAGGGATCTGTCTCTTCAGGGGAACGAGGGCTCCACACACAGGCATTACCTCGAGCAAGCTGTCGCCCACGAGGGCCACCAGCAGCTGGTGTGACTGACGTTCGCGCACCAGGGCTGCATTCTCTGATGCATACATGGAGGTGAAGTCGAACATGGCCACGTCGGGCTGCCCATAGTGGTTCATGGCAAAGTCTAAGGACGGCAGCTGGTAATTGGTGGCAAAGTCTGCAGCTTCCCTGGCGTAGGAGAGCAGGTTGTCCTGGTTCACGTTCTCGGCACACAGCAGCATCTCTGTGTCGATGTAGTCCTGGGGAAGATCAGAGCAGTGCAGCAGCCTGCCCCTCTGCAGGGGAGGAGTCCTATCCTCTCTAGGCAAAAGAACTTGGCGTGGGCCTACACAGTGAGGCTAATCAAAACAGAAATAGACAACCAGCGCCGGGGGAATAGAGAGGAAGCCAATCAGCCAGCTGTGAGGGTTAACACAGTTGTGATTAAGCATCGAATTTGGCTTTGAGCTTCCTGGCATCCAAAGCAAAAGGGAAATGTGATATGTTACAGGGCTTTCTTTATCAGAAAGAAGGAAGCATAGCCATTCCTCAGGGGAGGTAAGTTTTTCCTGGCACTAAATTCTGAAAGATCTGTCTCACGTAGGAATTTTGACAGCAAACACTGAGCGTGGTAATGAACAGTGTGCTTGATAATGGTCTTACAGCAAACAAGAAACACATTTCACATGACTGGTTCTTGCGATAACTTTTAACACAATTAAAAGACAAAGGAGCAAGTCAGTAAGTGTGACTTAATAATGGACTCAGCTAAGCTAATGTGATCCAGATTCTTTGCGTTGAGTCGTCAAATAAGACCAGGAAAAAAAAAAAAAAAAAGGTGCTCAACATAACTCTCAAACTTTCTTTCCAGAATCAGTTACTCCTTTCCTGAGAAGCTGAGGGCTGCTCATGGCTGGGCTCTGCTCTTAGGGTGTTCATTGTTCTACTTCCCTGGGTGGGGATGGAGACCCTGAACTTAGAGGATGAGGCGGTCCATCCATCCTGGTGGTGCACCACAGGACATCAGAGAAGGAAGAAAGAGAGTAGACCAGACCCAGAGTCTAATCTGCCCATCATGTGGCCAAACTAAAAGACCACATTCCCAAAGATGACACAAAAATCATGACTGGGCATGGTGGAATACATCTGTAACCCCAGTGGCTTGGAAGGATGAAGCAACTTAGTGAGATCCTCTCTCTAAATAAAATATATAAAAGGGTTGGGGGCTGGGGATATAGCTCAGTTGGTAGAGTGTTTGCCTGTCAAGCATAAGGCCCTGGGTTCAATCCCTAGCACTGCAATAAAAAAAGGGTTGGAGATGTGACTCAGTGCTTAAGTGCCTCTGGGTTCAATCCCCAGTACCAAAAAAGGAAAAAAAAAAAAAAACAGGAAAAAGAAAAAAATCATATATGCCTTATGAGGTGGAAGGACGGGCGCAAAGGACAGACACAGGCTTTACGGTCAGCAAGGGCAATGGGTCAAATTCCACCTCTGTGCTCATTAACTATATTGAGCAAGTTGTTTAACTCAGTACTGAGTCTCTGTTTTCTCATTCGTAAAATGGGAGTAACAAAATCTACCGTTCAGAGCCATGTGAAGAACGAATGAGACTGTGCAAGTGAAATCTCCAGTCCCTTGCCGAGCATGTGGGAAGAAGATGGGGATGGACGGGAATGCCTGTCCCCAGTAATCACAAGGGCACGAAAGGTGGCATGTGGTGAAGTACACCCTGGACCCACCCAAGGTGCCAGCACGAGCACGTGCAGGTCTCAAGAGGCTCAGCCTCACTTGCAACCGCAGTGACCTCCTGTCTCAGTCTTCAGAAGAGCATCCCTTCACCTCTTGCAAACACCTTGTTGGAGAAATTCGAATATTTCCACACCCCAGCCACAATTCCCAAGTTGCTTTTAGCACTGGTCCAAGAATCCTTGGTCAGGTCCTGGAGTTGGGATGGAGTTCCTTTTACTTGGTTTTCCTTTGGACACCTATTCCTGGGTGCCGTGCTCACCAGTCTCCCTGGAAGGCGTGATGATGAGATGCAGGCAGGGGGCAGAGGGGCTCACGCATACCTCCCCTCAGAACAGGCCCAGGCAAACTGAGTGGGGATGCTCTAAAGTGAAAGTGCTGCCTGGTGCGGACCCCAGGCAGAAGTATGGGGACCTGACAGGGGGAGGAGACCTCGGGCTGGACCTGGTGAGAGTCCACGCAGCCTGGTGCTGCTGTGGGGAGTCCTGGGCAAGGGGGTGGGTGGCGGAACCATCCAGAGGAGGTGAGAACGAGGACAATAAGGAAAAGCAGGGCAGAGGGGCAGGGAACAGGGTTTTAGGTGAAGTGGGCAGGCCTGGGAAGTTGTCTAAATAGAGACAAAAACGGGGCAGGAGGACAAATTTGGACCTGATTTTCCACAGGCCTGTGGGACTCTAGTGGAACTGGATGCTAAATAGAGAGGTGGCGCCATGGGGAGGGAAGCCACAAAAATGAGTGAAGGGTGAGAGATCCAATAGGAGGAAGAGTTGCCCTAGTGCTGGGCTGGGCTTAAGGGAAGGTGGGGCAAGGCCCACTCAGAGCTTCATGGGAGGCAGGGCTCAGCACTGAGGCAGCTGAAATGGGGATCCACCCCACACTGTACTGAGAAATGCCAGTGGTGGCCAGGAATCCCAGCCTGAGTGGACCTGGGACAGGAGAAGAGGGACCCAGGGAGGCTCTGAGATGAGGGCACTCCTTGAGGGAAGAGAAAGCTGAACACAGCTGGGAGCCCAGGGGCAGGGTTTCTAGAGGAGAAATTTTATTCTCCCTTCAAGAACCATGAAGACAAATGCAGGGATCAGCTGGAATAGACGGGGAAACAGGCAAGGGAAACCTCTTGTCCAGAGGTTGGTCAGTCATACAAAAAACATTTAAGCAGCACTGGTAGGAAGATGCTGACCTACATAGGGAGAGGATAACCAAGAGGACTTGCCTTTCCTCTGGGGGCGAGAGAAGAATATAAATTTAGTGGCTCAGGATAGACGGCCGGACACATGCTATAGAGTGTGGCTGAACTCTGGAGGCTCAGGCCATAGCTCCTGATCCCAACAGGTGTCCTGTTCTCCTCTGTCCAGCCTGTAGTCTCCAATGTCTAGATGTGAGTTTGTGTTGTGGCCCTCAAGGCCCCTCAGCACCAGCTCAGAAGATCAAGGAGTCCTCTGGGGGAGGAGAGGCTTTCGTGAGGTCATCACAGGCCAGCTCCCCCAAGTCACCACGCAAGCAGGGCACATCATACTTACTGACCTGCACCATGACAGAGAGCCCAAGATGGAAACGTGGAGGGGCTCTGACAACTGCCAAGGAATAGTGACACCAGGAGCAGCATGTCATTGCCTGGACATTGCCCTGGGATCAACTGACAGTGCCTTAGCGTCCCAGAAGTGTGGAGCACTCAGACAGTGACACAGAAAATCCACATCACACTTTCCCTGGAGCCTAGGCCCTCTCCTGCGACGGCGCCTGCTGCTCCTGCGCCCCTGCAAGCTGGAGCTGCCCTGCATTGGCTGACATCTCCAGACTCAGGCGCAACCTCAGGAGGGCCGGCTGCAGGGCAGCAGGAAGGGGCTGTGCTGCCTCCCCAGAATGACCCACGGGCACTGACACCAGCTGCTGAAGCCCGGTGCTCACACCTCTGCTGGTGTGCCCAGCAGCTCCCCTGCAGCCTCCACCCACAACTCAGGCTCTCAGCAAAGACCTGAGCCAATGTGGAGACCCAGGGGAGGGCTGGGTTACTAATGCCACCAGGCCAGCTGCCAGCACAGGCTGGTGAGAAGAGAGGTTCATTCTTCTCTGACAAGCAGCAACAAATGATCACCATGCTGCCGGGGCTCCAGGCTGGCACCAGGGAGCAGGCTGACCTGGGAGTGCACGATGCTCATCTTGAGCATGCAGCGGTGGCAGCAGAGGTGGGAACAGGGGCTCGGGAATGGCTGAACCCTGACCAGAGCAGCTGCCAGTCCAAGGCCCACCACTCCACATGCTTCTCCCTTCCAACCCTGTTACTTGAAGATGCAAAGCCACAGAGCAGAAGCCAGGAAGCAGCAGGACAAGAGAGTGGGTGTCTGAATAAGACTGAGAAGTTATGGAGAGGATCTGCAAACTCATCACATGCCAGGTACTCGGTGTGTGTGTATGCCTGTGTATGTGTATGTATGGATACATACAAACACACACACACACCCCTCACAAAAACCCTTTCTGATAGAAATCATTCTTATTTTGCAGACCTGAAGACTGAGTTTCAGAAAAAATAAACAGCTTGCCCATGTTCTGAGTTAGTATGTGGCAAATAGTGAGCTATCCCCCATTCCACAATAAGGGGACACAGCATGAAATTCTCGAGTGAAAGCATCTGTGTTCCACCAGGACAAGTCTCCACGTGACCTCCCAGAGAAGGGACAGGGAAGGTGAAGACTGGCTCTTCCACACTAATGCCAGTGCACATCTCTGCAGAAGCCTCTCTCCAGGCATGGGTGCGGCTTCTTTATCCAGCACTCATGCAATAACAAGGGCAAGGAATTGGGGAGATGGGTGGCCCCTTCTGTCTCCTCCCTGTGCACAGTTTCTGGCAAGACAGCATCTTCTCCCACACCTGCTGCTGCTGCCAGCCCAGGTCGTAAAGGGAAAAGCAGGTGAGAAATTAGCCAAGATACATACGTTAATGATGACACCTTTGTCCAGCAGACTCTGCTTCTTGGCAGTCATGACAAAATAGTGGGTGCTGTCCTTGTAGTAAACAATGTTCTCAAGATCGATCCCTGAAAAGAGAAGCATTCAGACCCAGGGTTACTTCCCTAGGGCCAGCTGCATGCCAGGAACCATACTCTGCCTCATTAGAGATCTCATTACTTATCTGCAGAATGCTCATGTGAGACAAGAGTTTAAGATTCAAGGCTGGAAAAGATAAGAGAGGGCCTGAAGGTACCCGAGTTAGAAGAGCTAGCATTTATAATCACAGAAAGATGTTGTTGTTTTAATTCATAGGAGTTGGAGCCAGTATTTCTAAGGTGGAGCTGGGTAAGATGTAATAGAAATGGCAGGACCTGGCCATGGAAGCTTAACAGCAATACAGCCAGGATTTGAACCCAAGCCTGTATGGCTCTGAGTGCTATCCACTGTGCCCTCCATGTAGCCAGAGCTGTGGAAATTCTCCAAAGGCCACACAAAGGGATGCTTCTACCATTTCCATGCTTGTGAGTGAAAACCCAGGTAGAGTGGTAGGAAGAACTCAGACTAGAGGCCTGGAGTCTATCCTTTTCACTCTGGATTTCTGCAAAAACCACACTGAGAGATGAGAGCTTAGTCAGTTGTTCTCAAAGGGTGGTCCCTGGCCAGGGGCCCTCTGAGAACTTATTAAAAATGCAGCTTATTAGCAGCTTATCCAAGACTTACTGCATCAGAAACTCTGGGGATAGGGCCAGCACCCAGGGCTTTAGCAAGCTGTCTGGGTGATTCCTATGCATATATGGGTTCGAGAACTACTGGCCTAGTTTATTTGAAAGGAGAGGAAGGAACAGACACCTGGAGACCCATCAGCATTCCACACAAGGGAGCTGGGCTGGGGAACCACAGGGAACTTTACTAAAGTTCAGTAGGGACAGCCATGAATACAGGGAGAACCAGAGAAAATATCGCTGTCACTGTGTGAGGGCACTTTGTGAAACAATGGCCCAAGGTGATAACCTCAGCAAAGTTTAAAGGAAGCGCATGCAAACATTTGGGAAAACACATTCAATGTCCTGTCAGAATTTATACTTGGTGGTTTAAATATTTATTTTCTTGGCTTTGAGGGAAAGGAAGTGTTGGAGAATTTTTAAAATAATTCAAAAGGACATAAATGCTGGAAGGAAATATTAAAACTCAATAAAATTATGCAACTGTGGGTAAACTCAAAGGGTCACTCAATGGATGCATTTCATTGGGGACAGCCAGAGGCATAGTCTGGCTCCACAATTAATCTCATTCCTAGAAAATAAGTTTAAAGATATGATTCAACAGAAATAGTCTTATCTGTAACAGTAAATTAGCGAAAGGTCTAAATCAGAGGTCAGCAAATATTTTTCAAAGGGCTAGATGGTAAACATTTTGGCTTTGTGAGCCGTATGGTCCCTGTTGTAAGGGCTCATGGTGTAGTCAGCCATCAACGGCAATATAAATAAACAGGCATGGCTGTGTTATCACCAACGTTTACTTATGGACATCAACATTTAAATTTGATACAACCAGAGAAACAATTGTACTCCATTCGTGTATGATGAATCAAAAGAAACTAAATTTTAAAAAAATTTAAATTTCATATAATTTTCACGCATTAAAAATATTACTCTTTTGATTTTTTTCTTTAGCCACTTTCAAAATACAAAACCGATCTTGGCTCAAAGGCAATATAGAAACAGGGGCTGGGGATATAATTCAGCTCAAAGGCAATATAGAAACAGGGGCTGGGGATATAATTCAGTGCTTGCTTCAAAAGCACAAGGCCCTGGGTTCAATCCCCAGCACTGCAAAAAAAAAAAAAACAATATAGAAACACGTGGCCAGTCATGGTTTGCCAATCCCTGGCTTAAAAGCTTAAGCTTAAGCTTATCTACTTGGTAAGATGTTCCACAGCCCCCCAAACTGACCATCAGGAGGTCTACATTGAAAATGTGATGTTGAATGAGAAATGTGGATGATATTTTAAAAGTGATGTCAAGTGAGAAAAGCAGAATAGCAGAGTTTGGACGCCACAATTCGAGGTGGAGGGGTGGAGCCATGGAAAAAGTCAGTATGCAGGTGGAAAATGGAAGATTTGATGACACTGAAGGTTCTGTACCTGGTGGTCAAATAGCAGGTGATTGACCTCCAGCAGAAAGATTATATTTAACATTGCTATTATATTGCCTTTTCAAGGGAAAACACACATTTTTAGTCAGGTAAAAAAGAAAGCAAGCCAGATGTGGTGGCACACACCTGTAATCCCAGCAGCTCAGGAGGCTGAGGCAGGAGGATTGCAATTTCAAAACCAGCCTCAGCAACTTAGCAAGGCCCTAAGCAATTTAGCAAGACCCTGTCCCAAAATAAATATAAAGAATATAAAAAGGGCTGGGGATGTGGCTCAGTGATTAAGCATCCCTGTGTTCAATCCCCAGTACCAAAAAAGAAGAAAGAAAAAATGTAGAATTTGCTTAGTTGGGAACAGGTGATTCATCCTTGCTTTCTGCTCCCTTTGTTTTCTCTGCCATCCTTATGGCTGCCCACTGTGTCCCTTTATCTGTTCATTGGCTAGCTATCTCCATAGCATTAAGACAGGTCCTGTTGGGGAGGGATTCTATCTCGTTCACTGGTCTAGCTCAGGCCCTAAAAGTGCATCTAGCAGGCAGTAACCATTTTTTTTTTTTTTTTTTTTTTGTGGTACTGGGGATTGAACCCAGGGCCTTGTGCTTCTGAGGCAAGCACTCTACCAACTGAGCTATATCCCCAGCCCAGGCAGCAACCATTGAGTGAGTGAATCAGCACCTCTGTCCTCTTGGCCTGTGGCTGGATGACTTGTGTTGCTAAGGAGTGGCACACCTGGGCATCCCTTGGGGAGAGCAGCAGCTGGCGTGCAGCATGCAGGCTCCGTTAGGTGCCACCCGCAAGTTCCTGGCTCCCAGAGCACCCCTTGTCTCACACTGTCCCCAGTGCAGCGCTGATCATCTGCATTAGGGCACTTTACGTGGGCATCCTTGATGGTCAGGGAGCTACGTTGGCAGGAGGTGGAGATCACGTCAACCTTGACATTGTACCCCACAATACTGAGCACTGGCGTATAGCAGGCACTCAGTAAATGTCAATAGAATAAATGCTTTATCTGTTGTCTATTTTCAGGTAAAACATCCAGAACATTCCATCAAGAATCCCTTGAACAAACACTGCCCACTTATTACCATAAGGAGAAATCTCTGCTTCCACCCTCTCAGTATGAGTCCCTTAGGAAATATGAACAAGAATTGGTTGGGAGAGAGGTAAAGGTCTCACCTGTTTCTTCTTTCAGGTCCTGAAAAAATTTCTGGTTGAAGATGAAGGCCACACCACTGATCTCTTCCACTTTGGCCTCAGCTGTGCTATTTCTATTTATGAAGTTGGCAGTGATGGCAATAGCCAGCTTCCCACGGAACTCCTTTCTCCTGAACCCTGTGAGGGGAAAGAGACAATGGAGTCAGTCTTCTGGGTTTGGCATGAACACTGAAAGTCATTACTGAGAAAGGCCTTCTCAGTGCCCACAGCCCAGTGGAACCAGGCCTCTAGGCCTCTGGAGGACAGGAGCCTGCAGAAATGACAGATTTGCTCCCAAGAGGAAACAACATGTCACGGGAGGCTTGCAAAGTCAGTGGGATTCTGCCCTTCCCTAAAACCTGTGTGACCAATACCCTGGTTAGTTAGGCTTGGCAAATGGCCCAAGTGATCTTCTCCAGCAGGCAGTGTGTCACAGAGCTCACCCTTCTACAGAGGCGCTCCCCTACTCCAGTAGGATTGATGGTCTTATCAGCAGGGGAAAGCAGGACACACATGTGCCCAGAGGGAGGCAGACTGTCAGGTGAAGGTGAAGATTAGGGTGCTGCTTCTATAACCCAAGGAACACCAAGACTGAAGCAAACACCAGCAGCTAGGGGAAGAGAAGGGGACCCATTCTTCCCACAGCCCTCAAAAGGAATTAATCCTGGGGACAACTTGTCTGTGGACCTCCAGTCTCCAGAACTATGAGACAATAGCACTCGGTTTGTGGCACTTCGTTACAGCAACCCCTGGAAACTAGCATACTAATTCCTAGTGACAAGTACTACTTAGTGCATATCCAATAAATGTATAATGAATAGACAGAATTCTAACTTACATAATTTAGCACTCTAATTCCTTAGGGTTCTTCTTAAATTTTTACTTTCTTATTTAAATTGACACAGAATAATTGTGCATGCTATGGCATACAGTGTGGTACTTGATACATGTATGGAATAAGCAGTAATCAAAAAACGGTAATTAGCACATCTCCTCAGACATTCATTATTTCATTAGGCTGAGACCATTCAAAATTTCCTCTTCTAGCTATCTTTTTAAAAAAATATTTTTAGTTGTAGATGTACATAAGACCTTTATTTAGTTTATTTAGTTTTTGAATGTGGTGCTGGGGATCGAACCCTGTGCCTCACATGTGCTAGGCAAGCGCTCCACCACTGAGTCCTCATCTAGCTATCTTGAAATGTTTATTACATTCAACTGTGCAGTGGAACATAGGAGTACATCCTCAGGGGTCTTGGTTTTCAATGGCGTATATGGACATTTATTTTGAATGGCGGTGATGTGGGATCACAGCAGGTGGTCACATCTCAGTGGAGCCTTCTCCTGATCTTCCTTTTTCTAGGCATCTGTGGTCCTGAATCCTCCCACTCCTGCCCCAGACATGCTGCTTACCTGCTTGATTCCAGGCCCCAGTAGCTATGGTTTAAATGTGTCCCCTGAATTCCTGTGTTGGAAGCTTAATCCCCAAATTCATATGTCATAGTAGTTGGAGAGGGGCCTTAGGGAAGTGATTGTGTCTAAGGGCTCTGCCCTCAAGATTGGATTTATTCACTCATGCATTCATGGATTAATGGGCCATCTCAGGAGTGGCTTTGTTGTAAAAGGGAGCTCTCTTGGTAAGCTTGTTCTATCTTGCCATGGGATGCTCCTTTGTCATGTTATAATGCAGCAAGAAAGCCCTCACCAGATGCTGGTGCCAGTCTCTTGGACTTCCAATTTCCAGAATCATGAGCTAAATAAACCTCTATTCTTAATAAATTTCTCAGACTCAAGTATTCTATTATAGCATCAGAAAACAGACTAAGACATTAGTCATACAGGTACAGACCTGCCCAACATAACCTTGGGAATTACCGCACATCTGCTCACCATATACTCCAGCCTCATACTGCCAATCCTATGTCCAAAATTCCTTTGACTGAAACCTTGGGTTTCTACTTAGAACCCCTCCTTCAAATTGTTCCTCATTAGACCTTTGTCAAAGTAACAGGAATGGTTATTTACTAAACCACCAAAATAACATACGAAATCCTAAGAGTACAACACCCAGATTAGAAGCTAAAACTGCCTAAAATGTCTTGTCAGATATTGGTCATTGATTGTGAAGGTATGGAAGTTAGGTCAGAAGGTGGTGGTGGTAAAGGGCACTCAGGGAAGGGCCTGAGCCAGAAGGACCAGGCATCCTGAATTTTCTATCAGCCTATTTTAGGGCATGTGTCCTGTCCTCAGGGGTGCCCTGCCAATCAGACATTCACAACCTGTGGCCCTTGAGGGGGCAAGCTCAAAAAGCAGAACTGTCCCTAGTCTAAGAGATGCCATTGGGGGGCCACATTAATTACAACTTGTGGTTTCAAATTAGTACTGCTACTATAAATAAGGACACCCAGTAGCCTAATTGATCCCAGGTCTGGGATAGACATGACTTGTGCACTTCCTAGTAATGGGGTTTCTCTCTCAACCCAACTGGATCTCACCCCAGGAAAGCACACTGTGCATCCAACTTTAGGACCCAGTGAGCATGATTTTGCACTGGGACAGTTCAGCAGAGCTTATCTAACTGCCCAGCAGTGGGTGTGCTTAAGAACTGTGGAAACAGAGGGGCTCCTTCTTTAACTCCTTCCGTTAGTAGTGTACTTGAACATGAACAAACACCATCAACGGCATGAAGTGTTTATCTCAGATGAAGTATTAAAGTGCTCAGCAGCACCCTGGCTTGCACATCAGCAGGTGCTCAATAAACTCATGTTGATTTTTCCCACAGCACTTAACCTTTATAAAGCATTTTTACATATAAATGAGTCTGGGAATGACAGAGTAAGTGAGTCTCCAATCCTCAGCACAATGCTCTAAGTGCTCTAAGTGTCTATCCTCATTTTAGATCTGGGAAAACCAAGGTGCAGAGAGCGTGAAATGGTGGCCCTCTCACTCTCAGCCCATGGAGCTTGGACCCCTGCCTCAGGCAGGACAGGACATCTGCCCTCTGAGAAGCCCAGCTTTGGCACCTGCCATCTTGCCCACCCTTCTCCAATCCCTCCGACTCTCCCCACCCCTGTCCCAAAAGGAAGAGCCTTCACCTTCCAGGGTGTTCCTGCGGCCATCGGCACCAATGATCACGTCAAACTCGAACTCCGACAGGGCGTGGCCTGCAGGGAGGAATTCTGCCCGCCAGCCAATTTCTGCAGGACACAAAGGGGACATGAGCCACAGGGAGAGGTGGAAGGAGAGAGTGGTGACAGCCCTGTACGTTGACCATGAGATTTGGACAATGCAGCCCAGGCAGAGCCTCCAGGGGAAGGGACAAGGCAGTCCACAGTCACGCTCTACGCGGCCTCCGCTGGCTTTAGTGTCAATTCTGTCCAGGACAAAGTAAACCAGCAGTGCCAGCTCCATGCCGAGTTTCACTGTTCTTTACTGAGAGTTTATCCCAAATGATTCCCAAACTAGTCCCCTTGCACAGTATTTTCCTTGACAGATTTTACTGTGTTCTCTTTACATTCCCCCATGTGACTCAGTACCTTATTATTGCCAAAAGAATGAGAAAAAATAATTTGAATTTCTACTTCTTGCTTAAAACGTTCTGTTGTGAAATAAGCTGCCTTGGCAAAAATCGTTTTCAGGTACAGCCTGCATGTCTAGTAGAGGTGACAGTCAAGAGTGCACATGTCTCTGAGTGCCGGCTAATAAATACTATCCTGCTACAAAAGCCAACAAAGGCCTCCCTTAAGTTCTCAAAAATGCTAGGCAGAGGAAAGGAGCAATGAGGCCTACCATGGAAACTATGAGGTTTCCAACACCACGCTGGCTCAAAACTCTAAGCCCTTCCCAGGCAGAAGATGTTGACAGTAAAAAAGATGCAGAGGCTTCATGAACAACCTCCCTGACCATGGTAAGTCTAAAGGATCTGAATTTCAATAAACATATTAAAAGGAGAAAGAGGAACTTTACTGAATAGGGTATACCTATATGGGTGAATTTTATGGTTTATAACTTAAATCTCAATCTGGACCAGGCACCAGAGAAAGACACCCTGAGTTTACCTGGCCTGACACCCTTTTCTTGGGAAGACCTGTGAGTCTGAGCCCAAGGGCTGGTGTACACTTGTTTACTATGTAAGCAAGAGTAGAAGAATGTCTAATGTACAGTGGAATCTTGTACAGAATAAATAATTGCTTTGAGAAAAAAATATCATTTACCAAAAAATACATTGACCCTTTATTTCATAGTTGTTCTAGAAGATTGACTTTCTGTACTGGACTTTGAAATATCTTGTGGGTCCAACAGGTGCATCCACACACCTACGTGTGAACTCACATGCACAAGTTGGAGTGTATGTGAATAAATTTCACCAAACCACCAAATCTATGTCCTCCTTCCTGCTGTTGACTGGACTTAATTTGTCAAAATAGCATCTCCTAGGGACAAGGCCACCAAATAATAGGTTTGATGACTTAATAATAATCCCCACCCACCCCACCCAGGAAATGAAGAGCAAAAGTAAAGCAATAGCAATGGTTGAAAAAGGTAAACTATCCTTGGATAGAAGTATGCCAGACAGTTCCCAATAAAAATAACTCTCGCAGAAACATCTTCTGACAGCTCCAAGTGTAGCTTCCGGTTTGCAATATCTGACTTGGAGACAGAAAAGGAAAACTATACTTTACTTTGATTCTCTTGATCTTCAGGAGGCTCTAGAACCTTCACAAACTCCACATTCACATGGATTTCAACTCCCAACATCAGGGCCACCTTGAATAGGATGAGCTGCAGTTGACGAATACCTGTTAGGGAGGGAGGGGCGGAGATGAACTGTCAGTAGGAAGGCCTGCCCAGGTGCCTCCTGTATGCAGAACGCCACACAATCACTGCCCAGCCATCAAGCCTGGTAATACACCAACCACGATTATCACTGAGCGCTGATTTTTGTGCTAGATACTCTGTTTTACAGCAGCCCTTTGGAACCATCGTTATTCTCATTTTATAGATGAGAAACTGCAGTTAAGTGATTTGCTTGAGGTCACACAGGCGCAACACTAGAATGGGGGCCTGGATCTGTCTGATTCAAAGTCCCCGCTCTAGCACTGGATGATGCCTTCCCTGCCTCCTTCCTGAGCTGGGCTCTGGGCTTGGTAAGGTCAAGAAGGAAAGAGGAGCAATGAGAGAGTGAAAGGCAACAAGTGAAGACAGTGATCAAATGGCTCATTGTGGGGAGGCTGTCTCTAAGCTCTTCGCCCTCCCATGGTAAGGGTCAGGGTGGGAAATGCTCATGGTTTCCAGCTACTGTTCACTCCCAAAGTTTCCCCAATGAGTAGAACCTCATTTCTTATTTTGACTCCTGCCATTCTGTACAAATGGGCATCCCTCCAGGTATTTTTCTGCAGAGTGAGAAGTTTTAAACTCTCATGGGCCCCTCTGTATTTCACAGGTTTAGCTCATTTAATATTTTTTTTGAGCATCTACAATGTGTCTGGTGCCAAGTGAGGCATAGGAGGTGGGGGACACACCCTCTAATGGAGGAAATACAGGTAAACAGAATGGAGCCAGCATGATGATTGGGGGAGGGGGTATGGCAGAACAGGGCCTGAGCTGGGGTCCTGGAAGCCAAGAGAGGAGGAACCAAGACTATCAAATCCCATAGGAGGTCAAGGCAGTTGGGAGCAGGAGGCTTCTACAGACTTGGGTGGTGGGTGTCATGGGAGAAGGCAGGAGTGGATAATGTAACAGCTCACACCTCCTCTTTCCAGAATGGATTGTCTGAGGTAAGGATGATCATGGGGCACACACAGAGGCCTGGAGGGCCAGTGAGACCTGAGGAGCAGGAAGGCCTGTGAGAGGGGCAGGTGAAAGGAGGAGAGGGAACTGAGGGGGCTGTGGTCTGAGAGGAGATGTCCAGGTCTGCTTCTCCACTACAGATGCAAGCAAAGAATAGGTGAGTGCTCAGGGGGAGGAGGCACAGGGGCTGGAACCGGGCATGGTGCCAATGGCCTCTCTTCCCCAGAGTACAGGAGGGAGGCCATCTGCTGAGAGCAAGAGCTGTGGTGAGGGTTGGAACCACCTCAGTGGGAAGTGGAGGAGGCTGCTAACACAGGACCTGCCAGGAACTGCTGAGCAAGGCTGAGCCCAAGGACACAGCTGGGGCTGGAGACCACTGATGGTCTGAACAGAAGCCAATCAGTGGGCTGGGAAGAGCCCAGGCTACCTCCTCCTTCAACACTCCTTCAGGGGAGGCCTGGTCTCTCCTCACAGGGTCAGGGTTCCTGGTCTCTCTGGTTCCAGTACACAGTAGATGCTTAATAAATTCCCCCTGCCTCTCTTTTCACAGGGACCAGAGCTCCCCTTGACAATGATGGTTCTGAATGTTTTAATCTCATTCCCAGAGCCTTTCCAGCACGGCTTTCCAAGGTCTAGAGGCCAGACAGAGCCCATGGTGAGGGCAGGAGGGGCTCCCAGCCAGGAAGCCAGGTCCCGAGCCCCAAGGCCCACAAGCCCTGCTGTGCTGTGCTGCCTCCCAGGAGGGCCTGATAAGAAGTGGTGTTCAATGTCATTGCTCCATGCGGGTAACTAACGCCACACATTCTTCCAAGGGCGGGGCAGAACATCCAGAACACTGGTGCTGCAGCTTTCTGGGCAAATCCAAAGGTCTTTCCACTAGACTCTCGGAATTTTCACATCCCAAAGAGGGAATAAACTCTGAGGCCACTGCTGGCAAATTCTCCTGTGTCCAAATAAATCACGCCCTGTGTGGCTGATATTCCTCTCCAGTCATTCTCGCCCAAACGCTGCTCCCCTTCCCCACACGTTCTTGTCCTCATAAGGACGTGGCTCTCAGGGCTGTCTTCTCACCCATCCCCACAGAAAACCCTGCGTCAGAGAAGGCAGCTCTACTCACTGATGTGGTCGATGGAGCCTGCGCAGAACTTCCCATAGAACTTCTTGGCTCCCAGGCCCCGAAGGTCGTGGATGGTGAAAGGCCAGAGGTGCAGCACGTTGTTCCGGGAGAAGGTGTCCCTCTTCTCCACCACGACCACTTTGGCACCCAGGTAGGCAAGCTCGATGGCAGTGCGCAAGCCACATGGTCCTCCCCCAACGATGAGACACTGCAGAGGCAGAGGAGAGAGACATTGGTAACCTCTGGTGTCTTGTCCATAGTGTAACCGAGGAGCAAACCCCAACCCACCCAAACCAACCAGCAAGGGCTCGTGCACATCTGCCAGGGCCTGGCATCCCTCCATTGGTGCACATGACCAGTCCCAGTGCAAGCACTGTGGGGATCCGGAGGCTTGGGGAGAAGGCCCAGCAAGATGTACATGAGGTTCAGAGTAAGGCTGAACCAAGTTGAAATCCCAGATCTGGCACTTGGCCCTTTGGTTTCCTTATCTGTAAAGTAGGTCTCTGAAGAGTCATTTTTCCATTAAGCGTTATTGTAAATAAGCTAACTTTTAAAAAGTATAAAGTACATCTTTGTGATCTTGAATTAAGCAATAGTTTATTTGATATAACACCAAGGGCACAAGCAACAAAAGGAAAAATTAATACATTGGACTTCATCAAAATTAAAAACTTTGTTGCTTCTAAGGATACTGTCAAAAAAGTGAAAAGACATTCCCACAGATGGGAGAAAATATGTGTCAATCATATATATCTGATATGAGACTTGGGTCCAAATGGATAAAAAATTTGCAAACAATTTTTACAACTCAACAACAAAAATATAAACAGCCTAATAAAAGAATGGGAAAAGGATTTGCATAGACATTTCTTCAAAAAATACCTAGAAATGGTTGGTAAGTACATGAAAAGATGCCCAACACCATTAGCCACCAGAGGAATGTGAACCAAAGCCCCAAAGAGATGTCACTTAATACTTAGAAGGATGGCTGTCATAAGAAAGAGGAAAAAAACTATTTGTGGCCGGGTGCCGTGGTGCACGCCTGTAATCCCAGCACTTGGGAGACTGAGGCAGGAGGATCTCGAGTTCAAAGCCAGCCTCACCAACTTAGCGAGGCCCTAAGCAACTCAGTGAGACCCTGTCTCTGAATAAAATACAAAATAGGACTGGGGATGTGGCTCAGTGGTGGAGTGCCCCTGGGTTCAATTCAAACCCTCATACATCACTGGTGGGAATGCAAAATGGTGCAGACATGACTCGTTAAACTTAGGGTTACCACGTGAGCTGGCAATTCAACTCCTAGGCATACACCCAAGAGAAATGAAAACATACGTCCACATGAAAACCAGCACGTGAGTGTTCATGGCAGCATTCGTCACAATAGCCCCTAAATGGGAACAATGCAATTGTCCATTAGCTGATGAATAATCAAAATATGATATATCCCTACAATAGAATATTATTCAGCTTTAAAAAGGAATGACACTCTAATGCATGAACGAATCTTGATAACATTGGGCTTAAGAGAAAGAGACTTGAGGCAAACGGATGTGTATTATATGTTTCAACTTATACAAAATATCTAGAATAGGCAAATCCACAGACACAGAGCAGATCTGTGGTTGCCAGGGGATGGGGGGAAGGGAGGATAGTGACTACTAATGGATGCAGGGCTTCTTGGAATATTTGCACAATTTTGTGAATATAAGAAAACCACTGGTTTGTGTAGTTTAATTGAGTGAATGTTTATGTCTTGATAAAACAAATTGCATGAGAAAAAGAGCCTCTGGTAGAGAGCCTGGCACACCCTGATGTAAATGCTGCTGTTGCTGAAATCTAGTCCCTGGATTCTAGGAAATCTCAGGCCAGAGGTAACTTCAGACTTTGAAATAAATAACTGGAACCTCATGGGTTAGTTCTTTCTGGAGCCTGGAAGGGGAAAACTCATCCTGCCTAGTGGCCTGGAAATGACTCCACAGAGAAGGGTCTTTAAAAGTGATTATTAGTCATTGCACCTACATGTATTGAACTCTTACCATGTGTCAGATATTTCAAGAGTTTTAGCTTTTCATCCTCATGACAACAGTAAGGACCTGTTATTGCTCATAGGAAGGAACTATTATTACACCTATTTCATAGATGAGGGAAAGCAAAGCACAAAGCAGGGAGGTAACTGGTCCCTGGTTTCACACATTGAAAGGCACAGCATCAGGATTCAAATCCGGGTGGTCTCATTCCAGAGCCCACTATGCTGTGCTGTTTCTAGCTTACCAGGAGTAATAATAATAAAAGGAGCATTTCAGCCAAGGGGACAGACTGTTCTAAGAGAGAGAAGTTCAGGGTGGAGGAGAGAAGGGAAGGAGATGAAAGAGAAGAGTTAGTCTGGAGCCAGACACTGAAGGTTTAAATGCCAAGGGAAGGAGTGTGGCCTTGGTCCTGTGGGCACTGGGGCCATGTGGGCAGAGGTGGCAAACAGGGCTCTGTGCAAGTCCCACACTAGGTCCTGGGCGGACTCTGCATGTTGAGCAAGGCAAGGTTCTTGCCAGGGAAGAAGCCTATTAGGACAGAAGGTAAGACGCATGATTACCTAGTTAGCTGTACTGGGCAAAAGTCCTTCCATCCAAACCAGGTTTTGTGAGGTGCCCCAGGGTGTCTAAAACCAGAGGAGCCCAGGACACCTCAAGCCAGGGGCTCGAGACTGCCAGAGGCTGCCAAGATTCATACCCACCCTCACTCCTCCAGTTTCACAGAGGCATCTGGAAACTTCCTTCTGCTCAGGAACAAACCTTATCTTAAAAAAACACATTCCCCTTCCCAGGCAAATCCTCCATCCTCCAGTTATCATTCAGCTGGGCTGCCAGGGTCCCAAAGGGAAAGCGCAATCAAGAATGTCAGAAGCTCCCACACCACAATCAGTGTGGGTTACTGGTTGGAACCTTCCCAAGAGTTGTGAACACCCAACTAGGGGAAATGAAGTCACCGCTGAGATAGGACTCACCCCAGAGACATCGGGAGTGAGCGGGTGTGCAGGGGACGGGCTTCCTCTCCGGTTGGAAGCGCCTGGAGAAGACCCACTCCCCAAGCCCAGCCCCATCCTGATCTCACCCCCCAGGCAGCTCCTTGCTGCAAATAGTCAGACAATGACGGTCACTTTAAAGCATGGCTCCAAACCCCACGCTTGTGAGGTTTGCTTTGGGGTTAAGTCTGGACCCATTGCATTTCTTTGCAGTTAGTACATCTTTTCCTGTTTGCAAGTTTGGTCACTCCAGGGCCAGGAATGTGGGGGAGGGTGATGGAGGATGTGGGGTGAGGAAGGGCAGGAAGGGGAGGAGGCCTCCCCACACTCCACGAAGGCTTCCGCCCACCAGGCCTGACCCAGCACTGCTCCCTTCTGGTGGGCAGAAGACCCTGCCTCACTGGCTGGGGCGGCTCTGCATTTTGTGTGCAAACAGTTACCAGTGCACTGTTTCTGCTCCACCTGGACACACCTGAAATCCCATTACCAAAAGTCCAACTTTCTCACAGTTCGAGGCCCCAGCACACATTTTGGGCCCGAAATTTCAGAGATGCCAATTGTACCGTAATCTAAAATCAAAGCAAATACCAACAGGCCTAACTCTATAAAGGGAAAAAAATTCCACACAGATGTTATCAAGGTCGGGAAGAGGGGCTGTTGGCAGAGGCCAGGCCAGTTCCCCTTCAAACATGCTTGTTATGACCAGCATGGGGACTTGGTATTCTGACAAGAGGCTGAATACCTACATGCCTGGGTGGAGGAGCAGCAGAGAAGAGGACTTCCTTGGAGTACCCACGGCTGATGGCCCAAACAGACTACGGAGGCAAAGGGTGGCGCTAACTCAACCCAAAAGGCATTTCCCTTTCCCGACTCCTCCAGGCCATCGCTGCTGAGGACCAACTTCCAGGAAAGGAAAACTTTTCATTAAGGCTCAGAACTGAGCTTTCCTTGAGTTCTCTGTACTGTCTACCCCTCCTCAATGCTCCCATCAGCTCTGTCCTTACTGTTGCCCCAGAACTAAGCTCTGTTGTCATCACCTGCGTCTGATCCAGAGCAGGTTGGAATGCTCCTCCATTCTGTGTCTCTCTGTGTCTGAACACCCAGAACCCAGCCTGGGCCTGTGCACAGGAGGCCTCAATACGTAGCTGGTGGATGCATGAACTTTGCAGGCTCTCTCAGCCCCCTCCTTTCTGGCTCCCTCTCTGTAACTGGGATGTCCGGTGCATGTCAGCCCAGGCAGGGTTAAGGTCTGTAGATCCCCACCCAGACAGAGGGAATTGGGGTCTGCCAAGGCCACCAGCATCATGGACGTCAGCATGTCTGTGTGCTCAGGCAATATAAATTATTATTCACTGGGGATAGGGGATGATCCAACACCAGCAGGAAATCCATTGTATAGATAAGCTCAGCAGAGTTTAGGCCTCCACATTAGTGAAGAGAGACAAATGCCAGCTCTTTATTTATCAAGGGGTGGGATGGAGACATTGGCTATCTTGCCCAGTTAGGACCCAAGGGCTGCAGAGGCCCCAGCTCTCTTACGGCACTCTTGATCTATTTCAAAGGGGTCCAGCAAGCACAATCTACTTGCTGGTGACCTGGTACACCTTCCAACTGCCCCTTTTCCCAACCCATGAGTGAGTGGGTGTGCAGGGATCAGGCCTGAATGTGCAACAGATTCAGTCCTAAAGAGTGGTCAAGGGCTCTTTAGTTTGCAGCCTTCATTTCTGCTTCTGGATTCTGCCTCTGCTCTCTGTGGGCACTGTGTGCAGATGCTACAGAGGGGTGGTGTGCAGGAAGCCAGCCAGCAGAGGTGGCCTGCAGATGGGGCCTGTTGTTCACCATCCTGCTTTCCTCTGCCCTGCCCCTCAGCTGAAAAGAGTGATTAGAACATCTACACTGCATTAACAGCTTATCTGAGAGTATAGCCTGGGCTTACAGGAGGTAGTGAGGATGAAGTGAGGGGATTTCACTCCTTCCCTGCTTGATGTACATGGTGGCCTTCTGAATGGAGCCAGAGTTCAGACTGAGTTCACTGGGCCTCTGCATGGAGAGATAGGGTTGTGCCTGGGCTGAGCTTCCTGAGCTTCCCCAGGGTGGAAGTTCACTGGCCGGATGGAGCTTGAGCCTGTGCAAGCCCTGAGAAGCCACACTAGCAGGTGCCACTGCAGCTGAGTTGGGCTCAGACCGTGCAAGCTTCTGTGCTGAGCCTTGGCCTGGCAGCAAGCTGTGCATTGGGGTATCAGGCATGGTGCTATCTCCCTGGTAGCAGCAGACCTCCTGGCAAGCTGACCTGCAGGCCAGCTCCCTGGGGCAGTGCTCTGGTGCCAGGATCATGCCACTGAACTCCCTGAGTGGCTCTGCAGTCTCCTTAGCTCTCAGGATGAGCCACTTTCCTAAACCCAGGCAGGAAGCCCCTGACCATTTCTGTGTTACCAAGACCAAAACAGCTTGCTCAGAATTGTAGAGTGGAGAGCTCTCAAATCCAAGGTGCCACTCATGTGCCTACAGGTTGGGGAGGGCTTGTGGTGGAGCCTCATTGCACAGCTTCACCTTATAGGGCAGTGCTAAGGGAGACTCAGATACAGCCACTAAGACTAGCCCAAGAAGAGTCTCTGAGAGGGGGTTGGCCAGGCAGGGCCCTTCAAGGGCATCTGTGGGCAAGGAGCTATATCTCATCTGATGGATAACCCTGCCCAGGTCTCCACTCTGACCTGTATTTTGATCACATCCAGTTATTCCTGAGTAATGATTACACTCCACTTCCTAACCTCAGGAATTTACAGAAAGGAAATGGAAAACGATACCTTGTGCTCCATGCTTCCCCTCAAGAAAACAACTCTAATGCTTTTGAGAAACATTTCATTCCACTTCATCCCTCCCTTCTAGCCTGAGCTGGTACCCTCTGCCTCACATGAGCAACTGTAACTTGGGACCACAGGATCAGGATGTGGGGACAATTTCACTTGCAAACTTTCTGCCCCTTGGTCTCATGAGCGTGCTCATATTGGATGCCTGGTCTGGAAGTTCTGAGCACAATCCTCCAGGTCTATATTGTCTCTGGGTGCTGGTCACACCTCACAACATGTCCCCAATAAAAGCCTGCATTCCCAAGCAGGGTATGAGCACCGCCCCAGCCCAGTCCCTGCCCACAGAGAGATCTCAAAGTGCCAACCCAACCCCAATGTTGCTGAAGCTTGTTTATTCCTATAGGGAAGAGCAAAAGTAACGATGGTCCTGATGATAGCAATAAAAATGGAGCTACCACTTATTGATGGCTTATAATATGTATTTGTGATCATTTGGAAAATGAGAACACTGAAGCTCTGGAAGATTCAATGATTTGACCATGGTATTAGAAGTAGGGTTAGAACCTAACCTCTGATTCCAGAGTCCCAGCTAAAAGTCACAATTCTTTAGGCTCATGTTCCCACACCTGGGGAAACTGGGAACTAGAGAAGAAGAATGAATGCTAGGTTGTTTAGTACTACCTGTAACTGCTGTAGAAAGCTGGAGAAGGAATAGATGGGCGACTTGACTTTAGTCAAGAAAGGATTCCTCCAGGAGATGGGCCATGACTAGAAACTGTGACTTAACTTAGGAGAAATAGCAGGCTGAGAAACGAGGAGGCAGAGTGCAGGATGGTGAGAGCCCAGCTGGGCTGGAGTGAGATGGGGCTGGGGATGGTGGGGATGGCCGGGGAGGCAGAATGGGCCCCTTCATGGAGGGTCTCGCAGGTCAGACCAATGAGTCTGGGCTTTATTCTCCCCCTCCCCAAGGCTACCATGGGGATTTGGAATAGAATGAAAGGGCTACCTTAGGACAATGGTTCCAGAGAAAAGACAAGGATGGTGAGAAGAGAGGAAAGAAGCCAGCAGTGCAGAAAGCCATCAGAGCAGTGTTTTTTGCTTATTGTTTAGTACAGGGATTAAACTCAGGGCCACTGAACCACATCCCCAGCCCTTTTGATCTTTCATTTTGAGGAAGGGTTTGCTAAATTGCTGAGGCTGTCCTCAAACTTGTGATCCTTCTGCCTCAGCCTCCTGAGTGGCGGGGGTTACAGGTGCGTGTCACTGTGCCTGTATGACAGCAGTGTTGGGAACATCAGGTCCACGCTCTTGACTTTTTGATCCTGCCTTGGGGGTGCTAAGGTACCTGCTGCTCCCCTCATCCTCCTGACTCTTGGGAACACTTGGGGCTCAGTCTTGTTCCTCTTTTCTTCTTGACCTTGACACCATCTACTTCGATGGCTTTACATACCACTCGCATGCTGATGGTGCTCACAATCATGCCTGACCCAGAAGCTCCCCTGGACACAAGAATCCACAGCCTTACCCTCCAGCTGGTCTAATAAGCACCTCGCAGTAACAGATCTGCAATCGAGCTCTCGAACCACCCCTACCTGTGCCTCCCCCACTGTCACTGTCTTGGTAAATGCATATCACTGCTCTAGCTGCTTAGATAAAACACCTGGTCTTCTCCTCTTTTACCTTACGGTCATCCACCAGTAAACCCTTTGTCTTTCCCTTCAGAACAGACCCAGAATCCAGCCAGTTTTCACCTCCTCCTTACAGCCCACTTACCAGGTCATGGCATCGCTGCCCCACCTGCTGTTAGTGCTCCCTCCTGGCCTCCCTGCCTCCACCCTGTGCCTCCTAGCCTCCCCACACAGCAGCTGCAGCAGTCCTTCTGAAGCAGGTCATGCCCCATACAACTCAGGACCTCTCCTGCTTCCTGTGGCACTCAGAGCTCAAAACCAGAAGTCCTCGCCTTGACCTCAAGTCCTCATGACCTTGATCGCCTTTCTTTCTGCCTGCAGTGCCTGCTACGCTCCTTCCTCTCTAACCCCTGCTATAAAGGCCTCACTGGGCAGGCAGGGCCTTTTCACCTGCTTCACCCTTGCCTGGAACACTCCTCCTCTAAAATCAATCCAAGTTACTTCTAATATTTTTAAAAAGGAATCTAATGCAGGAAAATATATAGGACAAGTTTCATTCTTCTTCAACGTCCATGTTTTCAAACAGCATTTAAATTGTAAATATTTCCAGCATCTACTTTATTTGCCAGACTTTTCCCCTGATTTTGTTCTAGTAGCCTTACAATATTTTCTGTAACATTTTATAATAAAAGTTTTCAAACACACAGAAATGTTTCAAGAATTTTAGGAAACACTAAAATACTTGCCACCTAGATACTAGAATTAGATTTTACTCTCCTCCCTTTATCACATTTCTGTTCTTCCACTCATCCCTCTGTCCATTAATTAGTCTATTTATCATATTTCATATTTTTTGGTACATTTCAAACTAAATTGCAGAATCAGTACATCTCCTCCTAAGTACTTTAGGATGCATTTCATTGACTAGAGTTTGATATTTATTCAGTTTCTTTTCTTTTCTTTTTTTTAAATCTCTAAACCATTTATTTCTTCTGACCAGATTTTTTAAAGGTAAAATTTACATAGAATGAAATATACATATCCTAAATACATCACATGATATGATAAATTCTAACATATTTTGCTACTTATAGCCTGGGTTTTCTCTATATCAATGGCCTTTTCTCCTGTGAGCTCCGGTGGGGCCCTGGCCTGGAGGCTGCCTTTCTCCTCTCAGGAGAGTCAAAGTCATGGGTTCTTCCAAGACCCTAAAATGGGTGTTACGAGAATCTCACAACCTTCTGAGATGGGTTGAGTCAAGATATATTCAAAGCTAAAATATCTAGGGTCAGTTATAATCCACATGTGCGGGAAAAAGAACTAAAATACATAAACAATCTGGCATCCAGAAATAGACCAGTTCATTTTTATCATTTTCTCCTTGTCTTTTTGCTTAGTAACTCTTCAAATCCCTAATTCTGTCATACACGTATTCCCACATTACCCTGATAGAAGCTAGGCTTGTCACGACGTTCCAGGCTCATTTAAGTCCCTGTTCATAGCGGACGTCCGTCCTCAGTGTTTTACAGCTGATGCAGCCGGATGCACACTGAGGCCTCTGGGCCTGAGACCAGGCACTTACCCAGCATGCACGGAGGCTTCCGTGGAGAGCCAGGAGAGGCGGGTGGCAGGCCAGGAACCGTAGCTGCTGGAATCAGGGTCCTGAATTGCTCAGGGTTCTCTATCATCTTCCTACCTTGATCCCTCCCATCTTGATTCCCGCCCCCTCATACTACAATACTGCAATGAATATTCTTATTGCCGTTGTTTTTGCACTGCCATATTTCTGCCGGACACATTGCTTGAAATGGAATTATTAGGTGATAAGATTTATAAATATCAAAAGTTTAGTAAATAATGCCGTAATGCCCTCCAAAAGAGAGAGAGAAAAAAAAGGAGGAGGAGGGGAGGACAATGACAACAAGACCATGATATGACAAGGACAACTACAACCACAGTAAAGAGGGAGGGAAGGAGAAAGGGAGAGTGCTCAGGAGGGCCTGGTGGACCAGCACCACTGGGGACGGTCTGGCTTGGTGGCTGTGAGAGCAGCAGACCCTGGCAGGTTCCTGCAGGAAAGCTTGGTAGCTCTCCTAAGGAGCCAACAACATGGGTCACTTAATCCAGTGTTAAAGGCAGAACACAGGCTGAGCATCCACACCCTGCACTTGCCCAGTCCAGAGAACTCTAGCCAGCGCCAAGACCAGCAGCTGTCAATCTGCCTGATGACACACATTTCCACTCAACAGGTGCTGCAGCCGGGGGCCACTTGAGGTCAAGGCAGGCCTCTCTGAGTATATCTGTGGCCAAACATGCCTAAGTGTTCAGTTGGTCCCATAAGGTGAAAGTGGCATTGTGGTTCCCATTTTACAGGTGAGAAACCAGGGTTCAGGGGTGAAATGACTTGACATAGCTAGCCTTTGTTGAACTCTGCTCTGCGTCAAGCACAGTTCTAAGCGTCACGTGTCAATGCACTGGAACCTCACAACAACCCAAGATTAGGAAACTGAGGCACACGATGGCCAGGCAGGAGGCAAGGTCTCATCACAGTAATGGAGGAGCTGGCATTTGAACCCAGGCGGTCCTGGTTCAACCCAGCACTCCTCCACCAAGTCACACTTGCCTCAGATCATGCAGCTGAGAAAGGGCAGAGTGGGGAGTCATCACCAGTTCCTTCAGATGCAGGCTTCTGGCTGTTTCCTCTTCATTGCCCTGGCTGTCACCTTTCTCCAAAGTGTTAAGTCCTGCTTTTCCTTGCTGGTCCCTTTCTTCTCCCTAGCAGGGACTTGAACCATCCACTGGCACCACCTTATCCTATAACCACTTGTAGCCACCAGCAAGGCTGGCCCTCTCTGCAGACAACAGCTTTGTCCCAGAAAGCAGAAAGGCCACCATGCATGATGGCTCTGCATGGGACAAGACCAGCATTCCATCAACTGTCACCAACTCCTATTCCTCTGAGGTCAACAAAGGAGAGCCTATCTACCTGAGGTCAGCAGCTATTCATGCTGTGGCCAAGGAGAACAAGGCTGGCCCCGCCATTCTGCAGCTGGATCTGGACCAGTGCTTATGTCCACAGCCAACCAGCTACCAAGAGCCTTAGTGGATCCCTAAGGAGGAGGCAGCAGGGAAGAACATGCTACAAGAACTCACTGCAAGAACATGCCATCCTCCCTCATTTTCCCCTTCTCTCAAGCTTCTTGCCCCATGGCAGGTGCTGAATGAATACAGCTCAGGGGTCTCTGCAGATGTAATTCAGGCATCTAGACAGGACAAGATGAACCTGCCCTGGACTGAACAGTCCCAGAAAGAGCAGGCAGGATGGAGAAGTGAAGCAGGTAGCCCATGTCTCTTGATAAGTACCATACCTACCAACTAAAGTTCTTTTGGGGATGGAGACAAAAATTGTAGAATCATTCATTAAAGAACCTGGACTAGCACATGGTGAGCAGTCCAGAAATGGTAGCAATGGACTCCTTTCCTCCTTCCTTTCTAAGTTTTAAAACCAGATCTATTAAATTCTGGGCCCAACCTATTAACCACTAATCTCATTGAATTTTGCCTGGAATTTTGTTAATTTTTGTTGATTTTTAATTTTTATCATCTATGCCTGATTAAAAATGCTGATGGGCAGTACTGTGTCTCCAGACTTTGCAAAAAATGAAAGTCACTGTTACCGAACATACACAAGCCCATTTGTTAAACAATTTGCTTCAAAGCACAGGTTTCGGAGGAAAGGAGAGGAATAAAGTTGCAAAAACAGTGGGTGTTTTCTCACATGTTACCAACGAAATACCTCAGATCAGATAGGGAAACAAAATGTCACAAAGCCAATCAGAAGTGACACCAATCCTCAAGTTTCCCAAGGATAGAGTCATTTGGTCAGTTGCACCTTGATCCAAGGTGGGATATGCATCAGGTCCCCCACCCACAGAAGAAATGTGGACTTTGATGCTTCAGGAGACTAACTCCAGTGTGTCTGCAGAGGCCTTTCCCAGACTTCACAGCCGGAAGGAGGAAGGCGAGGCCCTTCTAGCATCTCACAAGAGCTCTCCAGGCCAGAAAAATCACCAGTGGAATGTAGTTTTGACTCAACTTGCGGCCGCCACAAAAGACGTGAACAAACTTACTCAGAATTTCTTAATAACTCCAAGTGGGTCGGTCACCTTACACCATAAAGTGGCTCGCAATTAAAATGTTTTCAAAACTGTGAGTAGCCCACAGTGTCTAGACATCCAGAGACTCCAATCCTACATCACCCTGCCCACCCACCCCTACCACGTGATCGATGCCTACAACCTGCCAAACAACACATGATGTTTTCTTTGTCAGAGCATCTTAAAGGGCACATTTCTGGAAAGCGTCTCCTCACAGCCTGCTGGGAGCTGCTTGGGAGCTCTTTGTGCCATCCAAGGAAGGCATGCCTGGGCATTCAGAACACCTGCCTTCTGGAGGCAGGCCTGGGCCAGCAGAGCATGAGCCATGGCTTTGGCATCACCCACGGGCTAGCTGAGGAAGTCCACATACAGGAGGCGGGACTTCCGGGATCCAGGCCTCTTGCATCATCACTGTAACCCTCCAGGAAGAACCTACTGCCCCCCAGCTCAACTTCAGGGAGGCGGTGGGGGTGGTGGGTGATAAGGCAGGAAGGGCGTGTTTTAACTACGTCTGCTGAACTACTAAAGGAAAACAAGGCTTTTAGAGCCACTACCCTTAGCTCCTGTAATGCCTGGTTTAGAGGCATGAGATAAGTTGGGAAGGATTCATTCATTCGTTCATTCATTCTAAAAACATTCAGTGATCAGCTTTCTTCTAGGCATCATGCGGGACACTAGGGAAATAGAGGACACATCACATTCCCTGCCCACAGGTACTCACACTTGAGCAAATGAAGATGCTAAAGTTTCCTGAGCAGGATGGAGCTCCCTCACTCACAGAGGCAGTGGGAAAGAGCAGGTGAAGGGGTCCCACCAGGTGGGACTGGAGAGGAGGGGTTGGGTGAGACATACTTGGACTACAGAGATTGAGAGCTCACAAAGTTGGCTGAGGGGGTGGAAGGAGGAAGTCAAACTGACTCAGATTCTCAGAGTGGGAGGAAGGTAGCGCTGTGAACTAAGACTGAAAGTCGGAAAGGAGAATAAATTAAGGGAGTGGGAAGGGAAAAGTGTGAAACTATAAATTTGGCTTTTGATTTGTGGAGTGTCAAGGTACTCATAGAAAATCTGGGTGGCACATAGAAATCCCAATAGTCGATCCAGAGAGCCAACAAAGTACAACATACAATTTTTTAATAATAATACAGATTTCTAACTTCTATCTTGTGGGGGGTCACTATGCATCAAGTATTATACTCGTCAATCTCATTTACTCCTACAAAGTAGGTATCAATATTCCCATATCACAGATGAGGAAATGGAGGTTCTGAAATGCTAAATAATCTGCCCATGGGTACCTCTATCTGACTCTGGCCATTGTATTCTTTCTCCTGTGCCCTAAGATCTCCAGAGCAGCCATTGCCAACCAAATATTAGCAGAGCTGGCTTTCAGAATCAGGGTTCTCACCCTTGGCACTGTCGACAATTTGGGACAATCATTTGTTGTAGAGGGCTGTCCTGTGCATTGGAGGATAGTTAGCAGCATCCCTGGTCTCTACCCACCAGACCCCAGTAGCAACCCCTCACCCCTAGCGTGATGATGGAAAATGTCTCCAATATTGTGAAATGTTCCTGGAGGCAAAACTACAGCTGGTCAGGAACCACTGTGTAGAAATATAATGCAAGTCAAGCATGCCATTGTAAATCTTCTAGTAGCCGCGTTTTTCTAAAAAAGTAAAAGGCAGCAAAAACAATTAAATATTTTATTTAATCCTACATATCTAAAATGTTATCATTTCAACATGTATGCAATATAAAAGCATTGATGAGATATTTTACCATCATTTCCACCCCCCTCATACTGAGTGTTTGAAATCAGGTCAGTATTTCTCACTCAGACCACAGCTCAGTGTGGACCCTCCATGTTTCAAGTGCCCTGGTCAAATGGTTAGTGGGTCCCACATGGGACAGTGAAGAGCTGGAGGGAGAAGAAGGGACTTGTGCATCTGTATGGATGGGTGGAGGAGGCACAAAAGCAACACCGACCAACAGATGTGAACCGCCCCCCCCCCAACAACCACCCATCCCAAGGGATGGGGGTGCAAGTGCGGGAGAGCCCTGGGGAGAGGGCCAGGGAAGCCCACCCAGACAACAAGGGGTCACTGTGGACTTTGAGGAAAGCATCCCCCAGACTGCAGAGAGTCAGGAGTCGGAAAGATGGAGACAACTCATCCAGGCTGGGGAGCACCCGCCAGTCCCCCTGACCAGCAGCTGCTGACACAGTGCTGATTCCAGCCCAAGGAATCACAGAAACAAAGCCTTCGAAACCACAGGGTCTGAGTCAGTCTCCAGTCAGTTCCAGAAGAGCCAAGACCCTCGCCTGGGACCACTCCACCACATGACGGCTGGTCCTTGGGGTCATTCAGTGAAGGGGGGCCTCACTGCTGCCTGGATGTCATTTCTACTCTCATCCGGACTATTCCAGATGTGCAGAGGGAAGAAGAGGACCACACCCCAAGAAGTGCCTGGGCTAGCTAATTATTTTAAGAAAAGAAAAAAAAACTTAGCTGAAGCACACAACTTAAAAATAAAATAATCTTAGAGATGTTCTCTTGATTATGAAATCATTTAATGAATCAATGTTTTATATAGAGAGCAAGAAACAGGAAACCTGGGTAATTAAATACCAAAGAGCTCCATGGAATTGAAAAGAAGTGAGAAGAATATATAGGAATGACATGCGGGGACAGGAAGAGGACTGAGGAAGACAAACAGAAAGAGAAGCGGGCAGAGGCAGACCCCACTGGGGAAGGAGGGCAGCAGGGTGCGGCCCGACTGGCATGAGTCAGGCAGAAGGCGGTGAGAGGGACCACCCAAGTTCCTGGCACTCTGAACTGTGGGCAGTGCTTCTCCTCAGGAGCTTGGCCTCGCTGAGGTCCTGCACCTGTCCACTGGGATCTGGGGCCTGGACGTCCCCACTTCTGAGTTCCTGAATGGAGCCCATTTTGGCTGGCCCCTGATACTCCTGAAGGGAACCTGTCTTGACTGGCCTCCTCCCGAGGCCTTCAGAGGCAGCTCAGCAGTGGCTCTCCACACTCCACTGGTCACCTGGGCCCTTTTCCCTATATCTCTCCATCCTCCTCATTTGCAGATGGGCAAACTGAGGCCCAGCCTGCCAGTGTCCTTTCCACTCTATTACAGGCAGACTGGGAGTCTATGTTGCTTTTTTTTTTAATATAATAACCTGAAAGGGGAAAGTTACAGATAATATTTGCACACTCATAATTTATGTGAAAAGGGCTTTGTAATTTATAATGCTCTTTACAAATGAGAATTGTTATTAAATTTGCTCTTAATACACAGAACTCGTTGTTCTCTAAACAAGCTTACTACTAAACTCCCTACTTTCAAAGGGACAAAGACTCACTAAGAGGGTTCCTTCTAGTCTGTTTTCAACTGAAAAAGAAAAAAAGCTCCCCAAGCCACATCTAACCTCTGCTTCATCCCACGTAGGCAAGGCCTTGTTTGTTTTTCAAAACCCACTTCTTAAGCACTGGAGGGCTCTCAGCCACTTCCCATGAGTTCCAGCAACAGTGCAGGCTCCTGTTAATCCCAGAAAGGAAGGCTGCTCCCCAAGCTGGTTGCAGGGTGCCCATCTCCCTACCTTAGTGGGGAAACCCCCTGACCCCAGGGTCGGGGACCCCGGTGAGAGCAACTGGACCAACCTTCTAGTTTCAGAACTCCTTTGCTGAGCACCTACTTTGTGCCTGAGAGATATGTGATATATGGAGAAGAAGGAATAGAATCTCAAAGTTCGGGGCAGTATTTTGGAAACACAATTGCAGGTTTGGTTTGGGGTTCAACTTCAAACAGTTGACAGGAAGTAAAACAGAGCATAATGGTGTGAACTCCATTCCTACTCAAGACCCCTGATGCTATGTTTACACCCCCTTCATGGGCTTGGGCATCTCTGCTGTCTGGTATGAACAGCCGAGCAGGCAGCACAGTGCAGAGAACCCCCAAAACTAGGATTGAACAGAGAACTAAGAACTCAAAGCTGGCGGGCTCCTCCAACCAGGCTCCTGGTCTCCTGAGGCCTGGATCTGCTCATCCATGAAATGCTCACGGTAGCACCTGCCCACACAGAGAGCTTCCAGGAGACTCGGGCTCCTGCCCTGGTCAGCCCAGCTGGTGATGGCTTGGAGAAGACCAGGCTGCACAGGGGGATGAGAAAGAAGCAGGAGTTGCTTGGACCAAGAAGAAGGGAGGCAAGCAGATGCTCATCTTGTGGGAAGGCACCCCAGAGAGGCCCATGGAGGACACTTCCTCTAGCACTGAGCCATGGCAATGGCTTTTTATCGTTTAGTCATTGAGAATGTGCTAGTTTACACCAGTATCTGGAACAGGGTGGTGGTGACCATTTCATCCCTCTTTCCTTTCTTCTGCCATCTGTATTTGTTGAATGAAAGTGGTTACTCTAAGTCCTCTCTCCCCTCCTGCAATGCAAACTCCTCAGGCAGAGAGAACAAGGGAGACTGGGGGCACCAAGAGGCTGAGCTGAGAGTTCCTTCCACAACAGTGTGCCAGGGACACCCCACCCAGGGCCTGATGGGGAGTTGGAAACAGTGAGACCAGCATGGGTGACTGCTGCTACTTCTATCCACCACCATGCTAAACTCACCAACCCACCTCGCCCAGCAGCCTGAAGCAATGGATCTCCAGCTTATTCTCATCTAAGCAAAAAATATGCAAAGGCCCAGGGGCAGGTTTGGTTGAATACAGTGTCTGGAATCCATTTATGGAACCTCTTATAAGAGCCCAGATCATTTCATCTCAAACCTGACGTCAGACACTCTCAGGGGCAGAGGATGACTTGGAACACTCAGGAGCTAGGCATCCTGCAGAAAGTGAGCCTGGGTCTTCCCGCTACCTCTACTGGGCTGGAACTTCAGAGAAGCAGTCAACCACAGCTCTGTAGCCTCCATGGGCAAGAGCAGCCTCATGCAGGGTCCACGGCAGAGACCTCCTCTGGGCACAGACACCCACCCTTAACCCCCAGGGGAATGGTCATCAAGGAGCTGCTTGCAGGGCAGGTTGGAGAAGTAAGAAACAGAGCCCCACAGTTCAGATTCCTCCTACCCCAAAACAATAATAACAGCAAAGATAATAAGCTCACCTTATGCTGGGCATCTTTCTTAATGTTTAACACATATTAATTTATCCAGTCCTCAAACCCCCCCTCTGAGATGGGTACTATTATTATCCCCATTTTATAATTAAGGAGATTGAGGAACAGAGAAGTTAAGGAACATGCCTAAGGTCACACAGTTACATGTGAGATGTAAACTCAGGCTGCTCTGACCCCAAAGACCATGCTGTCTGGCACAGTCCCATATCCACTTCACTACTTCACTTTCTGGCATTGAGAAGTAAAAGCTTCTAGAACATTCTACGTAACGGAGCCCTTGGCACACCTCCCTCTCTTATGTCCTGGAAAGGAAGGTCCCTCTCGCCTCCTCAGTCCCCAGCCAGCATCCTACCAGTGATGCTTAAGACGCAGGACACACCAGCAACCTCCCTTGGCTCAACCCAGTCTCAGAAGCATTTGCCCATTCATGCTCTGCACTTCCGCAAGCCCCAGAGGAGCAGAGGAAGTTAGACTCCAGGCTTGGAGCTAGAGGGAAGGCTGGGGGCCTAGGCTGGCACAGGGAGGGGGACGCCCACCAGGCTGAGACCTAAGTCCTCCTGTTAAGGAATGGCACAGCAGTCAGTTGGGCTTACCATGTGTGTTCACAGACTCTGAACATCAAGTTGACATGGAGCAAGCTTCCAAAGGCAGGAGAGCTAAGTGACCAAAAAACAAAACCACAATGCAAGTCCTCTGAACCCAGTGACCACAAAGCCGTGTTGGATTTGGAGCTTAATTAAGGGAAACAAAAAGGAGTCAGGATACAGTTTCATGAAGGCAGGGAGCCATGTCCCCCACCCGCCAGCTCCCAACATCCTGGACAAAGAAAGCATTCCATCATTTTAGCACCTTTCAACAAGACAACAATGGGCTCCGTTTTTCCATCTAAGAACGCTTGACACACAGATGGAGAGGCAGCCAGTGTGGACCTGGGTCTGCGGGGCCACCAAGGACAATGATTAATGGGTTTCCCAGGCTCACTATCAGCTGGTCCAGACGCTGAGCTGAGGGCCTGGCTGGTCTGAGAGCATGTTACCCCAAGGGCCCTCTTCCAGGCTGCAGGGAGCAAGGAGTGGCCTACACGTTCCCACCTCATGAGATCAGGCTGGAGGTGAGCCAGGAAGGCCAAGGTGGACGGAGGAAGGGTCAGGAGAGCCTGAGAGCCTGATTCTCCTGCTGCTCTGAGAAGGAACGCCCGACTGTCCCCTGGAGGCCTGCAGAGAGCGGCTCCACCTCGCACCACCACACACTGTGTGGGGCCTGGTGAATGAAGACACACAGAGCCACGGCATTTTATGAGAGGCCTCGAGGGACAGGTACCACCCCTCTCCCAGCACTCGAGAGGGGGCAGAACAGAGTCGGCAGGAAGGGAGAGGGGGCTGTATGTCCCTACGGATTCCCACTGCTGGGGATGACTGGTTACCGTGTGCTAAAGCTGGTGTGGTGTGTACGCTTGAACACTGCTGCTTTACAGATGAAGAAACTGGGGCCCCATCCAGCTGACGGATCGGCCCAGGGCCACAGAGCTAAGCCGAGAGCCGAGATTTGCCCCCCAGGCCCACATGGGCTCTTCCCAGTGGGCTCCGCCATGCACACAGTGGGGCCACATAGAGCTGTGCTGCATCAGCCCAGGGCCCTCCATCTGGATGCCATGGAGCACCACAGCAACCCAGCGAAGCCTGTGGACACCTCAGGACATCAACTTGAAATGCATGAAGCACACTGTCGGGCGGGGTTGAGGCTCAGGGGTGGAGCACTGGCCTGGCATGTGTGAGGCCCTGGGTTTGATCCTCAGCACTGCATATAAATAAATAAATAAAACAAAAGATCCATTGACAACTAAAGATACGTGTATATATATATATAAAATAAAAAAACATACTGTCAACACATATGCAATAATACATTAGCTCACAAGATCTAGCGGCAGTTCTCACACCTCACATAATTTCCAGATGCGGTAAGGGTCAGCCGTGGGTGGAGACACAGGCACTGACGGCAAGGAGAAGGAAGATGCCGTACCCGTGATCCTCTTGGCGAACAGCCGGATGTTCCTAAGGAAGCTCAACCGCCTACTTTCGTAACTGGGGAGTAAGTTGCATTTCAGGTAGAGGTTAGTGAAACGAAGGCTCTTCCTTATTCAGGTCCACAGACCTGAGGATTAACAGTCCCTTCCCCAGATCAGCACTGCTATGCACCCCAGCGTGGGGGACCCTTGTCAGCCTTTCCCTTAAACCTGTAGGACAAAGAGTGACAGTTACCATCTTCTGATTGTTACCATGCTGTAGGAGCCCTGCCCAGCCAGCTCATCCCCCTTATTATCATTCTGGGTAACATCATCCTTACCTTGCAGAGCAGAGATCTTTGATTTCAAAGTTAAATTCTTAAGGCAAGTTAGACACATCAATCGCGTGTGCCCATTACTGGTTTATTATAACAGAAGAGATTACAAAGCAAGTTGGTAACAATTATTCCACTTCCCCATTTGGTTGTGTGAATATTGAATTAATATAAGTAGAACAATGTAGACACTGAGGCCAATCTAAAGTCACAAATGCCATCCTGAACCCAAATTGCTCACTGCCAAAATCCATCAAAACAGCTCCATGATCGGTACCAGGACGTGAACGTGAACTGAGGACTGCTAAGCAAACACTCACATGTGAAATTCTAAAGTCAGAAATGCATCCAATCAGTAATTCAAAACTAAGAATGCTGCTGTTCATCTTTACCTGTTCAACAGGAACTTCTTTTGGAAATAAAGGCAAGAATAACATCTGAGCCCTCTCTGATCCCCACTGCCAGCACTAAAAGCTGAAGGAAGAGTATGAAATACATTTCTTCCTTTTTTTTTTTTTGATACCGGGAATTAAACCCAAGGGTACTCTACCACAGGGTTCCTTTCCCCATCCTTTTTTATTCAACTCTGAGACACGCTCTTGCTAAGTTGCTGAGGCTGGCCTCCACCTTGCAGTGCTCCTGCCTCAGACTCCCTAGTCATTGGGATTATAGCTGGGCATTACTCCCATGCTTATTTCATACCTTTCTGAGAGTCACTCTTCATTGGAGACCAAAGCAAACACTGATCAACTAGATACCAAAATCTGGGACTGCTGGTTTTGAACATTCTTTTGTTCTTCCATTTGTCCCTGTGAAATTCTGGGCAAGTCCTTTAGCTCAATGATGCCTCAGTTCCTCATCTATAAAGCAGCCCGTCCTACCTCACAGTTATTGTGAGCATCAAATAAGATGACGGATGCAGAACACTTTGCCACCATAAAAGCGTCATGCTTCTGTGACATGTCATTAAACTCTAATAAGTGACAAGTCACTAGGCATGATCAGGAGCTTCAGAGCAATCTGAGGGGTGGAAACACAAGAGACTCCTGCTGCACCAGAGGGGGTCAGGACTCCATGTCCCCTCACCTGTTGCTGAGTTCAGTAGCACCAGAAGGGCCACGGGTGCTCGCCATGGAAACCCTCCTGCCTGCCGAGGAAGTAGGGAAAGGCTGGCGGGGCCTGGCCCTGATGACACTCGGGTCTGCCGTTCTTAGAAAAGGAGCACAGCCCACTTCTCCCTCCCTCCAGGACAGTGGCCCTTAGTACACACCTAGGCATCTTTTTAGGGAGAAGAGGAATTCAAGGAGAGGGTGGCCCAGGCCAGGGTCCAAAAGAGGTCAAGTGCACGAGGATAAATGGCAATTATGTTTTTCTAGTTCCAAGGCCTCCGGTGACTCTGGTAAAGGCCTTGCTCCTGGCACAGGGGGAAATGACATGGGTGACAGTGGACGGGGGGTAAAAGGGAAGTGAAGACACTTCAGATGGCTGCCTAAAGGGAAGGGACTGGAGGGACAGAGGGTGGGTGCAGTGGATTCGAGACAGACCTCTCGAATGGCTAGGCTTGCGTGCAAGGCTGCCCCTGCAGCGCTAAGGTGCTCAGCGCTATGTCACTGGGAAGGAGGCCAACCGTGGCTCTGCTCCTTCCTCCCAGAGTGGCAGAACAGTGGCACCCCATGGTGGGGTCCTCCTGAAGTCAGGGGCAGTGAGAAGCTTCTGCACGCCATCACCAAGGCTGACCTGGACTTCCAGAGGGGCAAGCAGGTGAGGCCTGCAGAGCTGACAACCCGGCAGGAAAGGGAAGAGCCCAGAGAGAGATCTGGGTTTGCATCAGGTTTCGTGAGAGGGACGCAGAAAGTGAAGCAGTAGCCCAGGCTTGTGGTTAGAGAGGGGTGTGCACAAGACTGTTGGGTGGAGCCCTTCTGGGTGGTGGCAAACTCCCAGCAGTGGCCCTGGGAACGGGCTGCTGAGGTGGCAGTGGGCGGTGGAGCCGTGAAGGCGGTGGATCTGTGAGGGTGGGTGTCGAGCAGGTCAGACACTGGAACTGCCCACAGTGCAGGCCACGGGTGGGGTGGGGGACAGGCTGAGGCAGGAGAGGAGGGTGGCCAGATGGGCTTGGGAGGGAGTGGTGGGGAACGAGGCTGGGGAGGCAGGAGACCTGGAGGAGATGGGGCACCAGACGGGCTGGGGGGAGCTTTAACCCACAGGCACTGGGAGCCACTGGATTTGAAGAGTCACAGTCAGAGCTGGGTTAGGGAAGGCAGACTCCCCAGGGGTTGTGCTGGCTGGTGGGGAAGGGTGGGAAGAGGGGTCAGACCAGGATCACCTGGAGGAGAGCTCAGTCCCTAAACCAGAGGAGGGGCCATGAGCATGGGAGCAGGGGCCTGGAGGAATGGAACTGCAAAGGCAGCCACCACACCAGACCACCGATGGATGGGGGCAGATAGGAGCTGCAGTCCCCCATGACTGCTGAGCTCTGAGTCGGCAGGGCTTTGAGGGAAGAGGAAGAGAAGAGAGTTTCAGAAAGAAGATGGTGGACATGTTTTAAAGGAGCAGGAGGAAGCCAGGTGCGGTGGTACATGCCTGGAATCCCAGCAGCTCAGGAGGCTGAGGCAGGAGTATCACAAGTTCAAAGTCAGCCTCAGCAACTTAGTGAGGTACTTAGCAAGACCCTGTCTCAAAATAAAAATAAATAAATAGATAAAAAGGGCTGGGGATGTGGCTGAGTGGTTAAGCACCCCGGGTTCAATCCCTGGTATCAAAAAACAAAAAATGGGGGAGCCTCCTGATAACATGCAGAATGTGCTTTGATGGCATCAGGGGACTCAAGAGGAAGCTGTGGTCAGAGTTAGGAATGGGGAGTCATCTTCATGGAGGTGACAGGCCCCTGTGGCTGAGATTTCACCTGAGAAAGCACACCCAGCAGAAGCAAAAGGAGTCACAGACAAACCTCTGGAGGATGGAAAGGATGCACCGGGGCCAGGGAGAAAGAGGGTGAAAACTTAAAAACAGGTCTAACACCCTGGGCAAAAATTTACTCAAGATGGACCAAAGAACTAAATGCAAGAACTGAAACTTAAGACATCTAGAAGAAAACAGAACAAACACTCCACCACATTGAATTTGACCATTTTCCTGGATAGAACCCCAAAGGTACAGGCAACAAAAGACAAAGTGGACAATCAGACCACAGTGAAGTCTGAGGCTTTTGGGCAGTCAGGCCTACTATCCACCTGGTGAAAATGGGAACCCACAGAATGGGAGAAAATATTTGCAAGGTACATATCTGAGATTATGAGGGTGCTATACAGAGAATTCTTGAGAGTCAACAACAAGAAAAATACAACCAGATTCACAAATAGGCAAAAGACCGGAATAGACTTTTACTGATAGAAGATACAGGAATGGGCAGGAGCCCAGGAGAAGATGCTCAATAGCACCGATGAACAGGGCAATGCAAACCAAACCACAAGGAGGGGTGACCTCACATCCATTGGGATGGCTAATACCAAACTCAAAGAAAAAATAAATATTGTTGAGGGTGTGAAGAAATTGGAACCCTTGGGCCCTCTGGGTGGGAATGTGAAGTGGTATGGCCACTACGAAAAGCATTGTGATAGTTCCCCAAAATGTTTAAAATAGAATTACACAGGATCCAGCTATTCCATTCCTGGATATGTACCTGAATCATCGAAATCAGGGTCCTGGAAAGATGTTTACACTGCCATATTCATAGCCATTATTCACAAGAGCCAAAAGTTGGAAGTAACCTATGTCTATTGACAGGTGAATGGATAAATAAAATGTGGTATGTCCATACAACGGAACATTATTCAGCCCCAAAAAGGAAGTAAATTCTGACACATGCTACAACCCGGCTGAGCCTTGAGGCTATCATGCTAGTAAAATAAGACAGTCACAGAAAAGGACAAATACCAAGTGATTTCACTCAGATGAAGTGCTTATTGTAGTCAAATTCACAGAGATGGAAAGAACGCTGGGGGTTGTGAGAGGCTGGGGAGGAGGAATGGGGAACTAGTGTTTAATGGACAGAGGGTTCCAGTTTTACAAGATGAAGAAGTTCTGGAGAGAGTAGTGATGATAGAGGCAGAAAAACGTAAAAGTAGCCATTGTCCTGTCACCAAAGCCAATAGGATGGTTTCCAGGAGAAGAATGAGACCAATAGGAAGATTCCAAGCACTTCAAATGCTTTGTGTACATTTTCTCATGTAAAGTTTTACTCTAGCCCTAGGAGGTAGTAACTACTATTATCTCCTTTTAATAAACGAGGAAACAGTGGGTCTAACTAGCACACAGTTGATAAGCCATGGAGCTGGCACTCAGTGAGAAATCTTATAGTAAAACCTCAACTCCTGACAGAGGACTAAACAACAGACCTTTTGATGAATTGGCTTTGCCTACCCCTCCCCACTTCACCTTACACCACTCTCCCCTTGGCTCACTCCACTCCAGCCCCTCTTGGCTGCCTTGATGCTTCCTACAACTGATCAGGAACTTTCCTGCCTCAGGGCCTTTGCACGTGCTGTTCTCTCTAAACACCCAGCTCATTGCCTGGAAGCTGCTGCTTCTCACCTCCCAGAAAATATTTCCCTGACAGCTTATCCAGGATCTACTGGGGAAGGACCCCACTTAGGTCCTAGGGACACAATGATAAAATTGTCTTTTGCATCACTGTTCTCTCCAGACTAGGTAGAAAGCTCCATGAATAGAGGGCCTTTTCCACTGTCTTCTTCCTCATCTCTGGTGCCGAATAGGGAGAGTGAGCCCGTAGCAGACAATCAATGCAAGTAAATAAAGGAGTGACCCTGTTCTTGGAGTGTGGTTAGTGCTGCTGCTGCTTCTTCAAGACTTTAAATTGGGGTGCCCAGACCCATCCTGACGTGGCACCAAGGCTAGTTTCACCCTGTCCCTGATCTGCTGGCCCGTGGTGAAGGAGCACACAGCTCCTCTCTCACAGCAGGGCACAGGTCACAGTGCATTCCTTAGGCCCGAGATGGCCACTACTCCCAGACGGGAGGGACCCTTGTCTACGTCCATCTTTCATCCCTGACATTTCACAACTCAGAGCAAACCTCCCGTGGCTCCGCCTCCAGGGGTTTCAGGCCCGACACCTCCGGCCACCCAGCCTGGCTCCTCCAGCCCCTGGTCTCCTCACACTCACAGCCACTTGCTCCTTGGCATCTCTACACCTGCTGTTGTCCCTCTGCCTAGAACTCTCTCGCTCTGAGAGCCACCTGCTTGTGACTGTCTCAGGGCCTCCGAGAGGCCTTCCCAGGACATCCTGTGGAGAACAGCCAGCCACACTGTGGGGCACCCCTGCCTCCTGCTTTGCTCCTCCCCAGCACCTGCCACTGCCCTCCACGCACACGCAGGTACCAAGTGTCTGCCTCTCACTGACGAGAACACAGACTCCAAGAGGCCAGGGATTCTGTATATCCTTCTCTTCCCAGTGCCTGGCCTAGAGCAAATACCCCAAATAATTATCAGTGAATTAAAAACTGTAACAAATTATCTCAGGGATGACAATTTAAAAATAAGAGTTAAAGGCTGGGGGGTAGCTCAGTGTTAGAGCACTTGCTTAGCATGCACGAGGCCATGGGTTTCATCTCCAGCACCACAAATGAATACATAATGTAAAAATAAAAAATAACAGTAAATATAAATAATGGGTGTTTCCTCAGAAAGTAAAATATGGAATTGATTCCCCTCTGAGGTATGTAACCCAAAGAACTGAAAATAAGAGCTCAAACTGATACTTGTATCCCAGAGTTCATGAGTGCATTGTTCAAAATACCCCCAAAGTGGAAAATCCAACCTCCCAGGGGTGAATGGAGATGGATGTAATATCACAAGCAACAGAATATTACTCAGCCCTAAATAAGGAGATTCTGACATACAGTAGGACATGATGAACCTTGAAGACATCATGCTGGGTGAACAATGCAGTCACGCGAGGACGAATACTGGGAGTCCATTCATGGGAGGTGTTGACAGGAGTCAACCCTACTGTCAATCACAGGAAAATGGTGCTGGCCAGGGGCAGAGCCTTGGGAGAGTGGGAGTTGTTTGGTGGTACAGAGTTTCATTTTGGCAAGATGAAGGAAGCGCTGGACATGTGGGACAGCAACAGAGGCACAACAATGTGAATGTGCTCGCAGACACTGAACCAATGGCTGAAAGGACAAGTTCCATGTTACATATATATTTTTATAATTTAAAAATCCCTTGTACTCAACTCAATATCTGGAAAATTTTTAAATTGGAATAAGCTGAATATGTAAATCTGCTTTTCAACAGTAACTCTTATGAAATCAAAGACATCCTAAGTATTTCTGATTAAAATTCATCATCTGAATTAAGAGGCCCTGCAAGAGGAAAGTACACAGCAGATTTTGAAGACTTAGTGCCAAAAATGTAAAATAGATTACAAATAACTTTATAGTTATTACATGCTACAATGATATTTTGGATATATTGGGTATATGATTATGGATATATTGGATATATGATTTTGGATATTTGGATATATGATTAAAATTGAAGTAAAAGGAGTGAAGTTCTGACCCATACGGTCACATAGATGGACCTTGGAGACCTTGTGCTAATTGAAATAAGTCAAACACAAACAGACAAATATTATATGATTCCACTTGTGCAAAATATCCAGAAGAGGCAAATTCACAGAGACAGAAAGGACTGAGGGTGAGTTTCTATTTGGAGGGATGGAAAATGTTAGAAATAGAAAGTGGTGCTGACTGAATGATACTGTGTGTGCTATTAATGTCACTGAGGGCAAATTTTAAGTTATATGTATTTTACCACAATTTTTAAAAACACACCAGCAAACAAAAATAAAAGAGTAGATGCAAAAAGTCATTTTTTAAAAAAATTATAGTGTAAGAGAAGCAATAAAGAGCTGTGGAAGACCCTGGGTGGGTGGGAGGACCAGGACCCTTTTCCTGGGTTTGTTCTGAATGTCTGGACCTGAAGGAGGCCTCCCGGGTGTGTTCCTCAGATCTAGACCACTCTTCCCTGGAAAAAGGGTCCTGAGAATAAAGTCCTCCACTGCAGAATTCCCTGGGCGGGCCTCTGGTGATACCTTGCTGTATTTACGTGTTGTAGGACCATGGAGGAGATCAGGGGGTACACGAGGTGGCCCGAAATATGGCACCTGCCATTGAGGACTCTGAGCAGGCTCCAAAGTGGCAGTGCACTTGGCTTATCTTTCCAAGAAGCTGCATATGAACCTGAGGTGAATAACTATTCATGTAACGTGATTTTATACATAATACATAAAAGATCACACACACAGACACCACTGTGTTGCTAAGCCTGAACTGTTGTTCAGTGGGTTAGGTGTATTAAATCCATTTCCCTCTTAGGGTGACTTCACCTTAGCTATGACTGTATAGGGATGCAAACTCTTCATCCCGATATTATATTTACCCTTCTCCCCTTATGCACATACTTCTATAACCACATATATGTCATAGATTTTTTATTGGTCTATGTTAACACATTATACAGAAAGCTGGTAGCTCACAGCTGACCATCCGTATGAACTGAGAATCACAGGGCCTCCCACCCATATCTTTTCCAAAACTCATTGGCTGAAAGGTCAAATATGAAAAGACCCAATTGCTTGAACCTGTGGGCATTTGGCTCTCTTGAACACAGTTTGATTTCTTCCTCATCCCTTATTCTGCAACCTTCCCATTTCCTTCACAGATGTTGACTGCCAATGAACATCTTGCACTCCAAACACCTAAGCTTCTGCTTTTGAAGAACTCAGTCTGTGACATACCTATTATGTGTCGGGCATTATCCTAGGTGTTGGGGAATCAGCAAAGACTGTATTAAACAACAGCTCCTGCCCCCATGGAGTTTATATTTTAATGGAATTTCTGGAAACACTTTTGCCTAAATGATAAGAAGATGTGTGTAGCTAGAGCAGCATCTACCTTATTCCTGTCTCAAAAGCAAATGTGATGACTGGAGCTGCAGCAGCCACCTTGTAACCATAGTGACCATCATGAGAGGAAAAGCTGTCTAATTCAACCGTCACTAGCCACAGGAAGCTATTGATCATTTGAAGTCTGGCTAGTCTGAATTGAAGTGAGCTGTAAAACACACACAGCATTTCAAAGACTTAATATTAAAAATGTGACATGCCTCAGTAATCATCTTTTATATTTACAACATGTTAGGCTTATAATATTGTGGATATATTAGGGTAAATAAAATACATGCCTAAAATTAATTTCATCGTTTCTTTGTGTTTTTTAACATGTGATGTGTATAAAATTCTAAATAATTTATGTGGCTCACATATTTTTATTAGACAGTACTGGCCTAGACAATCAGAGGATATAGTTGGCAAACCTCTAGCCACCATCTCTCTCCTGACTTCTTGTTTAAAGAAAAAAAGTCCCTATTTGTTTTAGGTCAAATTTTCAGTTACTTGCAGCTGAATGCAAGCCTTGCTAATGCAGCAGAGGGGAACAACTTCACAGTTGGGCCAGATGGACTGCCCAGGATCTGCCCTGTGGCAAGAAGCTGAAGTCACCCAGTTGGGGAGGTAAACAGATTGTTCACACCAAGTGGAAGAGCTCCCTGCCATAGAATAAACTGATTTTCAAGACTCTTTTTTTTTTTGTATTGTGGAAAACAAAAACACAAAAACCAAAAACAGCAGAGTGAGAGCCTCCAATGGGCAAGGGAGGGAAGCCAGGGTCTGCCTTCCGCGGCCAGCACAGTGTTAAACTGCTCCATGGCTTCCTTTGGCCCTGCCCAGCAGCACACATTTATTTGGATAATCCTGGTCAGAGACTCCCAGGGGCCTTGTGCAATCCTGGGTGGGCCAGAAACTGCAAGAGGGTTTTTGTTTTTCTTCAAGAAAAAGGAAGCCTGGGTTTCCAGCCTCAGAGGCCCACTGGCTGACTTCCCAGCCCTCTTGAAAGTTCTATGAGCTGCCAGATGCTAGTCCAGGCCCAGGCTAGGCTGTGGTCACCATCCCTACCCCACAGGGAAGGATGCTCAGGGACCAACACTCAGGGGCAAATTTGGATGATCTTATGCAAGGAAAAGAGGACTGGTGGGTGCCATTTCCTGCAAGCCCACTAGCAGGCCCTGGGAAGAGCAGGGCTCAGCCAGGACTGCTCCAGAAAGAAGCCCCGGCTGATCAAGTTCATTCCTCCAGCACAGGAGCACCGTGCCTGCAGGGCCACTCCCTGCACTAGCAGGGGCTAGACATGGTCCCTGCCCTCAGCAAGCCCACAGTCAAGAGGAAAGAGACAGTCATCCACGTGGGCACTGACCAGCCAGTTAGCCACAGGGCTAAGGAGCTTGTGAGCCCGCTGTGCCCCCAGACCCAGGTCGGAGATGGGACAGGAAAAAAGGGAGAAGGTGACACTCTCTGGAGCTGAATCACAAAGAGAACAAGTGAGCCAAACCAGGCTCCTGTTCAGAACAAGCCACACACAGGCTCTGTGGCCAGGCCCTTAAAGCTCCCATTAGCTGAGGGAATTTTGAAGAAAAATATAATTGCATTCAATGTGATATATCTCTATTTGTTTTAAAGAGCACTCTCCTTCACTGATAAAGCAAGCTTCTTAATGAAAGCATGTATCTCAGGCCATATTGTGAAGCAGGAAGCACTCTGCAAATCTTGGGTGGTGACAGTAGTCACATGTTGCTGTCACGGAGGTGGCAGCAACTTCTACCATGCTGCTGCTGGACTGCTTTTTCCTCAGTGGCCCATTCAAGGCCATCCACCCAGGCTCCAGGACTCAGAGATGGTCCATCGATGCCCACTCATGAGGTCAAGGACATCCAAGAGGCGATGTTGTGGTTCCTGCCTTTTAAAGGACTCTTGGCACTCCCCTGCACAGTTGGAGGGAGTGTCCACGCCAGGGAGAACTTGACAGTGCCCAGAATTGTTAAATCCAATAGGGGTGCACATTGACTCAGAATGCTTACGATGTGTCTAGATACACGTCCACACACAGGTAAAGCAGCATGGTTAAGGAAACCTACAGCAGGCTGCTGAAGACGGCATTAGGCTGGAAACAGTCCAAGCACTTCAATAAATTGTGACAGAATCATAAAATGGAAAACCATAGAAACCATGAATAAAAGGGTAAGAGTGATACATACTGAAACAAGCTCCAAGACATATGTTTGAGGGAAAAAACTAATGTGCAGAACAAATGTAAATAGATATTTCCCATTAAAGCCAGGCCTGGTGGGGGCATCTGGAGTCCCAGCTGCTTAGGAGACTGAGGCAGGAGGCTTGCTTAAGTCCAGCAGTTCAAGACCAGCCTGGGCAACATGTGAAACCCTGTCTCAAAACAGGTGCGGGGGGGCCACTTATAAACACACAAATAAACCCACAGAGAGATCTGGAGGAAGGCCAGGAAATGGTGTAGCAGCTGCCATGGGGGAGGATGGAGAATGGGGAGGAGGCTGCTTTTCACCCTATATTTTCTTATTCTACTTGAATTACTTTTAATCTTCAGTATGCATATTGGGGGATTTTGTTTTGTTTTGCTCTGGGTTTGTTTGTTTGTTTGTTTGTTTGTTTTAGTACCAGGGATTGAATACAGGGGCACTCAACCACTGAGTCACATTCTTAGCCCTTTTAATTTTTGATTTTAAGACAGGGTCTTGCTACATTGCTGAGGGTCTCACTGAATTGCTGAAGCTGGCTTTGAACTTGCAATCCTCTTACCTAAGCCTCCCAAGTTGCTGGGAATACAGGTGTGGGCCACTGCACAAGGCAGCATCTCATTTTTAATTAATTTTTTTTTGTTTTTGTTTACAAGACCAAAAGGTAGTTGGGTATGGGGCATGGTGACACACCCCTATAATCCCAGCAACTCTGGGGAGGCTGAGGCAGGAGGATAGCAAGCACAAGGCCAGCCTCAGCAACTTACCAAGACTGTCAGCAATGTAGTAAGATCCTATCTCAAAATAAAAATTAAAAAGAGCTAAGGATATAGCTCAGCAGTAGAGTGCTTGCCTAGCATGCATAAGGTCCTGGGTTCAACTCTAGTAACACGTACACACACACATGCACGCCTGTGCACACACAATATTCAAAAATACAGTTGTTACTGTAATCCACTGTCCTCCCCACAGATATCAAAACTCATAGCTGCTCAGGTCCCTAATGTTGATGGCACAGTGTTTGCATATAACCTATGCACACTTCCTACATGCTTAAATCATCTCTTGATTACTTATGATACCTTAAAAAATGTAATGCCATGCAAATAGTTGTTATACCATATTATTCAGGGAATAAAGACCAGAAAAAAAGTATTTGCATGCTTAGGACAGATGAAAATGTTTCTCAAGTATTTTTGATCCAGGGTTGGTTGAACCCATAAGTAGAAGCCATGGACACAAAGAGCTGGTCATATATTCCCAAAATGAACCGCAGTGGACCTGGACGAACCACATTCTGTGAAGACAGTCAGAAATGAGAGTTTTTTCCTTCTCAGGGTAGTACTGTTAGGAATTGGACTCACTGGAGCGCATGGGTAATGCCCAGTGCACACATTCATGCAAACCCACCCTCCCCATGGAGCTGTGGAGGCGGAGCAAGCCCTGTCCGGAGCCAGGCTTAGAAACCTGCTTAACGCAGTGGGTGGGCAAACCACTATCAGGTAAGTGGATAACCCAGAGCTCATCTACTCTCATTGTTCCATAAATACAGATTCCATACCCCAGAGACCGACCTCTGCTTTATCGGGTGTGAGTACAACGGTCCATATTAGGCAAAGTGGTACTTGACCTGCCTCGACCAGCACAGCCTCAGCAGGTGACTTCAGAGGCCAGGAATGTAAGATAGGCTTCTCCAGCCCAGGAGATAGCTGCTGTCTTCCACTCCCAATTTCACCCCTTCCACACCAACACCCTCTCACCCTACCTCTCTGCTTCCTGCTTTGCTAAAAGGTGGCTCAGGAGGTACGTGACAAGTTGGGCCATGAGCGTGGACCATACTCTGGAGGTACTGCCGAGGCAAAGCTGGACAAGGGTATATTCAGGAGCCAAAGGTGTGGAGTGACCCCATGGGATGCTCACAAAATACAGATGTACCCTTCTAAAGAGATAGCCTAAGGATCTTCATCATGTCGGCTGGCCCCATCCCTGATGGTGACAAGAGTCCATGAGTCATTTCCAGCAAGTGTACCTTTATGGCAGTGATGGACAAAAGCCTCCTGGTCTCTAATGATTACCTATGATTACTGAGCAACACTATGGAAGGTGGGAGCGAGAGCTCTGGCCTGGACTGGTGGGAGTGTCAACTCCGGGACCCTCTTCTCTTGGCCTGGCCTCAAGAGACCTTTGTCCCTGGCATTCTCCTCTCCATGCATTCTGCTCTCTGGCTCTCACCCCCTCCCCATACCCACACCCCTACTTTCCCCTCACACCCTCCCTAAGGTAGACCTCTCTGCCTGTGTTCCTTCAGCTCTGCAAGGTGAAATCCTACTGGCCTGTCAAGCCCCACATCACTCCTCCTCTTCCAGGAAGCATTCCCAGACTACCCCAGTCACGGTTAGTCACTTGTTTTTCCATACTCCTGCACACAGTGTGCACACCTCTTACAGCACATGCATTATTAACAATAATAATGGCTAAATGTTTGCTGATCACTTAGTATGTGGTAGGCAACATCCTAAGCACTTTATGAAGATGACCTGATTTAATCCTCACCATAACTATAAAGGAAGTACCATTATTATCTTCAGAGAATGCCACAGAGATATTAAGTAACCTGCCAGAGGCCACAGAGCTATTAATTAGCTGTTAGATACCTAGAGCCTGGCACATAGTGGCTACTTAGTGTTGAATAATTATTCATCTTAGGAATTATTAAATCGGTGAATAAATATGGAATATAGTGCATTTCTGTTTCCATTACAGAAAGCTCATGTGGGAACCACTCCTTGTTCATCTTACAAACCATCCTTCCTTATCGGATGCCTAGTTAAGGTTTCAGATACTGCTGCTGGGTGAACGAACAAAAGAACCCAAGAGCAAACCAAGGAAGAGAGTCCAAACCCCAGTAGGGTCACTTGCTGACTCCAGCTAAGGAGCTTTAGGTTCCTGGGCCCCCTTTTTGTCACCTGTCAAATGCAGAGATGGTGCATCCTCCTAAGTTCCTCCTAGCACTAAAAGTTTCTATTAAAAATTAAGACACTGAGATTTTATGATATGGCGATCCTACACCAAATGACGTATCACAGGTTCTTCTGGGTTGCTTTCCCAGGTAACATTTCCCAGTTGGATGTGACAACTGATCCAGGTGTTACTTGAAGGCAGAGCCAATAATCTGTCCTCAAAGAGTTAATTTGGCTTGATCCTTGTTCACCCCATTCTTACCGAGTCACACCCAAGAAACGTGAATGCGGGGTGTGAACAAGACAGCTCTGTTTATGTGGGAAGACAGAAGCCAGGGAAAGAATTATTAAGCACCTGATGAAACTCTCATAAATAAAAATCAATAAAGAACAATGATCCCCAGCTGGATTATGCAACTGACACTGGCGCCTGGGCTCTAGAGACCTCCTAAGTTATTTTCTTGTCTCCTGGCCCCTCTACCAGAGCCCTCCTTCTCTGAATAGATGCTGATCCCCAGTCTCCCACCACCACCATTAGCACAGGTACTTGGGTGCACATACACACTCATTGATGGTGTGAATGCCAGGCCCCTGGCATTCACACCATCAAGTAAATGATGCTTGTGAAATGCTTTCACAAGTAAATGCTTGTGGAATGCTGAAGCCCAGATGCACTCCAGATGGTTTTGAGAGGTGTCCATATCAGTGTGGAGGTAGGGGTCTGGTTGGATTGCATTTCAATATTCCCACCCAACCTGTGGCTAACCAGATGCTTGGCTTTATGCCCATGCCTGCCACACCTGCAATAGCTGGCTTAGCATTTATGATCAGCCACATGTATGCTAATGCCCAGCATTTCTTATTTGGCTCATGCTAAGCATACACCACTACACCAGAGGAAACCTAAGTCTGGTGTATAAACAAGACAGTGTCTGTTTGTGTGAAGAGAGACCAAATCCCTTTTCTGGGGTTGTGCCTCACAAGAAGAAAGATAAGCACTGGGTGTGGAGAACTGGCATTAATTATCCACACATGAATCCACTATGGGGCAGGACTGGACCACAAGCAGAATAAAAGCAAGCAGTCACTATAGAGGATGTCTGTGTCTATCCCACACCCCTGCACCCTTGGGGACCTGCATCCCCACATCCTCGGGGACCTGATCCTCCCTCACCTCAATCATGATTCATGAAAGGTCTGCCAATCATGGTAGCCAGTTCCCCTGGCTTTGACCATCATCAAACCAGAGGTGGGCCAATCACAACTCTCCCTGAGATTTTTCAACTTTGAGCTGGAAGATAAAGATTCCAGTCTCTTTGGGCCAGGAACTTACAAATATATGAAGCAGAGCCTACCACTGAGGGGAAAAATCTGTCTACAGCGGGGAGGAGTGGAACCAACACAGAGCAAAACGTTGAGACACAGATGGAAGGAGGGAGGATGGGAATGACTCTGAGTCTGAGCCATCCTGTCCCATGAGTTAATGATTTTCTCGTTTTGTCTGGTTAGTTTGAGCCAGGTTTCTGAAGTGTGCCACTCAAGTGACCTCACACAGACACTACCCACACTCGCGGTGCATTTTCAAATGCATCTCCCACTCTCAGCACATAGGGCTTTTATGAGACAGACTATCACACATTTGAAATGTCTTTGTTCTTCCTCATAAGAAAGGCATAAAAGTTCCTAGGCAAGAACCACTCTTACTCAACATCACAAACTAAAAGACCTTTTCTTTCCCTTTGTATCTCAGGTGTCAACCACAAGATGCAAGGACTCTGCCACTTCAAGCCATCAAAGCTTATAAAACGGGGGCTGGCCAGACAAGCCAGGCAACACCCGGCTGGTGATTTTTGAAGAGGACATCTTCATGGTGGCCAACCTTCTGCTCATCCCCCTGCTGGCTGGGTGATTGGTAGGATCCACCTTCAGATCACCAAGGTAGACTCACAAAGTGCTGTGATGATATTTCCTAATAAAACAGTTCTGAAAACCCTCCTGAGACAGCACCATGCAGCTGAACCACCTGACTCCTTTCTATGGGACCTTTTATTTGTTTTATTTTATCTTGGAGAAGGGCTGCATGTCAAACTTTTTTTTTTTTTTTAAAGAAAGTTACCATATATAATTACTGAGAAGAGTAACTCTGAAAGCAAAAACTTTCCCCTTCTTGAACCCTGAAGAGCTGCTCGTGAATAGGAACCATGAAGTCACAACTAGGAAGGGAACCCTGGTGGAAGTTCACCCAGGACTCTGGTCCCACCTCTCCTCCCCTCCTATTTCCCTATCACTGCCATGTCTCTGCCTGAGGCTGGGGCATGGCAGGTACTGCCTGGGTGGCTAGTGTATTTGGGCTGTCTGTTGGGTGCTTCAGCCTGATGGAATGCTCTTCCTATGTCCTGGACAGTCAGCGTGCCCACAGCTCAGAGGAGCTTGGCAGATGTCTCCCCCAGGCAATGGAAAGCAGCCATATCCCACGATCACCAAAACAAAAACACAACAGTACTGATTGCCATGGAGAGTTCAATCCCCTTGTCCTGGAATTGGCACTGACTGGAATTCCAAGGGCTGTGGCTGAGCTACCTCCTGAGAGGTCTAAATACAGCACATCCAATCTCAACCTAAACACATGGGCTGGACTAGTGCCCAGGGCTGAGTGCCCCCCACCAAGGGCCAGCTGGCAAGTCTTGACTTCAAGCTGCCTGTTGGGTGGTGGGCATTTTGGAGATGCCAGAGAGATGATGCTGTGGTCAGCCCTGCATTCATGGGTGCAGCCTAAAGCCAAATGATAAGGGATGTTATTATTTGTGGAGGGTTTGAGCAGAGAAATGTATGTTGGGAAAGGAGATAGAGAATACAGAGGTATCAGGAGGAAGGGAAAGAAGAGGGAGGAAAAGGAGGTAAGAACCAAAGACTACTTCTTAGCCAGCTTCTTAAAAGCCAGGGGATCTTTCTAAGATGTTTGCTCACAGGGAACACCTGTTTAATTAAGCCTCTCTGTGGAATTTAGGACTTAAGTCCTGGAATCAAACAGACCGAAGTTGCCTTCTAGCTGTGTGACCGAAAAAATTGGCTTCTCAGTTTCCACATCTCTAAAATGGCCCAATGGACTCCTGCAGGTGTTCAGTGTGATCATGGGTATAAAGTGCCAAGCGCACAGGGGCTATTCCATAAACAGTGGCTCTTAGAGGTAACCCTGGTCATACTGACAGCAAAAGTTGGATAAAAGCAAAGATTTGCTTCACTCCCTCACCTGGCCTTTGGTTTTTCTCCCTTGAAAAGGACACCAGAGGGTGGCCTGAGGCCACCAGGGTAATGTGGAAACTCCCAACCAGGACAAGCTAAGCATGGCAGACAAAGGAAACCTTCAGCAGAGCAGAACGACACAACATTCACGCCCACATCTATTCAGAACTTCCAAATAGCAGAATGGCCACTGCTCCTTAACTCCCAAATGTCAACCCACGGGGTTGCCCTTACCTTGGTGTTCATGCAGGACTTCCCTCGTTTGTATTCTTTGTGGGAGCCACGCTTGTCCAATTTGTACCACAGGGCTTTGGCCTTCCAGGTGGTCACCTTGGACTTGAGCTTGGAGTAGAAGTTTCTGTGGTCCAGAGGGTCCAGGTCCAAGTGTTGGGTGAGGATGTTGAAGGCTTGCAGGGTCCCTTTGCATGTGGAAGCCTGGACAAAGTTCTCAAAAACCTGCCCGGCCTGGCTCTGCTTCTCATCCTCATTCTCCCCCATGGTTCAGGAGCCACGTGGAGCAGTGGTGTGGACAGGACAAAGGGGATCACCATGAAACACCTGGAGAAGCGTCACACCTGCAAAGGTGGGTGGAGACAGAGGTGAGGTGCATGGGCAATGAGGGGAAAGTGGGGGATGGGCACAGAGGAAGCAATGAAATTCCTTTAAGATACTAAAACACTCACCTTCATTCATTATACTTAGTGTTCAACCTAGACCATCTTTGGAAGGTATACATCATACCCCTAACCTGGCAATGATGTCTTGCTGCCAATCTCTCTCCCCAGCACCTGCTCACTCCTCTCCCTGACTGAAAAGAAACAGATTGCACAAAGCTATATATACCCTGACTTGTGTCAACAGTACCTGGTCAACTTGCTACAAGCCAGATGGCTCTGGAAATAGTGACTAGTGAAAGGAAAAAGCCAGAAAAATGTACTAGGTTTAATACCATTGAAAACCTACTGTTCTTGGTGCAGCAAGTTGATTAGCTAATAGGAATCCAATGAAGCCCCATGACCTCAGCACATAGGCAAAACCCCAGAGCATGGTCCTCTCCAGGCCTCATGAAAGTCCCACTTGGGCTCAGACATGAACCTTTAAAATCTTTCCTCATTAGTTACCAAAGGGCAGGTGTTCTCCCCCAGACAAGTTACTAATTGCAATTTCTCAAAACTTCTGTTTCTGGAATCTGCTGGAAGCACACTATTTACCTTAGACAGAAACATGGAAGACAGAGACATGTGAGCCTCCTCTTTCCAATGGACAAAAGGAGTCTGTGCTTTGTAAGGCCAGGCTGAGCTGGTTGGAACAAGTGCTCAGGCTGATGGAAGGAAAATGCGATGGGTGTTCATTCACTTCACAAAAATAGCTTGCCTGGGTTTTGGCACAGACGCTTCTCTCTGCACCACTCTAACCTCAGGCATTTCTTAGCAAAGTCACTGAAGTTTCAAAGGAACAAAAATAAAGTAGAGCTGATTTTCCAAAATACTAGCTATTTTTCTGGAATCCAAAGCTAGTGCAAGCCAGCCAGTATGGAGGGGCAGGGCCAGGGCTGGACAGCGGTCAGGAGGGTTTGCGGGGTCTGTAAGCAAGAGGGCTCACCAGACAGAGCTCTCCAAAGAGCTTCACACTCCCCAGAACATTTATGTGGGTACATTTGGATCATAGGTTGGTTTATGATACGAAGAGTAAAGGAAAGTGTTTCTCATCTTCCCTAATCTCTGACTCATTCATTCAGCAACAACTGCTGGAGGCTCAGGCAACATGCTTGGGGCTGGGGATGGAGGGATGGCCAATGCAGGCTCAGGCCCAGCCTGGCAAGAAGACAGGACCATAGAGCTGATGACAAGACTACAGGCAAGTGCTGTGGAATACCCACAGAGTGCCCAGGAGCCAGAGCAGCAGGTGTCCAACTGAGCTCGAGGAGTCCAGAAGGGGCCCAAGAAGCTCCAGTCCTGTGAATGGGAGGATTTCACTAGAAGACTAGGGAGTGACATTCCAGACAAAGGAGAGACATACAGTCTGGAAAGAGCCATACAGTTACAGAATGACAGCAAGTCCCAGGGGTCAGCAGTTCAGAGAAGGTGCGTGTTGGGAATGTCCAGGACAGGTCATGCAGTGTGCCCCCTTTAGGCCTAGGAGCACCAACAGATGGTGTGGGACCCTGCCCTCCCTTCCAGCTTCCCGGGGAGCTTCCAGTATGCCTGGCACTGTGCTCGGCTGACGGCAGAACAGCACATGCCCCTGGCTGGCTGGCCCACCTCAACCAGGTTCCAGGCCCAACCTAGGGGTCCTGGTGCATGCCACTCAACAAGTTCCACCAGCTGGGAGGGCTGACTCGGTGGCACTCTGCCTGGGCCCAGATGAGACCAGGATTCCTTCGTGGATGCTGCCTGGGCTCCTTTAATGTCCGCTGAGCTCCCTTTGGCACCACTCCCATAAACACTGCCACCTCTGGTGTCTCGACTTTCCCCCACGTGCCACGCTTGCCACCCAGAAAGCATAAACGGAAAGCAGGACTCGCTTGCTTTTCTCGGCATATTAACATTCTCAGGCTTTATCTATCTTTGGATCCGCTTCTGTGCCAGCATGAACAGAGGACGCAGTGGCTGGCTGACAGCTACAAGACTGCTTGCATTCAACTGCTCCCCTACGGTCCTTTCTAAGGATGGCTGGGTGGCTTTGGGCCCCCGGAGTCTGAGTCCACAGTGTGGCTAGGCCCTTGGCTGCCCACACAGCCTCACACAAGCCACTCAGACTTGGAGCCTCAGTTTCTTCTTTTATAAGAGGTGGATGATGATCTCCACCTCAACGGTTGCTGCAAAGAGGAAGAAAGAAATGCAGAGGCTGGCAGAGCCTGGCCCTGGACACCTGAGCGAGGTGCTCTCGCCTGCCGCAGCCATCACACAGGCAGATTTGTTTCTGGGGGATGCAACAGATTGAAAACCTAAGTTTGTAAATCAACTCTCCAAGTTGCCACCTTCTCCTTGTCTAAAATCATGCACTGTTGGGAGGTATCAAGCCAGATCTGACTCCCAGACAATAATTCACAAACTGGAAGAACTCGTCTCCTCCCTCCAAAGAAAAATGCACAACTTAATCTTTGGGCTCCAGTGGAGAAAGAGTCAAAGGAGGTGCTGAGGGCTCAGGGTGGGCGTGAGAGCTCCGGAACCCGCTCTTATCTAGGACGAGATAAGGAGAGGTGCAGGGAGATGGCCTGACAGGAGGAGATAAAGGCAGCCTTGGACATGTACCCCCACAGCCCGTACCAGGCTCAGACCTGCCTCCCTTGATTTAAAGAGTCAAATCTCAACCTTTAAAATGAGCTTGCCAGTTTAAGTCAGAGAATTTAAAGATCATGCTAACACCCACGGTGGGGAGCTTTCCCTGTGGGAAAACAGAACATTTAGAGTCAGGGAAACCTGGGTGGGAATCTGATTTTAAGCACATGGAGGCTGTGTGACTCTAGGTGAGTTCTCTCACCTGTCTCAGCCCAGTTTTCTCATGTGTAAAATAAGAACAATACTATTTGCTTTCTAGGGTGGTAAGGATTAAATGAGATAAGGCACACAAAGTATTTAGCTCCTGGCTGCTATGTGACACCTAGCACTCATTACTATTCTTCAAGTGGCCCAAACACCCTCAAACCAAAAGGAAAGGGAAAAGAGAATACGATTCATGATAACTTCACTGTTTCCCAGGTCAAGGAATTTGATAGACTTTAAAACCACAGGACAAGCGCTTTCAATCATAAGATCTGAGTTCAAACTCATCTCCTCACCACAGAGCTTTGAGCAAGTCACTGAACTTCTGAGTTTTAAGTTCCCCATATGTCAAGTGGGGCGCCCCATGCAGGGTGGTTTTGGAGAGGATCTAAAGACACACGGGTGCCGGGTGGTGCCACTTAGGAACTGAAAAGGGTCAACCAAGTGCTCAGGAGGACTCAGTGGGCCTGAGTGTCAAGCTTCCAGAGAACTAGGGTACTGCCTCTGGTGGGTACCCTTCCCCTACCCCCAGAAGAAGGAGGTCAAGAGTGTCTTAGCTCAGAGGATCCTGGGTGGTTAGCTCTGGGTGGACAAGTCTTATTTATCACCAGCTGGCTGCCTTTTTGGAGATTGATATGTCTTAGAAATAGAAGCAATTAGCTAGAAGGATGAAAGGTTCTGCATTTTCTGGGAAGAAACAAGATGTGATGCTGTAGTTTCCAAGAATAGGTTTGAAGCAGTTTGGGTTGTGCCAGCTGGAGTCCCTTATTTGTGGTTTTTCTGTTCCTCTGCCTATGTGACATCATGAGTCACAAAGCTATTCCCTGCCCCTGTCTCTAGCCACTACAAATTAAGATTCAAGGCCTCAAACTGTGGACGACACTACTGGTGATGGATTCAGTCTATGGAATCTGGGAGACAAGTTCAAGGTTTGTGCAAAGCCGCTGAGCCCCTCTCAAAGGGAGTGACAGGATCTCCAGTTTTGTCTGCGCACTCACATTTAGGATTATATCTTCTGCCCCACCTGAGCTTCATCATCTGCCAAACAGCAGCAAACAGTGTGACAAGGCCTTGGGAAAATTATAGAGTTCCACAAAACCTCAAGGAGGTCTGGGAAGGGACACTGGGCAGAATCTTCCATGAGGAGAAAAGCTCAACACTCAATCCCTTGAGGTACACAGACAAGATCTGTTTCAAGGTAATGCAATGTAATCTCCCGCCTATTCACACCTGCTATCTCCAAGGTCTACCTCGCTAAGGGACCATGGGAAGGCTCAGCAAGGGATGGGGTGTCCATTCTGCACTTGCAGGGGTGGGAGTCAGGGACTGGCAGTTCTGGCTCTGAGCATACCTGAGCCCAGCACCTGAGAAGAGGCAGGAGCCAGTCAGGGACTCAGCAGTGGCAAATGTCTCCTTCGCACACTGGCTCTCTGCAGACCCTGGGTCTGATCCACAGGTGGGGCCTGCAGACTCCATCTTCCCTTCCTGCTTTCCATCTCCCACTAGGAAGCCAAAAGGAGCAACTCCAGGGTTGGGAAGAGACTGAAGGGGCCACCTTGTTCTGCTTGTGGTCTCCTTCCAGCCTTCCCACCATCATCTCCACAATGGAGAACACATTGCCTCCTCAGCCGCCTGCTGTGCTGGGACAAACCTTTAGGAAGTCTTCTTTGTCATTCTCTGGAAAGAAGAGTTCTGTGCCTCCAAGATCTCTCTACTTCCTAGTCTTAGCCCTGAGATCGCCCACAGGAAGTTGAAGCTCTTTCCACATAGGCTAAACCCATGCATCCTGGAACCCCTCTAGAAAAGCCGAAAAGAAGGCATGCAGACACCTGCCATGAAACCCCTCACAAGGTCCCAGACACCCCCCCTCCCCCGCCACCCTCTGTCACTCCATGGCAGGAGCTCTGGAAAAGACTAGAAGTCCACAGTAGGCTGGCCTTCTATGCCTGCTCCCCCACTGTGAGCCCCAGTTCATTTTGGTCCTGTCCTTCTGACTCCCACCCTCCCATGCTCTTCAACAGTGAGGAACTCCACTGGCCTTTACATCCCTACTTCCTCCCCTTCATCCACTCCATCTTGGAGCCACTCACAGTGCCAGACCCTGGGATGACCCATGAGTCAGTCCCCACCCTCTAGGATCTCACTGCCGGGTGTTAGGAGACACCAAGGTGCTGACCAAGCACAGTGCCAGAAAGGAGGGAAGGCAGCCTCTCAGGGGCCACTGCCAGCCAGGCCCTTTTGCCTGCCTTACCCTAAGTCGTTCCTGTAACAGACCTGCGGGCTGGTATGCGCACTTTCCCTCTGAAAAGTATGGATCTTACAACAGTAATCTCAGAACTTGCCCATCTCTCTTTTCTGTAATGCATCTATAATTTTGTCATATGTGAGTGCTATCTCGTGTGTGTGTGTGTGTGTGTACCTGTCTATATATAATGTATGTTTACACATGCATATGTATATATAAAAATTTTAAAATTTTTCCTCAAGATTTCTATCCATGCTTCACATCTCCACCCATAAGTCACTCTTCGTGGCCTTCTAGGAAAAGAAAGAACTCTGACTCAGGCATGGTGAGACCTGGGCTTGAGCTTTGGCCTGGCCCTCCCATTGCCCTCCTAAGGACCCTGATATGGATACTGTCAATATGTAACAGAAACAAACTGGCCCTTTCTGAAGCCACTGTGTGAATTATATCAGTGAAGTTCATGGTCTCTGGCAGTTTGGGGCATGGAGAGTGCAAGTGTCAACTGCAGGACACTTTCTTAAGTCATGGAGTGACCTAACAATAGAATATCAGGCTCTCCTCTGTATTTCCCCAATTTTCTACCCAGAGGATGCATGATTGTTGAAGCGTGTTGCTTTAGACAGGTTCGACATCTAGGAGTCTCCTCTCCCTGACCATCAGTCCTAGCATTAGAAAGTAGGCCTTGGGCAGACTTCTCAACTCACTCAGGTCTGACAGGGATGGCCTCCGAGGCCTGCATGACTTGGCAACATTAGCAATGCTATTCTTCTCCAGAAAAGAAAGGGCCCTCCCACCTGAAGCCCTGACGCTAAGCCAACTAACTTAAATTAGAACAGGTCAGGGGCAAGTTCCCTCCCAGCAACTCTACTCTCCAGAGCACAGGACCATCAGGTCCAGTGTAGCATCCCCCTTTCAAAGAACCATGCCCTCCCATGCCAGTGTTTACTGGGGATGACAGCACCCTCCACCCAGGTCTTGGCTGTGCCCACAGGATCCCTGCCAGTGACCCCCAAGATGGAAACCTGTTTATCTGGTTGACAAAATAAACCAGTAGACAAAATAACATACATCTCACCACCTATAGAAACTTGGCAGACAATTCTGCGTGTGCCCCGAGTCACCTCGATCATACATTGGGTGCCCAGGAAAACTGTGAACTCACAGTTCCAGTTTCCAGGAAGCCAACTTATCTTAGCATAGGTAGTGGGAGGTGGCCACAATGAGCAGTTTCACAGACAGAAAGCAGAATGGTGGTTGCCAGGGGCTGGGGGGTGAGTGCTGAAGGGGTGCAGCTTTAGGGAGGGATGATGAGAAAGTTGGGTGGATGGATGGTGGGTTGGCTGCTCAGCAATGTCCGTGTGCTTAATGTCACCAATGCACACTGAAACAGTTAAAATGGCAAATTCCATGTCAACCATATTTTACCACAAAAACAATAATAAAATGCATACAAAATGAGACCACCACCCAAGAATGGGAGCTTCCCAAGGCCAGAGAGCAGAGTGTATGCCCTGATTAACAGTGAAGTTCATTTCTACAATACTATTGCTTTACAGTATAAGTGTCAGGTAGAGTGGCTCACGCCTGTAATCCCAGCAACTTGGGAGGCTGAGGCAGGAGAATTGCAAGGTCAAAGCCAGCATCAACAATTTAGTGAAGCCCTGTCTCAAAATAAAAAATAAAAAGGGCTGGGGATGTAGCTTAGTGGTTAAGTTCTCCTGGGTTCAATGCCTAGTACCAAATTAAAAAAAAAAAAATTGAAGTAGGAAGTCATTACACTAATGAAAGAAACTTGCTGGTTTTTAAGTTGGTTAAGTGAAATAGTTTTCAACTTGCTTTTTCTAAGTTATCACTGCTCTTCTTACCCTTCCCTCCAAATCTCATTTGAGTATAGGAAGCCCCTTGAAGCTCTACCCTGCCAAGTCCCCAACATTTATCTTTTATCCAGTCTTCCCCAGGCTCCCACCACTGCCACGCACAGAACCATGGGCCTCTGTGAAGTCTCCTTCAAGCTCCAGGGAAGTCCTGGTACCAGGTCCTTGGACTTAGTTCCTGGGGCCCACCACACATCACGCCACCTGGGAGAAAACGTCTTACTCCGGGTGCTGATTGTCCCTGCACAGTACAGCTGGCAGACCACAGTCCCTAAACACAGAAAGCACTCTTCCCTGCAGAGAGCAGGTTCCCTAAAAGCTCCTTGAAGACAGGTCCAGGTCAGCCCCGGCCTGCTGGACTCACTTTGGCTTAAATGAGTGCAAAATGACAACTGTGTAAGGGGACAAGCTCCAACCCTCCAAGTCAGGGCTTGGCCTACTTTTTATTGACTAATGTCAACTTCAAGGACACTACCTATGAATGCTTTTGATTCGTCAGGAAAACACCACTGTCATGCAATGAAACATTCCCATTTATAAAAACCGTGTCAGATCCATCATGTATCATTCTTGTTGCTCTTCAGCAGGGCACACCAACCTGAGCACATCTTAATCCCATAACTCCTAACCCATCTTCCAGCCTCCTTTCCCCAAGACTCACCTCACCTCCCACCCCAACCCCTTCCCCAGTGTTCCCACAGCAGCCTGCACTGACCTCCATCACACCCACTCTGGCGTGAGGCCCTCTCTACAGAGCATGTGCTGAAGGACTAGAGGAGCCTATGATCTTGAGAACATAATTGCTGCCATTTAATGGGTATCTAGGAAGTCGCAGGCAATGTGTTAGAGCTTTATATAGGTGGAAGTAGTTAATCATTATAATAAAGGCATTGTTAGATGTTAGTATCATCCTCATTTTTTAAAAAATTAAAGAAGTCAGCAACTTGCCCAAAGTCACAGGGCCAGAAGGTGAACCTGTGATTCAACCATCCATGGCCAGAGTCCAGAGGGACATTCATTCCCACACTGCTCCACATAGTGGATGGAGCCAAAGTTGTACAAGTACTGCCTTGAACACCAAATCATGGTCTCTGGTCCTCAAACTCCAAAATGCCAGGAGGTACAGTCATGAGATATCAAACAATATGAAATGAGGACAGTAACCAAAGCACCAATAAACACTCCGCTGAGAAGTGACCCTCCTGTGATGGTGGCAAAGCATGGCAGAGACAGCATAGCTGACCCCCGGCGGGTTGCTCCTTCCTCCTGGGCCCTTCCCTGCAGCTGTGTGAGCCCAGGTGACCAACTTCTGGGTCATGGAACACAAGCAGGAGGGACTCATGCCACCTGGAGGACTGACCTGTCAAAGCTCCCATGGGCCCTTTGTGCTCTTCCCTCCTCCAGAGCACAGTGGCTAGAAACCACGTGACAAAGATGGCAGAGCCACGGGGAGAAAGAAGCATGTTCCCTGGACACCCACTTGGTGGAGAGCCCTGTATGACCCGAACACACGTTCTAGTCCTTACTTACGTGAGAAAAAACTTGAAATGCGTGAAACTGCGACAATCTGCGATTTATCTGTTAGGCAGCAAATATCATCTTAATGAATCCAGAAGGGATTTGTGGAGGGCATGCCACATTTGGCCTGTGTCACAAGGCATTCCCTCCAACAAGAAGGTTAGTCACTTGGAAATCCAGATTGCACTTGAACCACCACAGCTGTACCAACTTCTGGTAACAACCTGTACTGTCAGTTTTATGTCTAACTTTCCATGAGCACCTCAGGATCCTGGAGAAGCTCCTGGCTCCCAGAAGTGAGCCTGCCCACTCCTCTATTTAGGCACTCCCACATACACACCCAACCTTGAAAAAAATCATCCTTTCCCTATTTGACCTGAGACTGGGACAGACATGTTAGTTCCCTCCCATGCTCTCCCTTCCAGCCTGAGCATTCTGGAAGGCTCCTGCGATTCTGGGAGCCACGTGATGTGAGGGAGGGAACGTGGCTCTCTGAGTCACAAGCTCTCTTGAGCAAGTCATAACAGCACAGTGTTCCTATGGTAAGTAAATGGAGGTGCCTCTCACAGCATCAGGCTCCCAGACGCACCGGTAAGTGTCAGCAGTGGCACAGGGCATGGGAACAGCTCCCACCACCCAGCTCCAGGCCACCCAAGCCTGGTCAAGGCAGAGGGTGGGGGCGGCTCGTTCTCCCCTTAACCTTCTGCTAAGGTGGCACGGCTACAGCCACACTATCTACCAAATCTCTGCCTAGCACCCCCATAAAGTCATGCCCCAGGTGACTCTTTGTATTTGGGTGGCATTACAACTCTTCCTGATTTGCTGAGATTAGGTGTCAGGAACTTGAATCCTCATAATTAGTCTGAATATAGAGAGGTGTGGGGGGGAAGGGGGGAGGCGTTATGGCAAAGTACACTTGACAGGGGTTTCTCACCGATGCCTGCTCGTGGTGTGCATAGCACTTAGATCAGGGAACCTAGGGGGAGCGCAGAGCCCACCCCACCCTGAGCCACTGGACACCCACTGGTGTCTGATGGTCTGTCCTCCATAGGTCTCCCTGGTTTGAAGAACTGCCACCTGACTGCATTTTTCACCCCCAAAAGGATTCATTGTTCAATAAATTCTTTGCTCTTTTCTTTTTTTTTTAATTAAAAAAAAATTTTTTAGTTATGGATGAACACAATATCTTTGTTTTATTTATTTAATTAATTAATTATTTTTATATGGTGCTGAGGATGGAACCCAGTGCCTCACACATGCCAGGCAAGCACTGAGCCACAACCCCAGCCCCTCTTGGCTGTCTTCTCCCAAACACAATTTCACAATTTCAACCACAGCGAGATCTGAGTTTGCTTTTAGTGGAGAAAACAAAGTCACACGTCATACTCTGCTTCCTTCCCTTTGCAGCAGAGGTCCCCCAAAGAAGACTCTGTCCTTGCAAGGCCCCCTTCCTCACCTCCCACTCACCCTTCAGTGGGCACAATCTGGCTTCCACTCACACGCCCACGGGGCACCACGCTCTGCGTCATCACCTACTCTGTGTTGCTAAATGCAGCTGCCACTAACCCGGCCTTGTCTTGCTTGTGGTCTCAGCATTTTTGGTCTTTTGTAGACTCCTCTTTCCACCTGCCCCTGAAAGTAAAGGTTCTGCTCTCTCAGCACCTCCATGGCTTGACCAGTGTCCTGATGACTCTCAGAGCCGCAGCTCCCCTGCATGTCACTCTGCCTCATTGCAGGCCTGGTGTCACCTGCCATTAGACATTTCCCTGCTCTCCTGCAGAGACCCCGCCTGTGGTCTCTTCACCTTGGCCTACTCCTCTGCTCCTCCTGCAGCCCAGACCCCTGGACAGCTCCATCACACCAGGCGCTCCTGTCTCATCCTTGGAGTCCGTGCTGTTGGACCCCCTTCCTTCATCTTGCTGAGCAGGCTGGTCACCACGTCCTGCCTCTCCAGTAGCCCTGGTTACTGGTCTCCTGTCCTTACTCAGAGGTGCAGGTCTCCATCTGCTCTCCCCGGAACTCCCAAAACCTGCTCACCAATGCCTTTCCTGCCTCCAGATTCACCTTCCTCCAGTCCCCCAACCTAACCCCCAAAGTGCAGCCGGAGACATCTTTGTATCAGAGCCACACACTTGGTCAGGTCAGGTTCCTGTTTACAGCCCTTCCACAGCTCCAAGTCTAAACATCTCAGTAGAGTGAAGCAAACACTGCCTTTGTGGTCCAGCCCCTGCCTGCCCTCCAGCCTCTCCTCCCATCCTCCCCTGGTCCTCAAGACCCACTGAACCATCCCCAGTTCCCTGGAAACACTGTGTCCTAGCTTGTGCTGGTCCATGTCTGGAAAGCCCAGCCAGGCTCTGGCCACTGGTGAAACCCCAGTTAACTTAAAAGCCAAAACCACCATGGCAGCGATGGTCGTAGATCCCAGTTTGGACTCCGGAGTCAGGCAGACTGGCTACAAATCCTGACCCATCACTTACTAGGTGTGTGAGCCCATATGAGTTACCTAACCTCTTTGAACCTCAGTTTTCTCATCCATAAAATGGGGATAATAATAGTCCTGTCCCACTGGGTTACTTGAGGATGAAACGCAGGGCCACCTAGTTATGCAGGGCTCTCGGTTGAACGGTGCTTCTTTGAAGCCTCACTTGCCCTCCCAGCTCCTCCTCCCACAGTGCATCTGGGGAGGTTTGTATGGTGATTTCCCACCACCATCACACTGAGCTACTTGTGGGCTTGTCTGCCTCATCAAACTACGAGTTCTCTGAGGTCAGAGGTTGCACCTGTGCCTCTGGGAATGTTAGATGCTCACTAACAATGGCTTGTGGATAAATCAAATCAAGAGCATCACATGGAATTTAGGATATATGGTGGCTTGGACTGTGATGTTCATAAAGTCTCAGGGGTCCCTACACCCCTGAATCAGTTCAAACTTCTCTGCCTGGCTCCTGGGGGCCACCCACATGGTGTAGCCCCCTCTTCTTAGTTAGGCTCAGTTCCCAAAGGTGCTCGGGCTCTGCCAGGGCTGCGTCTTCTGGGCCACACCAGGTCTCTGCCTTTCTTCTCCCATCCTGCCCAGATTTCACTGTTCTCTGAAGCCAAGGCAGCCACAGTACTCACAGAAGACCTGCTAGGAGCTTCACAGACTATATAGGGAGTAAAAGTCCCAGATTCCCTGCAGCAGAGATGGGCACCCAGACTTGCAGACCCAGAATGGGGTGATGGAGTGCCTGGGAGCCAGGAGAAGCTCCGGGGGAAGCTGGCCCACAGTTGGGTCTCAAGGGTGAGCTGCAGTGTTCAGGTGGGAAAGCTCCCTGTTCCTTACTCATCTTTCTTTCTCCTGCATTCTTCTAAATTCCTGGAGTTTTTGCTAAAGGCCACCAAACCTGGCTGTATAGAAGATTCACTAAGAAGTGTCCAAACACTCATATTCCTGGGCCCACTCCCAAACAGAATCTCTGTAGCCTAAAGTCCAAGAGGAAAAGTGCTTTTAACTTCCCAGGGAGCCAGGCATTATGAGGCACACCTGCAACGCCAGCAGCGTGGGAGGCTGAGGCAGGAGGATCACAAGTTCAAGGCCAACCTGGGCAAGTTAGCAAGTTCCTGTCTCAAAATAAAAAAAAAAAATTTAAAAGGACTGGGGATATAGCTCAAGGGTAGAGAGTCCCTGGGTTCAGTCCCCAGCAACACACGTACAAACACACCCGCACGCACACACACACATACACACAGAGTTCTATCTGGGAAACAGTAACCACATCCCATCACTTCTATCCCTTCATCCTCTGACAACCTGCACTGTACACAGGGCCTCCCCTGTTAGGCTGGGGGTACCAGGTGAACAACTGAGAACCGTGACCTCCTGGGGGAGACAAACAGTTCTAACACCAGGGTCACAGAGGCCATCGACTGGGCCATTGACACTTTATTTAGTCTTGAAGCCTTTGGTTCATTAATCTCATCTGGTCATCAAATGTGTGAACTTCTTAAGGAAAAGGCCAAGGTCCTTAGTTTCCTTTCTAATTCCCAGAGTATTTGCCTCGGTTCTAGGTACCTGGTCAGCCCTCCATCAGTATTTAAGATTCAAGTAATTCAGCTTCGTGTAGGACATCCTCTTTTGGCTTCTGATGGGTTGCCTACCAACTCTGATCTTTGTGACCCAGTGCTGGTGTGGTTTCTGCTCCCAGAAGGTGGTTGGTACCTACGTTCAGCAAATGAAAGAATGTTTGCCAGTAAAAATCTATTTCAGAAGGGAGGAAACTATTTCCACTTCAAAATTTTTCAATTTGAATTACAGACCTTAAATTTCAGCATTAATTTGCTAACATGCAGTTACATAAGCATTGTGGTCTATGTTGCCATCTATGTTATTGACAATATGAAACACCTTCCTGGGGCTCAGCAGTGGGCTCAGCAATGGGCTGGCCTCTATGTAGATGTGCCGAGGCCACCAAAGGTAGGTACTTCTGTTCCACCTATTGGGCTGTCCATGCAGCCCACAGGGCAGCTGCCCATGCCCTCACCCTAGTCTCCGCATACAGACCTATAAATGGCATTTAACCTTTATGAGCAGGTGTGTCCACCTGCATGGACAGATGAGTCCTGCCTGAGTCAGAAAGGACTTAATGGGCTGTTTATAAGCCTACCAACATGTCAACACACTTGGGAAGCCAGGAGCTAGGGTTTAGCATAAGATTCCCCATGTTGCAGAGAAGCAGCATGACAAAGCAAGGACTCACAGCATGGGTCCAGGAGTGGGACATTCAGTCAGGTGGGGGCGGGTTGGGCAAACAGAAGTAGTCTGGGGAGGGAGTCCACCCTGCTTTCACCAGAGCCAGCATTCCCAGTACCTTGAAGTTGCTATTGGCGTTTGTTTGAATTCCTGAAAATAAGGTTCATGATCTTGAGGTGATGTGGATCGAAGGTCACCTGCCCCCCAGGCCCCACCCAGGAGACAGCTTTATCAGGCAACTCCTTTGCTCCCAGGGCCAAAGGGGTCTTTTCCCAAGTGCATGCTGGATCCTGCAGGGCATGCAGGCAACTTGGACAAAAACCTATTTATTTCCTTTCCACTTGTGCCAGGAGACAGGACTTGCCCGCTGCTTATCTGTTCATTCATATATTCATTTAACAGACCTGGATGACTCTGTGCCAGGTAATGTGTCTGAACACAACTTAGCAGTCCCCAGATGCAACCTCAGGACAGTGAGAGACCAGAGACCGACAGGGGGAGACAGCTCGGAGGAAGCCCTGCTGCGCTTCCCAGGAGCACTCTACCCAAGGAAAACATGCTGCGGTCAGGAGGCGGTTTAGCGGTCTGGGCAAAAGTGAGGCATGAAGACAGCTCTGGCCACCCCATTCCTGCACAGAGGAACTGAAGACTCCATCATCCCTAAAATACACTCCACTGGTAAACTGAGTCCTGAGGACATTATTGCCTTGACAGGCTTATTTCACCTTCTAGGACTGGGGTTCGAATATCCTGGAATTTTTGCCTACATGGTGATGGTGGTGAGGCCGGCAGCAGAGAGCAAGGCAGACTAACACAAGAGGCAGAGGTCTCAGGAGACCAGCTCTTGGGAAGCACTCGGAGGCCTCACCCCATGAGCTCAGAGATGCTGAGACAGGTGCTCAGGGTCCAATGCCTTGACCATGGAGTGGGTCAAAATACTTTTTAAGTAGCTCCAAGCTCCAACATCCAGCAGCCCCAGGGGAGCAGACTGCAGAAGGTATGACCAAGTCAGGGAATTTTCCCAGGGTTTGGAGACAGTCTCCCCATTTCCACTGTAAACTAGGGGTGGAAGGAAGGTGCTGGACTCTCCACTTGGCATTTAGGCACGTATACTGAACCAAGCAGCAAGGATCCCAAAAGGATTTTCTCTTTCCTCAAAAATGAAACCCAGGGGTGACTAGTAGACTGCTGATCCATGACCAAGAATCTCTGACTCCAAATCACTCTTGAGATCATCAATCTATTCCTCTCCACAGAGGACAATTCAGGCTGAAGGCTCAGTTTCCAAAACAAATCTCCTGGGGTGGAACTCGGTGAGGTATTTTATTAAATGGGGGGCAACATGCCCAGGGGACAAGTTCCGGGAGGGCTGTCTCTCTCTTTACCCATTCCTTTTTCCATTCTAAAGATCTTTTTTTTTTTTTCATTTCTGGTTCATTTCATGGCAAATAATCCACTTCCTGGATGCTTTGCAAACATCACCTTTAAAAGCAGCTATATATTTCCATTGGTCTTTTTCTTCTTTCTTTTTTAAGTGGCCTTCTCACCCCATACCCCCAATTCCTGCAGAATTATTGTGTGGCCCTGTCTGGAATGCAAACCAGTCCCTGGAGAGACAGTCTGCACATGAACTCACAAGGGTGTTTGCTATCAGCTTATTTGGCAAAAGGAATCTGAGACATTTTAAATATGAACTGTCGGCAGGGCCCATCCCATCCCACTCTCTTTTTGCCCCACCAAAAAATCACCTTCACTGGTGTGTGACATAAAATATAGAAAATGGACACAAACTATCTGAAAACAATTCCCCATACAAGCAGGTAGCACTTCTGAGCCTGGAGAATCTTTCCTGGCCTCCTGATGTTTCTGTGAATGAATCTCCCATAGTACCAGTGTTCTGCAAAGGCCTTGGACAGTCTGGTTCCAAACCCCTCCCTGGGCTGATCTCTCAACTGAATGTTCCATTCCCTGTACTCTGGGCTAAGAAGAAAACATGCCTGCAACCCCTCCTTACTTCCAAATGCCAAATCAGGCCCTTTCTTAGCACCACACATTTTTCTTGCAAAACCTTTTGCTTCCTTCTCTGCCTGGCAATCTCCTGTTCATCCTGAATACCCAAGTCCCCCAGGACCTCCTAGATGCACCCTTCCCTGGCTGCTACTCCCTTCTCAGTGCTTCCAGAGTGGGGGTGTCTCTCTATGCTAATGCTTAGACAGCTATGACTATAAACATTTGTCTGGTCACCAGGCCAGGCCACAAGCTCCTGGAAGTCAAGGGACTGCTTCTTACTCACCTTTTCATCCCAAGAAGCAAGCCTGGAGCCTGGCACTGAGAAGTCCCACTGTGGATGCTGGGCCACCACCTCCTTCTTCCCCTGTCTTAAGTTGATCTTTACCCCACGACACACCATAAAACATGATGGTGCTGACTCAACATTTTCAGGTGCGAAGTACAGATCAGACAGACTGCAGACCACTCCTCGCTGCTACACCCAAGTTTTACTGGACCTGATAAATGGCAAGGTGGGGGCCCTGCTAACACCTCAGCCATTCCAGTTCAGGGTCAGAGAGAGAAGTAGAAGGTGTGGTAGCTGAACTCAGGAGGCAATGTGGCCCAGGGAAGGAGCCATGTGCTGGCAATCAGACTTGGTTCCCATCTCCCTCCCACGACTGGCCTGCTTTATGGGTTGGTTAAACTCACCCCTCTGGACCTCAGTTGCTTGACTTACAAACATGAAGACTGGATGAGACCCTCTACAAGTTCTTTTCAGCTTCAGTCTTCTCCAACTGTCTCACTCAGTGATAAACCAACCTTCCCTGGCCCCTCTCCTTCCTGTGTTAGTTGTCTGCTTCTCACTGAGCAGCCTTCTACCAATGCTACTTCCTTTATTGCTCCAAAATGTCTGGCCACCCCTGACCAGGTCACATGGGGCCACATTCTTAAGAATATATTAATTACCTTCTGCTCAATAGAGCCTAGGAACCTTGGGGTACCAAGAACTTGGCTATCCCAACACCCCATAATCCCATGGCCCTTTTAGACCAACCACACTCTCCTCTTTAGGTCTTCAACACTCTTGTACAATTAGACATGTTCCCATGCTCCTTGGCGGGAGTTGAGGACATCAGTAGGGTGTGGTTATCTGTGCTCTGGCATGGTGGTGGGGTGGCAGAGCTGCATGAGCCAGGGGGACAGTGCTTACAGAAGCAAGCTCTGGCTACATGAGGAGGAGGCAACCAGAGAGGATGCAGTGCCAATCACAAGGACAACCTTAGAGCACACACCAAGGACCACAGGAGTCCAGAATGCTCCTTTAGGATGCTACTCAGCTTCCCACACCTCCTTTGTCCGCTTACTAAGAGCTCCAAGGACCACAGCGGTCCTTGCCCAAGCCACCCAGCTAAGTTGTGAACAGTACACACTATAATACCTATCTTTGGGTCTCTGTTCACTCTTTTTTCCACTCAACTCAGCTGACCTTAAGTGTCAAATGAGGTTAGTAAATGCTCTGCAGACTCTAAGAAACATGACCCTCATGTCACTTAGGTTAAGAGCGGGCCCAGGAGATGTTATCCTGATGACCTCCCCAGCCTGTGCATTCCTTCCTGGTTTGACATGGTCTTTTTGTTCTCTCTCCAGCCCCTGCTGGATCTTTGAAAGTTCAGAGGTCAGTAAGAAGAAAGACGCAGGCCTCCCTGTCCCTATAGCACCCTAAATAGGTGAGATAACCCATAGCTGCCCCTCTCCCTCAAACTAGAGAAAGTTGGTGGGGGAAGGATGGCAGGAGAGGATTAAACAAGCCCTGGAAGTCCGACCGGTTTAGGCTGGGAGTGCACCTGATGGGCCATCTGAAGGTTTACAACAAGCAATAGCATTTGCCTGTCAGGCACCATCTGGTCAAAGATCAATGTCTGTCAGATCATCTCTGCATCAGGAAGAGGAAGCTCCTGACTTAGGAATAGTAAAAGGCTCAAGGAATTAATTATTCAGTGTGCATGACCCAGTTCAAGGAGGTAAGGCTGGGTGAGAAGAGAACTTACCAGTCCCTTATCATGGCGAGAAACTCAAATACTGCACGGGGCAGTGATCTCCTTGCTGCCAAAGAAGATCCATGTATGATTAAGTGGTCAAAGCAAACAACAGAAAAAGTTCACTCTTTCAACAAATACTTAATGAGCTCCTCTTATGTCCCAGTCCTCCAGGGACTTACATATGGTTGGAACTGAATAGAGGAGAGAGACTACAGAATTTTCAAACGAGCTCAGCCCTTGCACAGCAACTTCATCTTGGGTGTCCAAGGCAAGTTTCCCATCTGGAAAATGGGAGTATATCCACCTGCCTGATCATGAAGATGTAATGATCTTTATAAAATGTTAAGTACAATGTAAATATGAGGTCTAAACAATAATGATATAACATGACACACTTTCTCTGCCCTAGAGAAGTATATAATCTGGTAATGTTTTGGAAAACAATCCAAGGTACCTATTTGGCAAACATCACATTCTCTGTAATTTGGGCAAATTGTATGTTTCAACTTGCCAATGGAGACGGAGTTGGCGGTGAACACTGGTCTCCAGTCTGAGTGCCCAAGACATTGAAGAAGGGCTGGAGGGAGCACCAGGACTCACCTAGCCCTGTGTCAAGCCTCCACTGAATGAATGAATTAGGAGAGAGCTGAGATCCAAAGGGGGAAGACAACAACCGGTCACATGATCAATCAAAACCACAATACAAAATTCATCTGCACACAATAGAAGTGAGCCTGCCAGAACAGCACACACATCCTCCCCACGCACGTTTCAGGCAACACTGGAATTCACTGTTCGCTGCATGCCTCCTCTGTGGACGCCCCCGGCATGCTGTTCCTGCAGAGAAGGGGAGGGATTCTCAGGCTGCTGCAGACTGGCCAACCTGGGCCTCTTTGCCTGGGTCTTTTCCAGGTACTAAGAATCAGAACTCCTGAGCAGCTTTCCCTTGGGTCCCATCAACCCCTTTTCATCCTGTCCCTAGGTGGGTCCTTGGCACCCACCAGCCAGCTCTGAATGCCCAGATATGCTGCCAGCTCCCCTTAGCACCCTGGCCTCTCTTGAATTGGGCCTTCAGGTCTTCCCTCATCCTCCTGCACCTAACAGCTTCTATGAAACCTGCCCGAGGCTCACAGTTCCTGGGGCAAGGAGCCATTTGTCGTTATCTCTGTGTCCCCTCCGACTCAGGGTGTTCTTTAAGCTCTTTGCCCTACAGCAAACACAGGCCTTCTGTGTAGAAATGCCCTCAAACTGTTGCACACAGGAGGCAGGCACAGGAGAGTGGGGGTAGGGAGAGGCTGGAAGCCCAGAGCCTGTATTCTGACACTCCACTTGACACCAGATAGCTCTGCAACTTTGAGAAAGTCTGTTTAGGCAAGGCCTCAGTTTCCCTATTCCATAATGAGGGGTTTGCTCTAAATAACCTCTCTAATTATAAAGGTTGGCATTATAGAAACCAGACAAGCCTAGGACACAGGATGGGAGACTTGGTCCATAACAGCCTACAATCTGGGGCAAGTAGTCAGGGCTCTCAATGCTCAGCCTACATGTCAATCAAATAAGGAAGGCTAATGCAATCGCCTCTCCCAGGGTTCAAGGCTCCGTCAAGACAGTTATGTCTGTGGCAGAGCTTCATGAACCCCTGACCTAACTCAGGGTTCAGACTTCTTGGGTCAATGAATAGCGGTTGACCACCTGCCATGTGCCAGGGTCTGTGCCATGGAGAGGAGCTCCTGCCTCAGATAGGAGGGATGGAGGATGGCTCCCTGCCCAGAGGCCCCCCTTAATTCTGTGGTATGTCTGAGGGACAAAGCACTATGGCAGTGCTGAGGAGGAGGTGCCAACCTGGCTTGGGGAGAGAGGGAAGCACCCCAGAGGAACAGCACGTCCCAGACATGGCAAGCTATTCCAGGATGGTGGGCCTGAAGCCAGGGCAGAGAGGGGAGGCAGAAAATGAGGCAGAACAGTGAATCTGAGGTCCAACTGGAGGGGGCCTTGAAGGCCACCAGGAGAGATGATCAGATGTGGCTCTGAGAAGGGTCTCTGGCAGAACTGCAGAGCACAGAGCAGAGGGAAGAACAAGTGGAGCTGGGAGGGCAGCAGGAAGACACGTCCAGACCTCAGAAGCCACAGAAAGATATAAACAGGTCTGTTCTCATCTGTCTTTATGCAGACGAGAACACTATGAATTGTGGACCAGTGGTCTTGGATGTTCTGAGTCACTCCCTCGAGGCCGCCCGGCCAATCTCCCCCTTGCCCAGACCTGGGCAGACAAGAGGCTGAAGCACCCGCAGAGAGCAGGACTGGGGTCGGAAGTGCTGCACTGCTGGCCTTCGCTGGGGGAGGCCCAGCCACACACTGCCCTTTTGGATGGGTCTCTCTCCTCCTGAATGAATGCCAGCCTCGGTCCTTCCCCCTCTGACAGACAGGGAAGCTGTGCAGCTCTGGAGCTTGGACAAGGACAGAGGAACTGAGGAAGGGTTGAAGGTTTTACCAACCACTGCATCTTTAGTGGGTCACAAGAACTTGGACTTGAAGAGAATCCAAAAGCTCCCACACTTTCCTAAGCCTGAAACCAAATCCCCTCAGGAGCTACCCGATGTGTAAAAGAGACCCCACTGTGACTTACTTGGTTCTCAGGCATCACAAGGGCTGAAGACTCCTCCTTCTGGGACAAGCCCCACACAGGTTGCCATGTTCCTTTAAGAGAAAGAACCCAACAATTAATGTCAGCCTTGTGATCTGACATTGTAGCCTCCTGTCTTCTCGCCTTCAAGAGTTTGCACATGGCTCTGATCATAGCCAAGTTTCCTAAATAAATTAAATTATTATTTTGTGCTTTTTTTTTTTCTCCTAGTAGCACTTAACCCAGCAAGAGGAAATGGACAGAGAATCTCTCTGTGCTCCAGGTTTTGCATGTGAAGAAAGACTGCTAAACAGGTCCCACCGTCTGCCCAGGAGGCCTTACCCTATGTCCACACAAAGATTTGGCTTTAATAAAAACAGAGAGTGGCAGAATTTCTAAGGTTGAGACAGAATGGAAGTAAATAAAGCTGGTGTAAAACTTGCTAACTGGTCATCAACGTGAAAAGTTTTACATTGCCTCTAGTGGAAAGGTCCAGAATGCTCAATAAACTTGGAAGCTGCAGAAGTGGGCCACCTGATCATGACTGTTTCCTAAACAAATTATTATTTTGACTAAAAGGGACCACCCACATTATTTGGTTACATCCTACAGCTGTTGCAAAAAATACCTCTACACCTGTTCGGAAAAGGGGTCCGGAGTTACAAAATATTTCTGATGATTTACTTTCACATTAAAAAAAAAAAAATCCAAATGTCTAAGAGGTAGCCTTAAGAGGACAAAACCTAACACAGATGTGAAATTTGAGCTTTAAAAGGGGCCATATCCATACTCCAGGGAAGCACGCACATTTTGCTCAGTGAGCAGCTGGGCTTCTTGTCCACAGAAACACACACACACACACACACACACACACACACATACACACACACACAAAGCCGTGTGAGAGTACTGGGAGGTGCCCCAAGGCTCCAGACCTTTAATGGGACAGAACCCACTATTTGCTGAGCACTGGCCATGCATGGGATCAGCACCACTAGGCCTAGACATGCATTATCTCAATGGCCCCTCACAGACAAGGAACAGAGGGCTGGAGAGGGATGGCCCTTGCCAAGGTCCCAGAGCATGGCAGGATTTGCACCCAGTGCTCAGGGTCCTTCCCTCCAAGCTGAGGTGTCCTGGATGTGAATGCCTAGTTCACTGTGAGCCTGCAAGCTCCCAGAGCAGTCACCTGGGCAGGAGCTACAATCCTGCCCACCACCATCCCCATTGTCAAGCCCACACCCCTCAGGCCCTGTGCTGGCTGACAAACAGGCTGGCCCGCCTCAGCCACATTCTATCAGCATGAGCTGTAGGCCCCGTGCTGCTGTCTCAAGCCAGAAGTTAGAGCGACTGGAGGCCCTAACTTATCTGCTCCTGCTTCTCACAGGAAGGTTCCAGGAGCTGAGACACCCTGGTGCAGAATTCAAGAAACTAGTAATAGCCTCCTGCTCCCTCGATCTTAGGGACAGAAGTTCCTATGCACCCAGCGACATTCATTGAGGCCAGCAGGGAGACAAGAGGCACTCCAAGGTTGGGTTGGCTTCATGATGGGATGAAAGTGGACACAACCAGGATAGGTCCCAGGGCTGACCGTTGGTCAGTTTCCCACAGATATCCAAACACACTGATCCAGCCGGTCAAGGGGCCAACCAAGGCACACCCTCTATGGACCAAGAGCCCACCACGCTTTGTACTCCCTATAACTGCACTAAAGCAGACAGTCCCAGCGCCCAGCACTTCCCAGGGCCTGTTTCTTCATCTATGAGGAGCTGGACATAATTGGTGATTTCCTCACCAATGACCCCTTCCAGTGGTCCCTTTCCATGGACCCTGACTTTTAGAGATACCTACAAAACAAGTTATTGGCTAAAGGCTGATGGGGGGCGGTGGGTCACCTGTGCATAGGCTTTACTTTGGGTGATTAACATGTGCTGCTTCCATGAATCCTCTCAGCATCCACTGCAAAAGAGGAACTGAGGCATGGCCACAGTCCCCACCGACCACAGCACCGACCACAGCAGCCCTGGGACTCAGGGTGGAGCTCTCCTAAGTCCACCCCATGCTTGTTCCTGATTCAACACCTCCTTCTGTCATCAAATGAAGAAAGGCTATCTCCTTGTGGACTTGCCACCTTGCCAGATCCAAGCCAAGAGGCATGAGGTCTCCAGTCCCCCGTGGGCCTGTTTTGATCCTGAAAAGACTTCCTGTGAATCTGAGTGCCCTCATGGTCTCAAGGAACATGAGAAGCCCACTGGAGGGGACCTTGGGGAATCCTTCCTCTCTGACATTCTCCAAGACTAACTGCACAGAGGCAGGGGCTTCCCTGAGCTACTCCAAGCAGTTAGGCAGGGCCTGGCACACCCTGGCAGTCAATAAATATTTTTTTAATAAAGGAATTAATGAATCCTGAGCTTTGATGCTCTGAAGGCTGATTTAAGAATCATTTGGTGTAGTTAGTGGGAGACACACCAAGACCAGCACAAGCCACCAATCAATACACATCAAGCAGAGGTCCACAACCCAGCTTCCGTGACAGGACAAAGGCTTGGTGGCAGTTGAGTGGCCCTGGGCAATTCACATAATCTCTATAAACCTCAGGTTCTTATCTAAAATTGGAAATGATGTTGGTTCTCACTTCATGGGGCTACTCTAAAGATGAGATGAGATAATGTTGTAAAGGATTTAGCCCAGCTGGCGTTCACGGCTAGTACTTAGAGGTAGCATTGGTTCCTACTGTCTATCCCAGAATGGGTGGTTTAGAGCACATCTGTGCTGGGCACAGTGGTGAACACCTGTAATCTCAGTGATTCAGGAGGCTGAGGCAGGAGGATCACAAATTTGAGGCCAGCCTTCACAACCCAATAAGACCCTGTCTCAAAATAAAAATTAAAAGGTCTGGAGATGTAGCTCAATGGTAAAGCATCCCTGGGTTCCATCCCCAGTACCACAAAATGAACAAATAAACAAACAAACAAAGAGCACATCTGGAGTCCTCTGCCTGGGTTCAATCCCAGCTCTCCTCCTCGTGAAGTCAACTGGGGTGAACTGAGTGCTTCACTTCTAGTGCCCCAGTCCCCTGGGGACGACTATGAAGATCAAAAGAGTTTTGCAGGTAAAGAGGTGAGAACAATGGCTGGCACAAAGTAATCTCTCTGTAAAAGTGAGTTAATGTTCCTCTTCTCCTTTTCTTCTCTTGATACAAGCCCCCCATCTCCCACTCCCAGCAAGAAAGATGGACCTCGGACTCAAGGCAGGTCCTAAGAGTCTTTCTCCTTGGCAGGCCCTGGCACAAAGGCTGTATGCGTGCTCCAATCTGAAGAGGCCTGGGTTTGCCTGGTCCTTTTGGGGTGGGTGGAGGGCTGAGTGGGGTCAGCGGCAGCGGCCAGTGGCTGGGGAGCGCCCAGCAGGGGACTCTGGGCGGTGATGCTGGAGATCACCTGTTCTCTTCTAGGGGCTGGATTCTTCCGTGTTCTCTTGACTCCTCGTGCCTCCCTGAAACCTTCTAACATGTCCAGCTTTTACATAAACTCATTTAGGCTTGGCTCCTGTCCCTTGAAACCAAGAGTCCGACAAACAACAGCACGGCTTTGTCACCACCAAATCCCGCCCAGGAGGAAAAGCCAGCTGTCCACCCCCAGCGAGACCCAGGCGGCCAGGGCAAAGCAAACATGCACAGTGAGGCGGCTGCAAATGGGAGCAGGGGAGGCTGCTGCCAGCCCTGGACGGGCACCCTCCCTGCTGGGGAAGATGCTGAAACGAAAGGAAGCAGCCTGGTCCTGTGGTCCCTGGAGGGGACCTGGGCTTCTTTGCCATGAACATTAGCAAAGGAGGAGAAAGAAGGAAGCTGGAGCTGATTTTCATTGACTTCAAATGAAGTCAAAACAGAAAAAAAAATTCAGTTATTTAATACAACTCTGTCTAGAGGAAGATTACAGGAGAAAAGATGGAGGGTGGGGAAGGGAGAGAAACTGCCCTGTAGGAGCACTGAAATGGATCAGGCACCGGGGTTCGGCTCTTTCCTTTTATGATCCTACCCAACCTCAGCACAGCCCGGGGACCTGGGTAATCATCCTGCTCTTTCCCAGGTGAAGAAACAGAGGCTCAGAGAGATCAATAACTAATTGGCAAAGTCACACTGCTAATCCTCACACCCCTTCTTCCCAGTGTACTGGCCTGGCTCTGACCCCAGAGCCTGGGGTCTGCTCCTCATGTGGTCATTTCCACTGTCCCTCAGCCCTGTGCCCAGGCTTCCACGGGGTGGTGGTGATGTCCTGCTGCTCCCTCACCCCTGACCACCCATCAGAGGAAGGGGCTGCCCGAGGGCAGACAGGACAGGTGCAGCCTTGGGTAAGTTTCATTCTCAGGACTTCAGCCTGATTCATCTCAAAGAGCCCCCGTGTGACATTAATGAGACGGCATTGGTCAGTGAGTTTTAGCCAGGATGTGCCCGTCAGAATCTCATGGAGAGTTGGTTTTTATCTGTCACCTGACCCAAGAGACTCTGACCTCACAGGTGGGACTGCACTCCCTGTCACATCACACTGTGCTAAACAAGGTTCTCCCTGCTTTGTCTCATTTCCTCCCCACCATCTGGGTCAGGGCCACAGATAACCTATTTCTGTACACCCAGGTCTTCTACTGTTTGTTAGAAAAGACAGGAAAAGAAATTCCATCTTCAGATATATTTTTTTAGAAAAATATAAAATCCTGGCCTGGTAGCAAAAACTAACAAGCCGACCCTACCGACCTCTCACCCTGCTGTAGCATCCACGGTGAGGTGAGTGCACACAGCCTCTCCCAGGCCCCACGCAGCCCTGCACCACCGTGGCGGCACAGTAACCCAGGCAACCTGGGAGGAAGGCCACCCCAGAAAGGCCTCCCCAGGCTGGCTCAAAAGGGGACACTGCCAGCTTTCCACATCTGCTGGAGACCTAAACTGGAAGCCATGATCTGGAACGAGCTAGAAATCCTCCTGACCACAACAATGTCAAGAGGAGCAGCTCCTAGCAGGGTCTGGGCTGTGCCTGTTGGTGTGGGGACCGTCAGAAAGCAATTCCAGGGGGCCTTGTCTGCTGATCCCCATAGGACACACCCCAGCCAGGGCCCCCTGGCAGCTGAGGGCCGTTCTGTGCTTTCCAGCAGTCCCTTATAGGCACTGGTGGCCTTAGTCACAGGGGTTGTACAGGCATGGAGTTCCCTTACTTTTATTTCCTTTTTATTCATAGCTTTATTCTCTGCTATTTAAAAAATAAAAGGGAACTGGCAGACTTTCCCCTGGAGTATGACACTGTTTGCTCCCATTGGCTGGGTGGGAGGTGGCGCCCAGGGTAGCACTGCCTGGCGTTGGAGAAGCACACTGCAGGGATCACAGGCACCCGGATCAGCCAGAAACCTAAATGGAACGGAAAGCTCCTGGGGTCCCACCTCCTGCCCCCACCCAAACTGCTTTCCCTTGAACTATCAGGAAGCCTTTGCTGTGTGCCCTGGCAGAAACTGTGAGGAATGCTAAACAGCATGGAAAACAGGAACCACGGACTCAGGACACAGAGGCAGAAGGAGGATGGCTGCTCAGGACTCAAGCCGGCACCTAGACCTTGTGCCTGCCATTGTGAGACCTCAGGGAAGTCATTTCCACTCTGAGCTCATTTGCATCCCTTTGGGGGATGCCTGCTTAGAAAGCTAGGGTGAGCATTAAATAGGATACTACATATCCAAGAACAGTCAAAACTGCCATATGTAGCCATTTACCATGAGCCTAGAACTGTGTGCAAAGTACTTGGCGTGGATTATGTCATCCAATTCTTCCAACTCCCTTGTAAGGTAGGCACCACAGCTTCAATACTGAAACAGACTCAGGAGACTAAAGCACCGCTCAAAGGTGCACAGCTCAGAAGGAAGTAGAGCTACAACACGCACCCAGGCCAGGTGGGTTCTGAAGTCCCAGCCTTGATCCTGCTGCCTAGTACACTGCAGGAAGCCAAGAGGGTGCCAGAAAGAATGCCCAGGAAGCTGGGAAATGGGAACTGAGGCCTGTTGGCTCACCACCCAGGAGGCAGATGGAGAAAGCAGGGGGAGCTTTGGTGGAGAGAATTGAGGGGGCCTTTGCAAAGTAGGCAGGGCTGGCTCCAAGCCTTGGAGAAGGAGGAGGAGAAGGGAAAACGCTGTTGAGCAAAGCATAGAGCTGAGGCAGGGATCAGCCCTGTGGCGGGGCAGAGGACAGCAGTGAGACTGGCCAGGTTGGAGGCTGAGTGAGGGAAGGGCTGCCTGAGCTGTTCCCTTGGGGCATTTCTACTGGGGCCTTTCACCTGAGTCTGCTCCTTCAGTCCCCACACAATCCTGGTGACATCAAGAGCATACGCAGGGCTGGGGTTGTGGCTCAGTGGTGTTGTGGCTCAGTGGTAGAGCACTTGCCTAGCATGTGTGAGGCACTGGGTTTGATTATCAGCACTGCATATAAATAAATGAATAAAATAAAGGTCTATCAACATTTAAAAAAAATCTTTAAAAAGAAGCATATGCATGTAAAGTCCCGATAATCTGAGAACTCAACTCCATCAGCAGGAGGAGTAGCCAAGTCCTGGTCTGGAGGCCCTCTTGACCTGCCAGACCCAAATTCTAGCTCATCCTCTGGGTCCAGGCACCTAAGATGCTGCCATATCACGTGCACATAAACAGCACCCCACCCTCAGCACCCAGGGCTTCCAGGAGGGTGAAAGGCACCAGTAACAAGGCTGTAGGGCCTGACTGCCTCCTGGCAGGTCCCTGCTGGGCTATGTAGACACTCCCTCAATGGCCTTTTGTTAAACTGAACTAAACAGAAGATTCTTCTGCCTAAGATCTCAGAGGATTTCCATGTGTCTACAGAGGTTCCGAAGTCTGCATTAACAGACAGGGCAGTCCTTAAGCCCTGAGGATCATTTCCCTCTTTGCTTCCAGGGAAGAAGTGCCTCCCTACCCCAGCGGTCTCTGCCTCAGCATCCCCAGCATTCTCTGAACCCTGGATGTGGCTCTGGATCCCCTGAACCTCAGCACCTGGCTCTCCTCCTGGGAGAAACTGTGGGTTCCCACTGCCCCCTCTACCTCCAATTATAGGGTCCCTCAGGGCACATGCTCAGCTACCGCTGCAAATGCTTAAAGCTATAATGGTGTCCCCACTGTCTCCACACTTCACCCAACCCTGAGTCCAGACCCTGGACCCACAGAGAAGAGGAAATGAGAGTGGAGATGATCTGAGCAACTCTGCTGATCTGCTCAGCCCAAACCCACCAACATGTGCTTGATGGGAAGCAACAGCCCCGGAGGGCGGAGGGGCCGAAAACAAGACTGCACCTACAACTGTCAGTCACAGGGCCTCCTCCCAACCCTCTTCAGGGAACCGGCTAAAGGGGAGAAGATGAGGTGGCTTTGGGGTGTAGCCATTCTGAGACTCCAGAACAATGCTTCCTGGGATAAGCGCCTGACCCATCACCTTGCATGCTGGGTCTTTGAGAAAATGACCTCAATGCACGGGTGATAAACAGGGGTGAGAACCAGCAACCCACAGACAATCATGAAGAGCAAATGAAATACGAATGTTAGCAAGCTTGACCAACGGTGCAGTGCTCTTAGGATTATCTGACATTTTCCATAATCCTGGGAGGTCAGATGTGGCTGGAGGAAAGAGGAAAATGAGGAATCCACTTCTTTTGGCCAATGGCTTCAACACCTTCTACACAAGGCACGAGCCTCCAGAGATGCAAAAGTCAACAGGCTGATGAGACCACAGGCATCTGTGATCCCACAGTTACATCATCAGGCAAAACAGGACGTGCCACAGGAGTGCTCCAACATTTCACTCTGGCCTCAGAGGTCACAGGAGGCTATTACAGTAATATGATAATTATTAGCATAATAACTCCTGGCTACGGGCCAGGCACTGTTCTGAGTGTAAATAAGTCTCATTTAACACCCAGCAGCCCTACGGAGCAGCTTCACAGTGGGCAAAACTGAGGCATGAGCACACTGATCCCCATCTTGACCTTACAGGGCTGGTAGGTGGGGGAGCCAGGATTTGAACCCACCAGGCTCTACTCTTCAGCATATGGAGGAACGGATCAACCAAGAAGGCTCTCAGATAAACTCTTTATGTGGCTGAAGGCTCTGATAAGGCCTGCAGGACTGAGTCACTGGGGGAAGGCACCCGTTCTCCACAACCTCTCTGCCTTTCCCACCCAAGGGCAGCTCCCGCCTCCTTGCCCAGGGCCTCCCCACCCCGCAACATTGCCCTGGTCTGTCCTGAAAGTTGGCCCCACCTCTACCATCTCTGAGGCTCCCTGTGGACAGGTAAGACCAAGGGAGACTGACGTAAGAACCTGTATGCCAATGTCTACGTTTTCTCAACAGAATGCTCACGGGATTATCCCAGCTCTGCCACGTGCTGGCTGTGTGACTTTGGCAAGCTTTAGCCTCTCTGAGCCTCAGCCTCCTCATCTGTAAGATGTGGTTCTCCAAGGCAGAAGGGAGGACAATAGGATGGAAGAAGGGGTGCGGGGGGAGGTTCTAGGGAGCAAAACTAACCTATTATGTTATATGAATGGACCAATGTGCCTCAGTGAAACCCATCACTCTATATAATTAATATGCACCAAAAACAAAAAAGAGAGAGATGAAGTGCATGGTGATTACTTAGCTGTTGTTACAAAGATGAAATAATGTTCAATGCGGCACCTGGCGCTCCGCAGGTTCCATAAACAATGGCCGAATCAGAAGACTTTACAAAGCATTTCCATTTCAGAAGCAGCTTCTCCACAATAATCTCTAGTGGTGAGAGCAGCACTTTGCTTTGCATTCATCTGCCCCTGTGCTAGATCTGTGACATGCATTACCTCATTTAATCCTTAAAAGTATCATTATTTTTTTCACTGGATTTAGCATTAGGGTATCTAGAAAGGGTATGTCCAACATGTAAATTTTACTCACACATGAATAGATGGAGAAGACAGTCAAGCAAGCTACTATTTACCAGGCATTTAACATATACCAAGTACTGTTGTCAGTATCCTACATTAAATAATCCATTTCATCCTCCCAAAAGTGTTCTTAGGGTTGGGGTTGTGGCTCAGTGATAGCACGGTGCCTAAAATGCATGAGGTCCTGGGTTTGATCCTCAGCACCACATAAAAATAAAATAAAGGTATTTACATTTACTACACATATGCATATATGATATACATTTACTTATTTATGTTGATAAATATGCCAAAAAAGGAAAAGAAAAAAAAATAAATAAATAAAGGTATTTAAAATTTTTTTTAAAGTGTTCCTATAAAGTACCGCCTTATGCCCATTGCACAGATGAGGAGTTTGAGGTGCTGAGAGAGAAGTGTCAAAGGAGTAGACTTTCTCAGGTCTCCTCCTGGGACCTCTGCCCTCCAGTCTCTACCTCCTTCCTGGACTCCATCCTTCACAAAGTCACGATGGACATTTTCCCATGCATGGGAAAAAAATTTGCTTTGCTCAAGAACATACAAATGCTCCCTACTTCCTAGAACCAAAGACCCCAATAGGTTGAAGATAAACTGGGGCCTCGAGATCCCTGCAGGATGTGGCCTTGTCTCCATTCCCATGACCCCAGACATTTCACTTGCTGGTTTACAAGCCCCAGTGACAGGGCAAGTCAGGAGGCCTTCCCTGGCCACTGTGGAAGATGACCACACTCCACACCCACACAGCCTGTCCACACCTGCTCTCTCTATCGCACCTCTCATCCCTGGCCTCCTCCACATGTTCTGGGGAGAGGGAGACAATAAACAAATAAGCTCTGTTGTCTCTCTCCTAGAATATGAGTTCCAGGTGGCAAGGCTGTTGCCCTGTTTTGTTTCGTTTTTTTCCCTGCTACAAACCCAGCACCAAGAACAGTGCCCAGCAGAGAGGAAGTGCTGGTAACCATCTGCTGAACGAAGCAGTGAGCAGACATTGCAAAGATCCAAGAAAATGTCCAAGGGAGCAAGGGCGAGAGCGTGGCCAGCATGCTGCCACCTCCTCCCAAGGCCCAGATGGAAATGGAGAGAGTCCAACCCTCTTTTTGCCCATCCTTCCCCAATTACAAGTGCTCCCCGTGGGTCCCCAGGCCTTCGTCTCCCATCCTGTTCTGGATTTACACAATCTGTCTGCCTCTCATTGAAGGTTGTGCTAAATGGCTCACCTGCCACCTCCTCTCCCCATCCCCACCTTCACATGGGTCCTTTCCACTCCTTCTGGCCCTGATGGACAGAGAAATGCCTCATCTTCCTTCCACTTCTCCATCCTCATTTCACCTACCCTTCAAGGCCTAGATCAAATACCGATGCCACCAGAGCCAATGCCACCACCACTGCCACAGCTGCCACCTCCTCCAGGAAGCTTTGCAGGCCTTCTCCAGCCCCATAGAAAACATTCCCCACACCACTGCTCTCCCCTCCACTCATGTGGTCATTAGTCATGAACTACCTTGTGACTGACCTTCTATGACTGAGTGGAACTGTTACCAAAGTCTCTTGTTACTTAATACTTTAACAGGTCTTGTTTTCCCAAGTGCACTGTAAATGCTTTGGGAGAAGAGACTGAGCTTCATCCATCCTGTCATCTCCACAGCACAGTACCTAGTGCACACAGTAGCTGTTTAACAAATGCTTCTCAACTTCCCAATGTAAACAAGCCACCTTCCTAATCAGGTCACTTCCTTAATCATCAGTACCTGGATGAGCTTCCCCAACCTCTGCATTTTCTCTTTAGAGTCTTCTCTGAACCCAGTTTCTGCAAACTGATTGACAGGAGTAATGGCAAGAGGTTCTTCAATTCTAACCTCCTCCCCTGGGCAGGGCCGACCAGATGGTTTATAAAGCACGATAGGTCTGAGAAAGGAAGTATGTGGCCTTCTGAGCAAACCCAGAGGTTCAGCATGTTCCCATATCCTCAGACACTGGAGTCCACCAGAGGGAAAAGTCATGGCTTAAGTTTTAGGCAATTCATAGCAGAAAACCAGCTCTGGAGGCTGGGGTGTGCCACCGAGCACTGGCTCCCAGGACACTGAGATTATCACCAACGGTGGTCACATCTCAATTTCCTTCCTAGCTCAGGAGGCAGGAAGGAGGGCAGCTTCCTGCAGACCCTCCCATATGGGCCCAGTGCCAGGCTCTGCCTGCGCCACACCTGGGGAGCCAGGCCCAGGTGACCCGGAAGTGTCACGGCCCTGATTCAGGAGGGTGAGTCATACTCCTTCTATGGGGCCTTACCAGGTCTAAATGAGCCTGTCAGGACTCCCAGATTATCTGTGATTTTCTTTAAATTTTGAATAGGAAATAGACTCACTGGGTTCCCAAATCCAAAAGCCCAGGAACCCACAGGAAGTTTCCCACCACTCCTGGCCTCTCCACCAGTGCGACCTACTCTTAAATCGGTCATCCAGTTCCTAGTAGCCTGTCTCCTTCCCTGCAATGTTCTGCCTCTCTGTGTGTAAACAGAAATGTGTGTTATTATCTTTGCATAACTGAGAGCAGACTGCACACACTGCTCTGTGACCACTTTTATCTTTTAAAGAAATAGACTTGGAGTCGTGTAGGGATGTAGGGTGTCTCTCACAACAAACACCGTACATCCCTGTGAAATGCCCACGGAAAAAAAGAATAATCCTGGGCAACATGTGGGTGACAAGGACTTAGGCATGAAGCCACCAAGGAGCTCAAGCCCCTGGGCTACTGCTGGCATGGATCCATCCAGCCAAGAGCAGCGATGGGTGGGATTGACCCCCAACCCTGCTGAAAGCCCCAGTGGTTAAAAGCTCTGCCTGGTTTCAACTGAGAATTCCATCTTCCAGAAGAGGGAGGAAGTGTCCATGGAAACAGGGACTAACCTAATTCCCTAATTCCCACAGCAATGGTGGAATGGGCCAATGACCAGGAGGACACAGGACCTACAGAGGAAAGCCAATCATTTCCGGTGAGATTTGGGAGACCAAGAAGGGGAAGTTGGTGCCAGAGATTCTAAGACAACAGACTGAGATTGGGGAAGTAAATGACTCAGAATCTCTGAAATGCACTTCCAGCCTTGCACCTGGAGGAGAAAAGGGGAGGAGCAGGAGGGGAGGCGGAGGAGAGGGAGGAACCTACACTGAGAGGAGAGAGATGGCTCACATGAGATAGGACGTGGTTTAGTTTTTAATGGATATTTTGAGACTTTCAATGACCTCAACTGCTTGGAGAAAGACTGGTTATCCCAGAGCACACAAAGTTTTCAGATGAGATGCTAAATCCATTACAACTGATGCAATTGATTTCCTAGGGTGTCCCAGGAACACCTGGAAATAGTCCCAGAGCCCTCTGGGAACTCAGACCACTCAGAAGGCAGCTGTGTCTCCTTTTTCCAATGGGATACTTAATGGTAGATGGAGAGTTGCAATAGACATGCCATCTCGGGCTTCCAGGAGGCATCTTGTCACAGGTCAGAAGCAAAGGATTGAGACTAGGTAAGAGGCAGCTGGAACCAGGGTTCCCCAGGTAAGCTGGTTAAAGTGCGAGGTCTCTGAAGGGAGATCTCTCTCTAGCAATGTGCCCGGGACTTCTCCTGGTAAAAACGTAGAAACCCGGTGACGCTGTGGAGCACACTTACACACCATCCTGGAAGAGCACAGCAGAACAAGGATGCGGCAATTCGAGTTGAAATTTAACCAGAATGATAGCTCTGAATCAGGTGGGGACAAAAGAGGAGGTTGCGTTTAAATTCCAAAGTCATGTAAGTTGAAGATGGGGAGAAGCAGCTGGGCAACAGTGAATGTTAAAAAATACCTGTCGAATAAAATCTATCATGCTGAAGTGGGGCGGACTTAATTGCAAATGTCCCTAGTATAGGCCTATACGTTGCTCAGAGGGTTTCATTGCTCATGCTTTGAGTTGTATGTGTTGGCATGCCCAGTAGATAAAAGTTGCAGTTGAATTTGCTTCTTAAGCTATGTATACCCATTTTAGCAGCAGATGAGCCAGAGGGCAATGATTAGCTTATGGAATAGCCTGGTCCATCTTTTGGCTAAACAGTGGAGTCTCTGGCAATTATTTCACTGAAAAAGTACAGTTACAACTAGAAGCTCAATCAGTCTTCTGTCCAGAATGAATGAATGAATGAATAAATAAATGAATAAAAACTCAGATGTGTTAGAGGAATAAAAACATGGCTCATATCCTGAATAAAAATGTAACTCATATTCTGAATGATATAGCACACATACTGTGTCTGCCACATAAGGTTAGGATTTGTGGGCAGATGTATCTTGTTTTAGTCTGACATGCTTTTTGGAAAATCACTATATAAAGTGATCATTTAAAAAAAAAAAAAAAAATACCTGTCGGCGGCAGTGTCAGTGAGCCAGTTGTGCACGTAGCTGTGGAAAGGCTGATTCAAACTTGGACTGCATGAAGGGAAGCAGGATGTCCTGAACCAGGGAGGCCATAGCTCCCTTTCTCTGCAGCAGTTATAGCATGAATATGATGTATAACTCTGGGCACTGTCTTCACTGAATAAAAAGATAAGGACACACTGGAGCATGTTCAGAGGAGAACCACAGGGAAGACAAAAAGATCTGCCAGTTAATCTGGGAGAAGACTCGGGAGCAGTCAGGGGAGCTGTCTGTCAATACTGTTTCTCATTGATTAGATGTGCTTGTTTCCAATTACTTCAATTATAAAATGTCCGACAGCAGAATGAATCTTACAATTCCCAGCATCTAACAACTGCTCTCCAGTTGCAGCAGCTGTCATTGCCTCATGACAGGAATCTGGCTGTTATTCCTGCTGGCATCACTGCACATCTGCAACTTCAGTATTTCAGGAGTTGAAACACTGAAGGACCATTTGAGTCCTGGTTGTTGACACAAAACTTTCATTGACTCCTTCTGGTAAAATCAAGAAAACAACATCAAAACTTACAGAATGGGTGTTGGCAGCTGGAAAAACTCCAAAGACAACAGAGATGAAGAAATACATTCCCACCTGACCAGAAGATAGTAACATGTTAGAAAAACACCAACATTGATGTCTTGGAGTGAAACAATATAAACAGCAGTTGGATTCTGAAAATGAAGTTTTAGAAATGCCTTAACCAATTTTGTTTTATATATATATAAAACAATATATATATATGCGAGAGTGATATGAAAAAAATCTAAAGTCTAAAAAAAATCTAAAGTCTAAAAAAAGTTTTTCAGTAAATATAAAAAAACATTTTTAATTGATAGCAAGGTACTGTGCCCATATTTCATTGGCCGGACTTTCTTTATGGTACACAAAATAATGTGTCCATCATATAATTGATCAATGGTATCCAACTTGATCCTTACAAAAACATAATATCTGAAGAGTTGTCATGTGGTGGTGAGATTAGATTTGTTCTCTGTGACTTCCTAGAGAAAGAAATGGAATGAAATGCCAGAAGCTATAGGGAGACATCAGGAGGAGCTGTCTAAAGGTGAAACGGGTTACTACTTCCAGTGTGCAACCTCAGGCTAGACTAGCCCAGTAGAGAAATGATGGGGTTGATAAGGCTCTCCCAGCCTTGCAGTTCCAAGTTTGATGAGAAGATCTTCTCACCACAGAGAAAGAAGAGTTCCATATTTCTTCATTGCATATGAAGGCTCTTTGATGGAGCCTTTTTTTTTTTTTTTTTTGGTATTGGGGAGTGAACCCAGGAGCACTTTACCACTGAGCTACATCCCCAGACCTTTTTATTTTGAAACAGGGTCTCCCTAAATTGCTGAGGCTGGCTTTGAACTTATGATCTCCTGCCTTGGCCTCCTGGGTTGCTGTAATTACAGGTGTGCATGACCACACCCAGCTCTGAGCAACTCTTAAAATGTCACTACTTATGGGTAAAACCCACTGACCAAACGTAGGAACATGAGACCCCAGGTAAAGAGAAACCCTGACTACATCTGCGTTCCAAGACTCCCATGGTCCAATTAATGAATGGGCCAGAGGAGGCCACCTATGTGCCAACTGTGTGGCAGGCAATATGGCAGAAATGCTGTGCCCAATGTCCCATTTAACCCCACAAGCACCCTGTGACATAAGTAGTATCAATCCTACCCAACAGCAGCGAACCCTGACTCTGAAAACCCTGGTCTGTCTGTGACAACATGCTTTCAATAAAAGGGAATTCCAAAAGTCTTGGTTGTGAATGAATGCATGGAGTCATCAATTGATCAATCAACGAAGAGCCAACTTGGTCTCATATTGGGAGAACTGATAGGAAAAGAAATAATAGAAAGTCAGTTTTAGTGGTACATCCAGAATCCCCATCAACGGCTACCACGAGTATTAAACTTATTCTACTTGCAGGAGCAAATTATCCTATCACAAAAAGCAAGGGTGTCCTTGAGACGTATATGTCAGACAACAGGTGCAAGTAGTCCTGCTCAAATGTCAAGGCTGTAAACACACTAGGTTGCCATGCCTCCCACCTGCCAGGTCAACACTGGAGCAGGTGGAGGACTAGCCCAACCTTTACCCCCTCCTCATGGCCAGGGCCCACCTGAAGTGGGGACTCAGGGGACAGTGAGGTCACAGGAGAGAATGGTATCCTTTCAGGTGATGGCATGCTGCCATTCTTACACAGGCTGTTCCTGCCCCACCCCAGCTTTACTGCCTCACCATGGGGAAGCAAGGAACTCCTGCTCCTGACCCATGGGTGCCCACCCCTGAGGGCTCACATACACCCATTCCCTATTTACTCCCCTCAAACTGACCCTGAGGAAGGGGAATGATCAGTGGACAAGGCTTGCCAGCAGACAGAGGAAAAAGTGAACAGTTACTCTCTCCACAGAGTGCAGAGCTGTCAAAGCAGAGACAGGCACACGTGGTGGCACAAGCGGCAGAAAGGGACAGCTGTGTTCTAAGATGGCCACTGGGAGTTCCAAAATGGGCTGCACTCCCTAGAAACAGAGAGGCCTATGCACACAAAGACTATGGCAAAATCAAAATGAAGCCTAACTTGGGGCCCTGGCCTTAAGCCATCCCCTGCCTCATTCCCCTCCTCCATCCAGGCAAATGACCATCTGGTCAGTGTGCACTTCCAGTGCTGGAAGGCAGCACAGGCCTCCTAAGCTTGTCCCATGTAAGCCCATCTGCCTGAAGGATTGGTTCCTACCATCCCTATCAATGGCCCTGCCACTCCACCCCTGGCACTCAGGGCCCTCTGTGCTGCTTCCAGCCTCAGCAGCCCCAGGCCTACCCAGGTATCCCCTATGAACGTGCCCTTGGCTTTCCACAACTCCCAGTGCTCTTACCTCCACCCACCTCTGCCTGTGGATATCCTGCCCATCTTCCAACAAGCCCCGCCTCCTCCAGGAAGTCCCCACTGGCCCATGCTGTGTGGCTCCATGCACATTCCTCACCTTGCCTCTTGCACAGGCATCAGCTAGCTTGCTGAAGGCACCCACCTCCAGGCGTCAGGAGGGTGTTCAGCTCTCCTCCTCCAGGGCCTCCAGCTCAACAGCTGCACACTGCCTATGGTTCTCGATGCCCCCCACCAGGCACCCTGGATTCCTTTCTGGATTCCCTCCTCTACCACCTCCCAGCTGACTCATCCCACGCCCCATTCCCTCAAGGTTCAGCAGGCAGCTAATTGGAGATAAATGAATCTCCATCAACATGGTGCCCTTCCCTGTTAAATTCTGTATTTTTGACAAAGGTCCTCTGCAGACAAAGACTGAAAATAAAGGTAAGAATTCCAAGCCCGAAGGCTCTGAGAAGATGCTTTGATAAGGGAAGATCTTGAGAGCAAGGCTAACCAGGTTACAGGGTACACATCTTAAATTCAAAGAGTTGTTAGAGAGGAGGTGGGGCAGCAAGACTGCCCTTCATTAAGGAAGAATGACTGCAAAAAAACAGCTGCCATAGACTGATCAAGAATCACACCAGTGGGAAGCCCTGGGTGAGAAGAGACACTGACCTGGCCCTGTGACCTTCAGCAAGGAACGCACCTCTCTGGTCTCTGCTCATCATCAAGAAACTTCTGAGCCTCAGTTTCTCCAAGGCTAAGTAAGCAGGCAGGAATGAGAGGCAGATAATCTCAGATGACCCTTTCAACCTGACATCCCAAGGTTCTATGACTTGTAGTCTGCCCTTCTCCTTCCAGGGAGGTCGTGAAGTGACCCCCACTTCCACACTCTCCTCCCTTCAAGCCCCACCCCAGTGCAAAGGGCAAGGTAAAGCTGAAGACCTCCCAGTCAGTCCTCAGAGTACTGTGAGACGTACTCAACCCTGCAGGTGGCAGGATGGGGCACAGGTGGAGGAAGGCAGTGGTTGCCATGAACACAGAAATGCTCCTCTCATTCATACCCTCTGTTCTAACTGTGGGGGAGACAGTCAGTTGGTGGCCTTCCCTATCTGGCCTACCTTTTTAAGAGCTTACAACTGCCTGCTAAATTTAAGTGCTGCTCTCACATCAGGACATATAAGGTCTCTCTGCCTGGATCTGAAGGGTTTCATAATGGCTAGAGCTGGAGAGCAATGAAGAATCAAACTTGGAGGCAAGCTAAGTGGTATTATGTGGCCATGCCAATGAAAGGTCTTTAAAAATAGCCTCTCACTTCTCTCATGCTGAAGATGAAGATGAAGTTTCAGCAATAAACAGACATCTGCTAGAAGCTTCTAAAGAGATACAACATAAACAGCCTGGAGCCCTCTCCAGGCAGCATCTGGCTGCCAGAGGGAGGAGGAGGGACCCAGAGGTAAGGAGCAGGAGGAGGGCCGCAGGGTGGAGGGCTAGAGGAGGTGGGGTCCAGAGGCTGGGTGGGGTGGAGGTGGGCTCCCCACATCAGGGGAAAGTCGGCAGAGGGACTTCAGCTTGCTAGAAAATGGAGACCTGGATGCCTTGTGAGGGAAACCAAGGCTCACAACCCATCCACAGGACTCCCAGGAAGTTATATAGAGGACTCCACGCCAGAGTCTTACACTCAGAAAATGGGTCACTCTTTAGAACTGGAAAAAAACTGACATTCTGAATGTGTACAGATGCAAGGCACTTCACAAATACTTTAATTTCATCTTTACATCAATCCCTTGAGATAGATGTAATTACCTCCTTTTTATAAACTAAATACTAGGGCTCATGAACTTGCCCAAGGCCACGTGGCTAGGATTGGAACCCAGGTCTGTCTGAACTCGTTTTTTTTGTTTGTTTTGCTCTATTACCTGCATTGAGAACATGCCCTGAGGTCTATTCTCAGTGCCCAGGTTCTGTTCTCCACATCTCCAGAGCCCTAAAGGGGAGAGGTGGCAAAATAGGGTGGTGGGGGCAATAGTTACGCTTTGGTTAATGTAATAGTTGCCAAGTCTCTACAGCCCTGTGGGCACTGTGTCTCCACATACTGTTGTCCCAGCAGGCCCAAGGAAAAGCCAAGGGTAAAACAGACAGAAGGATATATCTAAACCATATCTGGGAGGATCCCCTGGAAGACTGGGGATGACAACTGCCAATGAGAAGAGAACAGAGGGCTGAAGGGTGAGGAAAGAAGGGAGACTTACTCATTCATTGTGTTCCCTTTGTATGAATATTATCCAAGCATCTCTGTGCATGTGGGAGCAAGTACTGTTCATATATGTATGGGGGGGCGGTGAGAACCTTGCATCTATGTGTGTGTGTAGGTGAGTACCATGTATTTATGCAAGTGTCATTGGGGAAGGGAGCAGTAAACTGCTCTTAAGAGAGCTCAAGATACCATATACAAAACAACAGATATACCCAAGGTGGAGATGGACACTGGGGTCATAAAGAACACCTGGGTCCCCTGGTTGAGATGCACCTAGACTCCAGAAGCAGCCTAAGATTTTATCCAGTGCTTCCTCTCTCCTTCCAAACAATATGTCTGGGCAGAGGGCCAGGAAGCTCTCCCAATGTGGGATCCACAGTCCCCAAGGCCCCACAGGACATTTCCTAAGGAAAAGAAACACTGAACTCTGTCCCTGGGAGTCTGGAAAGAGGCCTCCCTTGTGCCCCTGCTTATTCTTCTCTCCTATTCACCCTTCTGTCCAGCTATCAGACACCTCCTTCCTCCAAGCAGGGCGCTCCTGGGTCTGTGTGTCAGATTGTGCAAATCCCAGCTGTCCTGCTGGTGGGGCTGACAGTGCCCTGACTTTATGGCAGCCACCAACACTGCACTCGGCACCTCCACCTTCCATTCTTCTCCCCTGGGATGAACAGGTGTCCAATAGAGGGGTCTGCAGACAGACCTTCCCACAGACTGTGGGCCCACTCTGCTCCAGGAGCAGCTTTCTTTAGTGATCAATAGGTCCAACTGACTTTTTCTCCAGACATCTCTTCATCCTCCCCTACACCTCATTTTCCCAGCTCTCAGCAATATGCTGAGATCTCACAAACCACTGCCAAATACAGTCAGTACTCTGATAAGTGGCCAGCGTCAGTCATTCAGGGTCCTGAGAGGCACCTCAGCAGGTGGATGCTATGGTGGCAAGGTCAGCACGGGGCGTTCTCAGACCTGCTCCTGTCTCTGCCATGTGCTAGGTTTCTGGACTTGGTGCGTCAGGAGCTTGGGTCACAAACGTCCCACAAACCTGCTGTTGCAGCAGCTCAGGGACACCAGCAGCTCCTGTCCAACTTCTGTTGCCCTCCTGCTGCCAGCACAAAGGGCTTCTGCAATAGATGTCCCCCATTGCCCCAGGAAGGAGAGAAACCTGCGTCACAAACCAGCCGGAAACAGTCCCTGTTCTTGGGCCTTCCCTTACCTCTGTTCCCCCAAAAGAAATCTGAGCGAGCCTTGGTGAAATGCAGGTATTGAAAGGTATCCAGACAGTGGCTGGAAACTGGAGATTTGGGGTGGAGAAGAAAGCAGGGAAATGACCCTGACCCTCAGGGGAGAGAAACATTAGTCCAAATAGAGACCACCTTAACAATTCTAACCCTAGAAACAACACTATCCAATACACACAGCTGCCTGCCAGGCCCCACTGAGACAGAAGCACATTTCCCATGATAACAACGGTCATGTTTGGATGCATGGGCAGGTGCAGAGCAAGCACATTGAAGAAACCATGCCACACAAGGCCACCACCAAAGACTGTATTTGGGATGCGGGGATGGATATTCCTTGACAGCTGACAGAGAAGGAAGACCCTCAGAATCAGACCCACAGTGGGTCCAGTCCTGCAGTGAGGCTTTGTGACTAGAGGGCCCTTGTCACCTATCGTTCCCACCAGCACCGAATTCTGAGACCAGATGATCAATGCTCTAGAAGGTGGAGCCTTATCAGCCCTGACCAGCTATGCTTTCCACGTTTGGGGAGGGTGCAGGGAGGAAAACAGAAGCTGGAGGAAGAAAGGCCAGGGCACCCCAGTGAGCTGAGCAGGGTGTCTGGCCCTCAGGCCAAGAGAACAAGATCGTCCCTAGAGCTGGCAGCTCAGGCCTGCCTGCTTTGTCCTAACACACTGTGTCATTTTATCTTGGCTGATGGCTCAACCTCCTTGAATAAGAAAATCAGAATGGAAAGCCTAACATTAGAAAGCTCCCCTTTGCAGAACAGCAAAATGATATTCTTAGGAAGAAAAGGGAGGAAGTGCAATGGGAGGGAAGGCAAGCTTTCATGGTGTCTTTCATATTTTTCTATCTCCTGAGCCCCAGCTTTCTTTATTTCCTAACTTTTAGCAAGACCAGAATGTTCTTTAAAATAATGATCCAAGCAAATATCAAAATCCCAATAGCCCTGTGGTTTTATATATATAAAGCTGCACCAAATACATGTATAATTACATCTATCCACTCCAAATCCATTGGAGTCCTCCTTTTGAGGAGAAAAATTTTTTTGAATATTTGAAATTTTCATTATGAAAATATTTCTACTCTGAAAAATTTGGAAAAAATACTGAGAAGTAAACAATAAAGGGGAAAAAATCCACTCTGGGACTGCCATTCAGAGAGAGACTTAAAATTTTGTTGTGTTTCTTCCTACTGGAAAAGATTGTATTTAAAAAAAAAAAGCCAACAGGAAACAAAAGAAAACAAAAATTTAGCTCTTCATTTTGAGGGGTGTTGCAGAGAGGGGCCTCAACAGGGTGGGAGTGGGATAAGAGGACATGTCCCAAAGCACCAGCACCCAGAAGATGCCTGACTGAAGCACATTGTCAAGAAGGGCAGGTGCATCCTTTCCCTCCCTCCTGAGCCTCTGGTCTCCTGCAAAGTGCCAGTAGTGACACCATCTCTACAGAAAAAATTCAGAGGAGAACTAACAGGCCATGCATGTTTATTTTCTGTTGTGCTCTTCCCCCTCCACATTTGCAGATGAATGGTGATTGAAGAAATGCTCCATAACTCACCCAAGTGTGAAGCAGGTTCAAGAAAGCTCTAGAAGGCACAGGGAAGAAAAACAATGCTCAGAGAAGGAGGAAAAGGTACGTGATGTTTTTCACCAAGGACCTTGGTCATAGCATAATCACAACTGTGGCGGAGTTCAAAGTTTGGGCAAAAAGACCTCAGTCCCATCATCCCACATTTGATCTGCAGAGGCCAGTTGCTATCAGGGCACCGATGGGGCTGTCTGGGCTTCCCCCACAAACCAGTCAGCAAGGGTGGGCTACTGCTTCAGGATGTCTATGGACTGATGCTTGCTGAGGAAACAGCCACATGTGAGCAAGTCCATTTTTTTTTTTAAACCTCTTATCCAAATACACGCATGGCAGTCACACAACCCCCAACAGCGTTCACTCATTCCAAACACATTTCTTGAGTGGCCATGATACAACTGGACAGATGCTCACTGAGTCTCTGCCAGGTCCCACACACAGGACTTCACTCTGTGGATCCAGCATGGCACAGAAGAGGACTCCAGTCTCAAGGGGCTTGCTGTGCTCTGGGAGTAGAGACGGGCACTTAAAACAGAGGGTAACTGCTGACTGGGAGTGGAGCTTCTCCTGATTAAAACAGGCATGAAAGGACCAATGGCCAAATGCAGCATGCACACTGGCTCCTGACTCCAATAAACCAGCTATCAAGATCATTTCTGGCAATGAAGCTTATCCAAATAAGACAGGTGATACCAAAGAAATAGTGTTGATTTTGTTCTTGCAGTAATGACAGTGTGGTTTTGCAAGAAAAGATTCTGTTTCAAAAAGATGAATACTGGATTATATAGGTGCAAAATGACGTGACATCAGAGATTTGCTTTAAAATACTTCAGGAAGAAAGAACAGAGTGAAAGGAAAAAGACATTAAACCAGCATAATCTGACAGTCTTGATGACTAATAAAGCTGGGTAATGAGTATATGGGTCTCATTAGACTATCTAGTTTTAAGTGTTTGACAACATTCATAATATCTTTTTAATACAGGACTGTAACACACCATGGTAGATGCCCTAACAGAGACCAGAGCAAAAGGCTAAGGAAATACAGAGCAAGGAGGACCTGAGAGAACTAGAAAATAAATCTGCCAAGTTTATGAGTGTTTTAAATATCATTTTATAGTGGGGTGAGAAGACATGTTCACACTTAATTACAATATAAGGTAGGGAGTAGTCAGTCCAGCATAGGAACCCTCCATGCCAAGCTCCAGAGTTCAGAGGACAGCCACAAGGTTTCCCTGCTTTCCCTGGTGTTTGAGCCCTCCCCTGCAATAGATCAAGGCTGGAATCCTATCTTATCTCACTAGCTGCTTAATGGGGGCAAGTGGCAACTTCTCTGAGTCTCAGTTTCCTGGTCTGTAAAATGGGAACAGCCCCCTCTACTTCTTCAGAGGGCGAATGCAGGGTTCTAATCATACAAAAAAATGAAATGTCACAGCATGATGGACAATATTCTCTTCCCTGGCTCTTTAAAGAACAGAAACTGTTAGTCCTCTGAGGGCTAACAATGTTCAGCCCAAATCTTTGGCCAAGCCTCTGCACCAAAAAGGCAGGGGGAGAGAAGGGAGCAGGCCCATGGCTGGAAAGGAAACCCAGGCAGGGGTATGAGCATTGGCAGAGAGAATAGAGATACACCTCAATCACAGGCAGAAAAGAATGGCGATTACCTGGATGCTCCTTGTAGCTCCTGGGAATGGAACTTCATAGCCACAACCAGCTAGTCCTTAAGCTAATTTATACTAAAGTATAATTGACTGGTATCCAGCTAATAGTAATTTTCTTTTGGAAGAAGGGATGAATAGGAAGTCAAGGCCCTAGGCCCGAAGAAGAAAGTGGGCAGAGATAAAAAGTGAGGCATATTTTCATAAAGGTATGTCAAACTGTATTTCAATCAGCCCACAACCACAACTAGTGTACCTCAACACTTGCCTTCCCCCTCCAAAGAAGAAAGAAAAAGAGGAAAGAAGGAAAGAAAAAGAAAAGAAAATTCATAAAACTAGAATCTGTCTTAAGGTCAAGGTGATTTCACCTAAAACAGTTGTTCCAGACTAATGGAAAAGTCATATCTCAAAGGGGAGGCCAAGTCAATGATGGAAGGAGTCCCCCTCACCAAAAACAACACAAACAAACAAAAAGTCAAACAGTGCCCAAATATCAGCACTCAATCCCTCCTCATCACATCATGACCAGCACTATCCATCACCCTTGACCAGAGGACAGGGTAAGCAACAGGTTTGCAGGTTGAATAACCTGGGCTAACCTGGGACAGTCCAAGTGTTTTGCTAAAGAAGTATATCCTGAAATCCTGGTGGACAGAATCCTCTGGAGGCCAGGAAGCTTCAGTCAGCCTCAGGGGAGCCACAGTTGCATGCATAGCTCTCTACTCTCTAAAGACTATGGGTAGCAAAAATGTCCCTGAAATTAGCATGGACAGAGCCTTGACCTGGCTCAGACACTTTCTCTTTCCCCATCTCTATAATGGGATGGGGGTGGGGAGCAAAAGTCAGACATTTTGGAGAATAATCATGAAATCAGCTGCAAAAATGCCCCAGGACAGAAACTGCTGCCCAGGAGGTGTTTATTAAATCCATCTTCCCTCTGCCTGAAGAAGCTAGTTCTTACTACAATTAAAGTCTCCAGAACATCAGTTGGGGCTGTCCTGGGGACTCAAGGCCCACTTGCTGGGTCCTCTGCCCCTGCAGAAGGGACCCGCACAGAGAGGGCACTGGTGCCAGGGAACCCAGGCAGGCAAATGTGGAGGGCCAACTGACTGTTGGCTTTTTCCCCCGTAGGACCTGCCCACAAGGGGTCTGGTTAGTGACTTCATCCTTCACCCAAACCACTGAAGACTGTAATGAGCAGACCAGACTGACAGCAAGAGGGCCAGCACACCAATGTAGACCCACAGGTCCTTTGGGCTTACAAATGAAAGCTCTTTCCGCTTTAAGAACCAGGCTCCAGAATAAACAATGTGGAAGGAGACACACGTTTACTCTGGTTTCAACACGCCTCTTCCCCATCCAGTAAAAGCCGTTCCCAGCTCTGACAGATGAGGCTGACCCGGAATAAAGTTAACCCCACTTGCTCCGACTGGCAACGGGGTCAGCCGCAGCAGGGGCTGCGAGCAGGACCCCACTTTTCCTAAGGGCTAGCCAGACAACCACAGGGCGGGCGCCGGGACCCCCGGAGCCGGGTGCTCCGGGGCCTGCGGTGAAAGCGGAATGCCGGGGGCACGCGATGCCTAAAGGGCAGTGCCGCGGCCCCGGCCCCAGCTCGGGTCCCAGCCGGCACCCGGCCTCGCCACTGACATTTGGCCCAACTTAACTTCCTGTTATTAAGGAGGGAGAGGAATGGGGCGGGGGCGCCCAGTAAAGAGCTGAAAAGAGGGGCGCGGAACCCAAATCCTGGGAAGCTAAGTTTAGGAATGATCTGCCGAATGCCAGGCGGCACTGCCGGCGCGTTGCGCCCACCTCGCTCTAACGTTTAGGATTTTCTAGGATTAGAATCGCAGGGTTTGGGCGTTGGAGAGAGGAGTAAGAGATAGCTCCGGGTACCAGTAGGAGGTTTGTATTACGTTCTAATTGGTTCGGAGACTTGACCAGGGACGCTTTGGGCTCCATCGGCAGCGCCACCTGCTCGCTGCGCGCTCCGCGGGGTGGGTTTGAGCCCCGGGATGCCGCGGCCGCACCTGACCCTCCCGGGCGCCGGGCAGGGCTCAGAGTCCAGACAGAGCTGGCACAGTTCCCACCCGCGCCCGCCCGCCCGAAGCTCAAGCCGCCTCCGCCTTACCGAAAGACTCCTGGGCAGCCTGGCCTCGGATCAGCTTCTGCCTCCGCCTCAGGCTGTGGGCGCAGCGGTCGGGACCCGCGGGCCGCCTGCGGAGCTGAGAGCTAGCGAGGCGGCCGCGCACAGGCTTAGCCGGCCGGGCGCCTGCAGTTCTGCGCTGTGCGGCTGTACAGACTGGGAAACGCCCCCATTGGCGGCGCGGCCAATGACAGGGCATCCGGGGGCGAGGCCCCGCCTCCAAACCGAGGTGCACGGCCAATGGCAGCGCACCGCGGAGTCCACCTCCGCGCCCACCCCGCCCTCCTGGGGCCGGCTGTCACCACTGCTGCCGCTGGCGCACGTGGGCCGAAGCCCGGCCCAGAGCACAAGGAGTGGCCAGGCTCTCCCACCCTGACCAGGGCAAGTCGGAGACCAGGGCCAATGGGAGCAGGGTGTGGTGGTGCTGCAAGATGAAAACCCAGGTGTTGGTACTAGTGTCAAAGCAAGGGCTGAGCCTCAAGGTCCTTGGCCTAGGCAGCTGGAAAGCGATTCACTGTCCCCTTTTGGACATGAGGGAGCAGTATAGGACTTCCTGTACTGTGTACACCGTGTCAGTCTCCTTCCTTACTTTGGTTGGTGACCACCCCAAGCATCAGCAAACTGCTCTGCTAGCTAATGGACCTTCACTTGAACTGGCCTTGCTTTGGATAAAACTTGTAGGAAGAGAGGTGGTGGCGCAGATCATCTGTGTTCCCTCGGTCAAATTACCTAAATACCTTCTTTCTTGGGTGTCACCTTAGTTTCTGCCCTGCCCACCTTGCCCTGTTGCCCAAAGTCACCACAACTCCAAAGAAAGCACTTTAAAGAGTGTAAGTACTGCAAAACACCTGGAGCACACTGCTGTGACTGTAATCATGAAATGAGCATCCTCATGGGAAGATACAACGGCTGGCTCACCTTTGGGGCCAGCCCCATCGTGGGGCTCTACCCAACCTAAGCAACAGTGAATGCTCTTGGAACTGAAATGACCCAGAGGGAGCAAAGCAGGCAGGCTGGAGCAATGAGCAAACAGTACTATGACTCCGGGCTACTGGAATTCCCAGCATGAGACCACCTTCAGGAAAGACCACTTTCCCTTGCCAGGAAAGTGCAAACAGAGCAGTTTGCCTCCAAAACCTGGGGCCTGTTTTTTGTCTATTCTTTACTATGTGATCCTACTCCTGGCCTTTTGGATTTTCCCAGGTGTTGTTCAACCTGACAGCTCTCCTAGCATGTCGGAATTTAATCAACATCATACTGATGAATTTTCCCCAAAAACTGTTCCCACTCAGTTTGCGCAGCTCAATCAGCACCAACTCAGAGGGGCAGGATTCCATTCTGATGGAACTCTGCCTGTAACATCAGTTGATAAATTGTCCATCACACATGATCTCATGTGAGTCTTGATCTACAGGTGTACATTTCTGTTATCATCCTGTTTCACAGATGTGGAAACTGAGATCAATTAAATAAAGCATGGTTAGTAAGTATAAGTGGATTTGAACCCAGATCTATCTGATTCGAGAATTGACATAGCTACGAGTGGCCTAACCATTGTGTCTGGAACCTCTATAGCTATGTCTCTAGGGCACTAGTTAGGTCAGGTCTGTTTCTGAAAGAACAGACCCACTGCCAGTCCATTCAAGCATTCTGTTGAGCTCAGGTCTGCTGTAAGGGAAAGGAGACACCTCTGACCTGGGCCTATCTTATTTGCAGAGTGATATAGCAAACTCAAGACAGTGAGGAGCTTTAGGAGACATCTTTATCTCTGTCTCCAGCTTGACTTCACTGGACAAGACCTGTTGCTATTGGCCGGGGCCTGAGACACCCAAGTTGGGAATGGGAATGTAGACAATCATTCATTCATTTAACAAATCCTATCAAGATCTAGATGTGGTTCCTGTACTCATGTAACTTTATAAGGCAGCAGATGAATAACCAGAAGCACATGATGCTATGGGAGCTGTATTATTGTATTATTTATTATTCAATTTTTTAAATAATTCCCATTGCCTTATCTACAGCACAATGCTTTCCCTTCAGATTAAAACAAATTTGTCATTATTTCAGGAACACTGTGGGCCAATGACGTTTTTAACAGAGATAGCATTGCTCAGTACAGAAGTTCTACCAGCTTAAAAATGAGAACCCACCAGTGCATTCCCAGAACTCTGCCTCCTCTCCCCCACTCCCAGTCTTTATCTCAGGAAGCTCAAATGAGAAAAACCCTTGCTAGCTTAGTCTGGGGGCTGTGTTTTTCCTCAGATATAGGATAAGCTGGGAACTGAGGGGAGCTAACTGGATAGAGGGAGACACACCTTGAGACTTCTTGGGTCAGAGCCTCTTGTCACCTCATACAAGCCAACCTTGCTGACCATCTCCCTAGAAAGAGGAGAGGAGTGGGTTGAAGATGTCAAACCTCAAAATGATCACCAGGGCCTGCTGGACTGGAATTTTCTGGAAGTTTATACAACCCAGCTCTTCAAAGGAGAAGATTACACAATGTAAGGGTGGACCTTAGAAGGAATATTATCTGCCTCTTGTCAAACTGAATGAATGAATGGAGGCTCAGATACTAGGAGGCACTTGTGAGGGTCCCAGAGGAAGTAAGTGGATTCCGGGTCTCCCACAGCCTTTCTCACTCTCAGCACACCAGGCAAATTCAACCTCCTGATGTAGCAGCTCTATGTTCTATATATAATCACAACCACTTCCCTAGTCTGCTTTTCTAGAATGCTGCCTGTGGAGGTTGTCTGGGAGATGCAGATGGCTACTTAGCATCAGAAGGAGGGAGAAAAGGAAGGCCCAGATTCATCCCTAAAAATATCTTCATCTGTGACTGAAGCCAACAGGCCTCTGCAGCCCCACGCATGCCCGCCCCTGAAGGAACTCCAGCTGGCTGTCCCTGTCATTATCAGCATCCACCTGACCGTGTTCTGAGGGGGCTGCAGAGCCTCTGGTCTGGTTTCCCTTTATTTCCAGCCTAGCACTGTGCTTGAAGGAAGGTCAGCGTGGAACTGGGTGGATTCTCCCCATTGGGAGATTTCCTGTAGAGAGGTCAGGATGCCTCTTACAGCATTTGAATGGCAGGGAAGAGTTTTCCAGGTGCTCCTGGACATCATCCTGTCCTCCTTTCCACAAGTTCTAACAAGGGGTAAATAGTGAGTGTGGTGCTCACAGGCTTCCTCCCAAGCTACCATCAGAGGGCTTTGGCCTTTCAGGAGGAGGAAGAGGAAGACTGCTATCTACCGAGTCTTCTAACCTTGTTAAAAGATGAATAGAGGCTAATTAGCCCCAGGCCACCTTGGAAACTATCTTTGGAAAGGACTTTCTAAGCCAGGAAGTAGAAGCATTGGTACCTCTCTCCAACAGACTCAGGGGTGTGTGAGAAGCAAGATCACTGAGGCCTTGTTCAAGCCCCTTATCATCCTGATAGGCCTCAGAAGGCACCCGCTGTTCACGGGCATGACATGGAGAAGTTTTCAAGGTCACTAGGAATTTATCAGGCCTACCCCACTTCCAGTGGATTTCCCAGAGACAGTTTGGGGAAGAAATGGCACTTGTCTGGAACCTGCCAGAGTCAGTAATGCCCTTGGAGATACCACAGCACTTTGTAGAATGTGTACATGTTGCCAGCAATGTGAGTAGGTCGGGCTGGAGAGTTGAGAGCTACAGCTACAGGTAGGATGGCCAGACACACTGACCACAGCCAACAGAGACAAAGGGGCACACAGAGGAGAGGGGAAGAAACAGGGTCATGAGAGTACCAGCCCAGCCCTAAACAGGCTGGGGAGCTAGAGACATATTCTCAAAGTCAACTGTGAAATCCAATGGCATAATTCTTTTCCCTACAGACCAAGTGATGCCAGAAAACCCTGTGTACCTGTGTGGCAGGCTGGGCCACACCTGCAGCCCTGGCAAATTCCCAATGAGGCAAACCTGAAGCCCCTTCCAGAACACCCTGCTGTAACTGAATGGAGCTAGGGAGACGGCTCTCAACTTGTATTCCCAAACCCTCCACACAGAAGCTGGGCAGGGGCCAGGACAGGAATCTTTCTCTTGGTTCTAGTCTGTGGAGGGGACCTTAATGGTTTGGATGTGAGGTATCTCCAAAAAGCTCACATGAGAGACAATACAAAAAGGCTTAGAGATGAAAAGATTGGGTTAGGAGAGCCTGAACTCAATCCATGAATTAATCCTCTGATGAGGACTAACTGAGAGGTAACTGAAGGCTGGTTAGGTGTGAATGGAAGAGGTGGGCCATTGGGGGCGGGCCTTTGAAGTATATATTTTGTTTCTGTTAAGTGGAGTCGCCCTCTCTGCTTCCTGGTGTGATGTCTTCAGCTGTTTCCCTCTGCCACACTTCCACCCTGATATTCAGTCTCACCTAGAGCCCCAGGGAATGGGCCCAGCTGCCTAAGGACTGAGAACTCTGAAAGTATGAGCCCCCAAATAAACTTATCCTCCTCTAAAATTGTTCTTATCAGGTCTTTCGTCAAAGCAGTGAAAAAGCTGTTTAACACAGGGACTCACTCATATTCATCTGTCTGTCATCATATGTCCATCCCACAAATACGTACAGTTGGTTAGGCCAACAAGCATCACAGCCAAGCAGTTAATAGCACAGATTCTGAAGTCAAGATGCTTGGGTTTGAATCCCAGTTCTGCTGTTTATTACCTTGGGCAAGGTAACTTAACCTTTCTGTACTCTATTACTCACCTGTAATAGAGTAATAGTAATGGGGAGATACATGCATAGAGCAGTCCAAACACATAACAAATGGTATCCAAGGGGTTTCTGACTCTGTAAGAGGCATGAATTCTATAAGCACCTCCAAGTCAGGGACCTGACTGATTTCCAGCATCAAGTCTGTGCTCATGTTATATCTCTCAGCCACATTTTGAGGCAGTACCCTTATCCTGTGCTCCTCAGAGATGAAAGGACAGCATCTTGGAGAAACAAAAGTCCCTGACCCAGTCTCCAACATATGGCAGAGTGGATCTGACCAGCTGACTTCCAACCCTGAACCTCTGTGGAGTGCATGGAGATAGTGGCCTGTTCTCTGGGGACTGAAGGAGGAAGTGGAAAGACTTCAAGGAGGAGACAACCCTTTGGCTGAGCTGTGAGAGACGACAGAGCCTCAAGAGATGGATGACAGGCCACGGCGAGCACTTGGGGGCAGGGATGGAGAACAAGGGAAGTGATCAGAGTTGGGGTGCAGAGCCAGGAACTGCAAGGGCTTCCTCCACCCACTCACCGAGCAGGTGCTTACTGAGTGCCTGCCGTGCTCCGTTCACTGCTGGAGGCTGGGTGGGATGCCACAGTGACTAAAACATGAAAATAGTTCAAGATGAAGCTAGAGGGGTGGGCAGGAACCATTCAGGGGATGGTGTAGCTAATGTTTGTGCAAGGACAGGAAATTGGCTAGCTCCTCCATTTCCCCTTATTGCAGTGTTATTTTCTGCCCCTCTGGCCTGGGACTAGGCACAACCAGGCCTGGTTAGCCACAGAGCCTCAGTGATCGTCGCTCCAAACAGACACACATATGGCCCAAGCAGAATTCCTTTTCCGGACCAGTGTCTAGATGCACAGTGAGAGGAGTTCTCTCCTTCCATGGAAGTTAGGGCTACCAACAAACACGCTCCATGTGCCACGGTGGAGACCTGATCACAGTGGGAGAGGAGATCTTGTAACTGAGGAGTATGGAGGTGAAACTCCTGCTTCCTTTCATTGCAGCTTTCTGGGCTCCGCCCTCCTCTGGGTCTGCTGGCTTCTCCTTCAGGCTGGTTTTCCTCACAGTGCAAGTGCCAACAGCTCTCGTTGCCACCAGCCTCCTTATCCAAAAGGGAGAATTTCTGACCCGACATTCCAATCAGGAGTCCTGACAGCCCCTCTGCTTGGATTGGGTCATGGGCCACTTGAACCTGTGCCACAGCCAGAGGAATGGAATGTGTAGATTGCCTGTGTAGTCAGGGCCCCTTCCTAGAGTGGGGTGGGCTGACTTCTCCTGCCATACGCAGTCTGCAATGGGAGGGCGGGAACACCTGGGTGAAAGTCAAGAGTAGCTGGGAAGGGACAGAGAGAAATCAGTGTCTATCAGACAGGTAGAGCAGATGCCATTGGTTTCCATATTTGCCATGGCTTTCTAATGCAAACACCTGTAGCTCTGCCCCAGGGTCTCCTGTAGCCTCTGCAGTAAGCTTCAGTCTGAAGTACTGGAGATGATCATCCTCCAACCAATGGTGGTCAGAGTTGGAGGACATACATCCCAAATTTATCACTCCTCATGGAGAAAATCTTGGAGATGTGTTCTGAACCTCTATCACTGTCCCAGATGTCCCCAGCAAGACAAGGCAGCAGGTGCCCACAGCAGTAGCCTGCTCATCTGCACAGCCTAAAGTGACTTCCTTCAGGTCGCTCCCCTTCCACCCTTGCTTAGTCCCTCCCTGGTGTTCCCTGGGATTACTTCCAATAAATACTGCTCACATTCAATTTCTTATCTCATGGTCTCCTTTTGAGGCAACCCAAAGCTCATCTGAGTTCCCCTCATCAAGCCCTTTGGGAGGAGCCACGGTGTGGTAGCCAGTGTTGAGATCTCAGAGCGCATCGCCTAAACAGCACCTGGCAGGTGGTGGCTGACAGTGAATGTTTACTGAAGGACTAAGAGAGAAGCTGTTTAAAAACAAACAAAAAATACCTACTAAGCAAGGTATTTGTACATCCAACTACTACATCCTAACCAGCTAGACCCTCACCACAGACCTGCACTCCCCCTGCCCAGCCCTTGCCATGTATGGATTCCTGGAAGGAATGTGTGCTTCTTACCTCTCAGAAGGTCATGTCATCCTGAAGTGCCCCTTGTCATCCTCTCTGCATGCCTCCCCTCCAACCCTGTCCAACTTTGCTCTAAATTGGGTGCATTTTGTAGTGGATGAATACTTTTTAATTATAATGACATTCCTATTATCTCACTGCTTTACTCTGAAAATCTTTTTCCTAGGTGCAGGTCAAGTGGCAGAAAACTACCTGAGACTGCCTGACTCTGGGGGCTTCAGTGGTGCTGTGCTGGCCCTTGTGAGATCAGTGAGACCTACAGGGACATTCCAAGGGTCACACTGATAGAGCTGAGTCTCTGATTAGAAAAGCCTTAGTGTGGGGCTAGGGATGTAGCTCATTGGTAGAGCACTTGCCTAGCATGTTGAGAACTGGGCGGGGTGGCGGGGAGGGGAGCCCAAGCTAACTGCACAAGTAATGTTCTGGGAGAAAGAGTTCAGACTATGATGACCTGGGCTCCAAACTCTGCATTTGCTGGGGTGTGACTTTGAGCAATCTAGTTAATGGAGATAATGCCCTCTTCCTTGTGTGATCAGAGCGTAGGTCAAATCTGATGATGTTCTTTATATAAAGACATACCATTGGCTCTCAATAAATGGCAGCCATTTTTCACTATAGTAGCAACCTTCTAAACTAGAACCGCTTCCCAGGATTCCCTTTCCAGAACTGTTCTGAGTTAGGACTGGCTACAGGAACATTTGTGTGAGATTGGGAAACTGCCTTTGCACAGAAGGTCAGCACAGCATGACTATAACTCATGCATGTCAGTAGCATGGGGTGGCAGCCTGGCTTCTGGTTCCTCCACTCCTGCAGATTCTCCTCCTTCAGCTCCCCTGAGACCAAGTCAGAGAATATGTGCTAATTCACTGCTTCTAAGGGTCACCATGCTGTCAAGGTTGAAGTGGTGAGAAATAATGTGAATTCCACGTTGGCCTCAAGGATTCAGTTTGTCTGTGTTCCAGTTTGTTTTTGATTTGCTCCAGTTCACATCTGGGTTTCTGCTCATCTGCCACACCTCTGAAGCTAGAGCAACTTCAGAGCCCCCAGTAGACATCCCCACGGTAAACTTCAATAGATCTCTTGGTCAGTTCCCACAATTATATGAACTCTAGGACCTATAATACCCATATTCCACATCATATTGAAGATCCTGCTTCCTGAAAATCCTAACTGATAAAATAGGTGAATAAAAACTGCCACTTCTTGACAGCCTACGATGGTCCTTGTCTTCACAACACCCACACAGCAGGTCAGGAATATTAATCCCATTTTACTTGTGGGAAAATCAAAGACCAAAGAGGTTAGAGACCTAGCAGAACTAGAATGCAAAACTGTCTGTCTCTCTCCTGAACCTAAGCAGTGATACTTGACCCCTTTGAAACAGATGCCATTAAGTGTAAAAGTACTATAACTATGATATGAGCTTATTAGAAAAAGGAAATACTCTTAGACATATCAGTTTAAGATGTCAAAGAAATGGCAAAATAACAATAACAACAACAGCAATACTAGAGTAGACCATTCGCTAAAAGAGGGTCAACACTGACAAGAGGGAAGGAATGGCAGAGCAGCTGCTGCTCAGGAAAGTGGCTCATTAGGCAAACTGGTTTGAGCAATGCCTCCAGCAAAGGGTGCTGATCCCTTGGCACACAGGCAAGAGAGAGAGAGAACGCAATATCATTTCTCTGCACAGTCTAACACTCGGCACCTCCCACTGGCCAACAATTCCGGACAGTCCAACTGAGAGGAAATCAAAGAAGCAATTGAACGAGGGCTCTGGGTGTGTGCCCAAGAGTCACAGGATCCCAGAACAAAGCAGGAAGGCACGGGCCTCAGCGACTTCTAAGGATGCTGAGAGGTCTGCCCTTGAGGTTTTCTGCTTCTCTGAGGACCAAGCTTCTGGGAATGAGGCTGTGGCTGCCCCTTGGACAGCATGGAGCAAAGCAAATTCATGTTGTATGTTTCTTTCCAGGCAGAGAAGGAGGAATGGCCCTGGAAGAGGAGCATGGGGAGGAGCAGGAGAGAGATGGCATGGAGCATACCCAAGGGTGCAGCCTCTGTCCCTTCCTCTCCAGCCCTCCTGGGCTCAGGGAGTGTGCTTGTTATGGCTCCCCTCCCAGGAGCCCTCCCTCCCCACTTCCACCCAGTGACCAGCGTCACTCCCTTACAGACTGTGGTATAGGTTGCCACCTTGGGAAGTCTTCCTTATTGCCTCTGTTCCTGCTCCCTCCACACTCTGCACACAGACTCACCCACATGCCTGCGTGGTTCCATATCCCCTCTAGTTGTTTCTTACATGCCTGTGACATTTCCGTCAGAGAAATACCCTACCTCTAAAATCTTCTTCCTCCTTGCATTAAAATTAAGCTTTATCATTTTTTAAATCAGTGCTGTCCCCAATCAAAAAGAAAAAATTTCTAAGAACATCGATAACCCATCACCCAGGTATTCGAATCATTAACACTTATAGTTTGGATCTAGAATACTCTGAGAGACCCCCATTAAAGGCTTGTTTCCCAGCTTGGCACTATTAGGAAATGGTGGGACATTCAAGAGGTGGGGCCTAGTGGAAGGTCCTAGGTCATTCGGGGTGCACCCTCAAAGAAAAAGGTGGGAATCCCACCCCTTCTCTTTCTCTTTGCTTCCTGGCTGCCATGAAGTGAGAAGTTTCCTCTGCCACACACTCCCACCATGAGCTAGTGCTTTATTTATTACAGGTCCAAAAACAAGGGGGCCAACCAACCATGACCTGAAATTTCCAAAACTATGAGTCAAAATAAACCTTCTCCCTTTTTAAGTTGATTATCTCAAATATTTTGTTACAGTAACACCAAGCTGACTAACACATTGGTAGACTTAAATCAATTCACAGCATTGGTATACGTACCTAAGAAATCTTTTAGTGGCAATGGCAGTATGAGACAATGGTTAAGTTTGGGCTTTATAGTGAAATTAATTGATGATCAAATTAAATTAATCATCGATTGAGTTGTATCCCATCTAGTTGGATAAAACAGTCTTTCGGAAACTTATCTTTCTCTTACATAAAATGGGGGTATAAAGTTGTATTAAATAAGTGAACCACACAAAACCCACAAAGCACAGCATATGGTAGGACTATTTTTTGTGTGCATGGTAAGAGACACACACAAAAAAATTCACCATTTTGAAGTGTAAAATTCAGTGACATTTAGTGAATTCATAGGGTTGTGCAACCATCACCATTGTCGTGTTCCACAACATTTTTATCTTCCCCAAAGGAAACTCCACCCCCACTAAGCAGTTCACTCCCTTTCCCCCTTTCTCCCTGCCTCTAACAGCTGCTAATCTGCTTTCTGCCTATATGGAAAAATCACTTATTTTTATCTTCAACTTTTCTCTTTCTTTTAATTTTTCCTGGTAGCTTTTATCATGGTCATGTTTCTCTCATCAAACAAACCAATTCAAATTTTAAAAAGAAAACAAAAACAAAAATAATTACAAAAGCTACGAAACAAGCATATAAAAATTATCTGACACCTCTTGAGGCACTGCCGCAACCTCTTGCCATCAGGTTTCTTAAAGAGTCACCCATCCATACTTCCCCTGCATCTCCATTCTCACCCTCCCCAAACCCTGTACCCTGGCTCTCATTGGGGTGATAGGCCCTCCTAGGGGTCCATTTCTGGTTCTGTCCTCCTTCATGGTTGTGCTCCATAGGATGCTGCTGACCTCCCCTTGTTGAAACTCTCTTTCCTTTGTTTGCAAACACCACCTGTCCACCTTAACTTTCGGCTGTTCGAGCCCTCTTCCCGCTCCCCCCTCCATCTCTCCATGGGTGATCATATCTACCTCCCAGCTTCTGCTGTCAGAGAGACCTCAGGGTCTTCCTGCTCTTCTGAAATTCTTCTGCTCATCTGCGTCTGGACAATGCTTCCTGGTTGTGTTCAAAGACATTTACCATGTTCCAAATGTCTCCCCAAAGTCGATGTTTTGGAAATTTAGACCCTAATGCAACAGTGTAGAGACGTGTAGGTCCTCAGGCTCTGCCCTCCTGAAGGGATTGATATCGCTGTCATAGCAGTGGGTTTGTTGTCTTCAGAGCAGGTTGCTGTCACCTTCTGCCATGGGATGAAGGCAAGAAGATGCTCACCAGATGCTGGCACCTTGATATTGGACTTCCCAGCCTCCACAACTGTGTGAAATCAATTCCTTATCTTTGTAAATGACTCAGTTTGTGATATTGTGGCGATACCAAATGGACTAAGATGACATCTCAATGTCAGCATGTCCAAACTGAATCATCCATACTGCACTGATGATTAATGCTCCTAATCCCACTAATGATATCATCGTCCACCCAGTTTTCCAAATGTGAATTTTGAATTATCTGTGGTTCCTCTTTTTAAATCTTCTTTTTCAACTGGATAGCAAACCCTATCAATTATAGTTCAGAAACATCTTTTCCCTCCTGTCCACCTCTGTTGACAGTGTCTTAATTTAGATCCCCAGTATCTCTTCTATGAATGACTACCTTTCTTTTTATTCATAGATATCCTTTCCATAACTTGCAGAATTATATCTTAAAATATAAAAGTGTTCATGTCATTCTGCTATTTAAATACCTCTACCTCCTGGAAAATACAGGTAAACTCCTCCATCTGGCTGACCACCTCCTTACCCTCATCTCCTAGAACAAACAGGGTCTGTCACGAATGTTCCACTCTCCACCAGGGGCTTCCTGATGGAGCAGCCTCCATCCTGACCCCATAAATGGACCTGTGACCCACAGTAAGCCAATCAGCTGTCTCCACCTCTCAGCCCTAGGAATAGGTCCAGGACTAAGGCAGTTCTGGACTTGGTTTGCGCTCTGGGGACATCAGACCTCTTCTTTGCACTGGATGTGAAGCAAGGAAGCACAAAGATTGAACTGCCATTTCTTGCAAACAAGGGGAACCCAAGATTAGAGCCACCATGGCGGGGGGGGGGACTTCATCCTAGTGACATCTTTTGAGTCTTCATCAAACCCTACCCAGAGTGATATACACTTGGTCTATTTTTTTTTAACAATCCAAGACATGACACTCCCAACCCTGGTTTTTTGGTTTTGATTTTATTCTTAATCTCATTAGAGTTTGGCTTTGTAAACCAAACTCCCTATGCATCACCCTTTCAGCCAGGGTTTCCAAAATTTTGCTGAACTTTAGATTCATCTGGAAAATTTTTAAAACTCCCAGTGTCAACTACATCATAACATCTGGGAATGGGAGCGGGTGTCAGTAGTTTTCAAAGATCAGGGTGATTCCAATGCACAGCAAAACCACCGCTACAAACAACATAAGCAACTCCCTCCCAACTTCACTTAACTCCCTGCTCCCGATTTACGAGTGCTCTTTCCATGCCATGTTGCTGCTTGGCTCCCCTTGTAAATTTTGAGCAGCTTAATGGCAGATTCATGTCTCTTTTTGCCTGGCACCTGGTAGAACCTCAGAAAGAGTAAAATAATGAACAAATGAATAAACAAATAAATAAGACATTTGAATTTCAGTCACCCGTGGATCCTCTCTTTTGCTAAAATGTGCAGTGAATGCATATTTTTCCCTTCAAGACAAGTGGTCCTGGTTGCAGGGGTAAGAAAGGGGAAAACATAAAGATAGAATGCAGTTCTGGAGCCAGCTGCCTTTGTGCAAATCCTGGTGACCCAGGCGAATACTCACCTGCTCCCTGCCTCCCTTCCCCCTTCTATGAAGTGTAAATAATAACAGCACTTACCTGGCAACGATGTCGTTGGGACAACATTAATTAATATATGTAATAGTCTTAGAACTTCACTTCATTCATGGTAAATACCAAATGTCAGCCTCTAACTTCCTTCATTCATACTGAGATGGATATGAAGCTTGGACTTGGAGGCTGGTGAACTGGATGGGAGACAGTCAGGATAGGTGGCTCTCTGTGGAATCTCACATGATTGGAAGGGGACACTCAGTGTGGGAGGAAGCACAAGAGAGGGTGGCTCCTGGTATTTTCATTTTTAGGTCTTAAGCATGTTCAGATGCTGGAAGAGAGTCAGGTGAGGGGGAGAAGAGAAGCAGAGTCAATGACAGATGGAGCCAGATCCCACAGGAGATGGGAGGAGATGGGGTCTGGAGCCTCAGCAGGCAGAGGAATCTTGAACCAGAGGGGCATGCGCCTGTCAGTCCCCAGCAGATGAGAAGAATGGCTGAAAGGATGGACTGCCCATATGTTCACACCTGAGTGTGCTGCAGGGGGGGTCTGCTCTGTGTGCAGGTTGTTAATTTAGGTGAATTTTGTTCAGGTGGCTGGAAGTTTACTCTGTTGGGGTGGAGACTCATTCGCTGCTTGGTGGCAGAACAAAAGACTTGTAAAGTCTTCAGGTTCTGCTGGCCTTGCCCTGCCCACAGAGCCAAACGCACACAATCGGGTGCTTTTAGATTCACCTGAATAGAGTCTGTTAATTGGAGACAGGCCAGGCGAAGGGCTTACTGTTTTGTATTATTCATCATGGAGAATTCAGTCTCTTTTAAAGGAATTGTTTTTTTCTGCCTTCAGGGAACAGAAGGTACTTCCTTATAGAGAACACAACTTTAACAGAATTCATGCAGGGTACCGGACTATACCTGTAGTGTCTCTTCATCAAAAGTGTACGTGCTTATAAATTTGTCAGAATGGTTAGAGGGTTCTTTGCTGTTTCAGAGCGATAGCAAGCTTTCAGTGAAGGACGTCCTGGAAAACATCACTCCCCATCTCTAGCTGTTTCCTTATCTGGAAGAGAAAGGGGTAGGCCTCCCGACTGCTGGGACTGCTGGTTTCCTTCCTGCCTCCCTCCCCTCAATCAACAGTATATACCAAGCTCCTGTCGCAGGCAGGGAACTCCTGTGGGTGCTGTGGGGAGAAAAACAACACTGGATTGAGCCATTGTCCCTCCCTCTGTTGATGTGCAATTTTGCAGGAAAACTACAGTTATCCCTGAAGATTGATTCAAGGACATTCACAGATACCCAAATCTGAGGATGCATAAAATGGCTACCATTGCATATGACCTCTGCACATCCTCAGGTATACTTCAAATCATCTCTAGATTACTTATAATACCTGATATAAAGTAAATGCTATGCATAGCATTGTTACTCTGTATTGTTTAGGAAATTATGACAAAAAACTATACATATTCAGTATAGTAACAATTTTTTTTTCTAATAAGTCCATCTGAGGTTGGTTGAAACTTGTTATGGGGCAGAGGCCTCCTGCAAAGCTGAGGTAGCCATGGAGGTCCCCTCTTCACCCAGATTCTTATTGTCATGCCAGAAAGATTTCAGACATGTTGCTCAGAATAACAGGCATGAGTTCATTAGAAGGGATAGAAAAAGGGAAGGGGACACTCTCAAGGGAGAGAGTGGGTCCTCTCAGAGAGGAGAACAATGGGATACCTCTCCTGCCCTAGTTTTAGTGGAGGACCCAGGGACCAGATGGGTTTCCAGATGCCCAGGTCTACTTCTTGACTTTTGACTAACAGCAGGATGACATCAGACTTTCAAGTCCCCATGGCACTTAACAACTCTAGGTCACTTTGGCTCATGCTGATCCATTCTAATTGGAACCTGTTCTCACAGATTTTATGATTGAGGGAATTATCCTTATCTCCTTGAGTTCTGGGATCTGGTCTGTATAAGGGTCACAATGGGTAGTGGCCCCCCACTTTAGGGGAACCTGTGTTCTTTTTATTGACATTTCAGGCCTGCATTTCTTCTGCAGATAAGAGGTAGTTTACTAAGGAATGTAGCATATCCTGTCAACTTAAGCCAGGCAGAGCTGCAGGTAAATTGCTATTTTAAAAAAGAAAACATGTGGGGATCAGCCCAGTGGGCCCAGTTTATAGAATGGTGCCCTTAGCCTCATGTTGCCACTGCTCACATCTGTCTGTTCCCTATGCAATCCACAGACACAGAGGGCCCTGGTACAACCCCAATCACTCCATTGCAGTTAAGGTTTCCAACACCCTTCCTTTAAATACTTCAGGGGCTTCCTAATGTCTCCCTGCCTTCAATCATTTTCCCTGCTCTGCACCACTGCCAGGAGTCTCCCCCTGAAGCACATGGCCCCCTGCAAGCTGTCCTCCAGCCCTGCGACATGACCAGCCCCTCTGTGCTTTCTCCCTCTCCCTTGGGCTCTAATCTCTTCATCTCCTGGTCCTGCAAACTCCCACTCCCGCTTCCAGGCCCAACTCTGTGCTTTCCCTGCACCCACACCCTTGGCAGAATGAATGGCTGCCTCCTCCTCTGCTCTTCCCAACACTCTGAAACACACCTCAGTTTCAGCACATATCACGGTATGACCTGTCTTCTACATTGGGAAGGGAGAGACCTTAATTATTTTTGTTTCCTCAATGCCCAATATTTAAGGTGCTGAATTAATAATCTTGGCATCATTAAATATCACAGGTGAGAAATATGCAAAGCCGTCTCTGCCTTTGCCCTCCCAGGCTGTACCCATGCTTTGGGGGAATCCCTGAGACCAAGGCATGGGAATTTTAAAATTTCAAACACAGGGCAACAAAGTCCGAAACAGCAAACACTCATGTGCCCATCATCCAGCTTTGACAAATCGTACCATTAACCATATTTGCTTCCGACATTTTTTTCTTTTTGTTTTTTTAAAGACATAAACATTATGAGTAATACATTACAGTTAATGTATGCTTTTTACCCCAAAGGGATCCAGTCCCTCACCTTCTGAATTGGGTTTTATTATTCAAATGCATGTTTTAATGTTTACTACAAAAGCATATATTTCTAAACAATATTTTGTACTGTTTTTCATGTTTTTAAATATGTTAACTTCATATGTATGCATATACATAAATTTGTGTGTGTTTGTGTGTATATATATATATACAAACAAACATACACATATATAATGAAATTATAATTTGTTTTTTCTCTCAACATTATCCAGATGTATGTGGGCTTCTTTCTGGGCTCTCTGTTCTACTCCATTGTTCATTGTCCATTCTTGCACTAATTCTTTAATATCAGTGTCTTTAATTAGTAGCTGGCAGGGTAAGTCTCTCCTCATTCTTCTTCAAAATTATTTAAGCTATTCTTTGTACTTCTGTCTTCCATGTGGATGTTAAGATTGACTTGTAAAGATTTAGGAAATTCCTTAAATTTTTATAGTAATTTGAGAGAAGTTCTACCATTATGGTTCTGAGCCTTGCCACCCACGAGCCAGGTTCAGCCCTCCAACTGCTCAGGTCTCCTATGTGGGCTGCAGTAATGAACCAGAGCAACGCTCCCCAAGGAATCCCAGCGGTGGAGGAAAGAGCTTTGAGAGCTGTTGCTGGATCAGAGCAGAGAGCAGCAGGAACAGAAGACATGCCGCCAAGCAGGCGGCTGAGATTGGTTCAACCAGAGATGGCAGGTACACTGACCACCCCACTGCTGCGGCCTCCTTATGCCACTGTGGCTGGTATTGCTGTCCACCATAGTGCCCTCTTCCTCCAGCCCTGGGGCTCCCAACTTCCTTCCCAAGCTCCCCAAATCATTCAGAGCTGGCACACCATCAGAGACCACTGAGACACCCAGCCTGAATCTATGCAGAGAGGGACCCTGTGACAACCCAACATGGCGGCTTCAAGGGGCCACGCAGGCCTGCACGGGGCTCTGAGTCACCCTGCTCCTCAGGCAGAGGGCAGGTGCATCATAAATTCCTCTTATTTGAAATGCTGCTTCCCAGGTGGGAGGGGGATAGGATTTTAGACTGCATGGAGAAGGGCTTTGCTACAGGATCAAGGTTTGGCTTTTCCTCCAGCCACCAGGCGACTCTGTGTTTAAGTGTTCAGAAGTACTTAAAATCCAGTCCCTGAGTGCTTAGCAGGGGAGCTATTTATATCTCCTTCCACGGCTTCTGGAAACAAATAATTACCATATATTACAGCAGAGATCCCAGCAGGGGTTTGTTTCAAAGCTTTCTGCCTCACTCCTCTCTGTACCTTTTGCACCCAGCACACAGTGGACACTTACCACATCCCGGAGTGGATTAGAGTCAGTGAACACTCACTGAAGAGTTGTCACATGTGACCCTAGGTTAAGAGTTTAGAAGATTAGAACCCACAGGTTCTCTCCACAGCAGCGTGAGCGGGGGGGTCCTCTCCATTTTGCACAGGAGGAAGGAAGGCTCAGGGAGCTGAAGGGACTCACCCGTCAGGCCATACAGCTAGTGGAGGAAGGAATCTGAGTCCAGCAATGTGCTGTTGCTACCTGTCATGGAGGGGAGGAAAGGAGAGGGAGAGAGGAGAGAGGGTCAAGGAGAGACCATGGAAGAAAGAAAAGGGAAGGAGGAAGGTGAGAGGAGGGAGAGAGAGAGAGAAGGCAGGAAGGGAAGGAGGATGGGGGCAGCTGAGGCTCCAGGCCTGTCCTAGAAAGGAGGACCTCCTGTCCCAGGGTCTGCATCCTGGGTCCCGTGAGCACCCATTCAAGAGTGATCTGATCTTTCCAGTGAGTCCTTGAGAGTCCTTTGAAGGAGAAGGGAGAGGAGGAGAAGGAGAAGGCAGGTAGATTTTCACAACTGAGAATCCTCTCTGAGGGCAGACACAGTTCTTTGATGCCTAGTGAGTGTAGGAAAGCATCCTGACACCCATTACCAAGGGACTCTTACCCTTTGTGATGAGGACAGAAAAGCCACAGCAGCCCTATGGCCCCTGTAGCCTGGCAGAGGGACTCAACTCAAGACCAAAGGAAGCACCAGAGAGATGATCTGAAGTGTGTCCTTTGGTTAAGCTTACATAAAAATCAAAATTTCCCCAGAACATAGACACTATTTCTCCCTTGGGTGGAACTCTGAACAATTTCCTCTGTTCAGGAGTTCTCGGACTTGCATGTATCCCACACAAGGAAATTGTTAGAGGTTCTTCTTGGTATCTGGATGGACAGGAAGGAGAGTATACAGGCCCAGGGTGGAGCTGTGGGCTGGGGGAGGCCACTGCAGGGAGGGGCCACCACTCCTGAGCTCAGACGCTCAGGTGAGCAACCCATTACAGAAGGCGCATTGCTAGGGCATTACCTCAGTTGAGGAGGAGCCACTTGTGGACTTTTAACTTTACTTTCCCCTCCCTCTCTCCTCTCCCCAGCTCCCTGGGGCACCTCCCTTTTCTGATAGCTATAAGGAGTTCCGTGAGGCCAACACGCCTCCCAAGCTCTCAGGGGTATGGACTTAATTAAAAACCAGTCTAGTTTGCCCCTCCATAGGAAACAGGGCAGACAGGATGTTGGTGCCAAAGCAAGCCAAAAGCCAACTCAGTATGGGAGGCATCCGCCAGCTTCCTGTTGAAACCCTCTGGGCTCAGCTACAAGGCTGCCAGGACAGGAGTATGGGGGCCTGGGGTTCCCATGGGAGTTAACAGACTGGTTTCAGGCCTGGGGGGCTCTTGAGTAGAAGGCCAGAGCTTGAGAGTCTCTGGCATTTGCCAAGGAGACTTGTCCTCAGGTGGGCAGCAGCATCTATCTTCTGAGGGGACTTCTAGCTTGATACAGGAAGTGATTTGGATTCAAGAACAAGGTCTGGCCTTTAAGGAGAAAAGAGAGGGGAAATTAGTAAGACCTTGGGATCCCAGTTAAAAGGGGTCCCTGGGATTCCCTGCTCCCTGGGAAACCTGTGAGAACTGGAGCAGAAGCTCAGTCACCAGGCTGGGCTGGGGAAAGGCAGGAGTTGAGAAAACAGGTGGGGGCCAAGGAGGGGAGCTTTGTCAGGAAAGCTTGGGTGATGAACTGAGATCTATCTCTCCCACTGCCCACATGGGGTTTCCACTGCAGAAGCAGGTCTGGCTTCACTGGCTCATGGGCCTGGGACAAGCTAAACAGAACAGTTCAGGATCTCCAGCCCTTGAAGATGGGCCTGGCAGGGGCAAGCAGAGATGGATGCCTTCATTCCCGCTGTACAGGTTTAAGGTGCAAATCTTAATTTGAACCTGCAGATGGTCTGATATTTCCCTTTACAATATTGACAAAGCACTTGGCTGGTGTTGACCATTGTCAGTTCACTTTTGAAATTAAACAATTGCATTTCTTCATACCCATACTGAAGAGCCCTTAGAGAAATGGAAAAGAGGAAACCAAGAGGTAAAGAGTACAAATCAATGCATTCCAGGGCCACCTCCTCCCCTCCTGCCCTTGGCAGGCAGTTGTTACTATTCAGTCACTGCATTCTTCCCTTTGGGCCCAGAGCAGCTGATAGCACTCAGCAAGGCCCTTCTCACCTTTATCTCCAACTGTTCAGTGTTTGCCACTCCCTGTGGGATTGAGTGAGGAGCCAGAGATCTTATTTCTTAAAGATGGTCCCAATATCTCTCATCCTAAGTGCTTTTTCAGTGTAACCTCATCACATCCCTATCAAAAGGCAACTTCTGCTTTTTTTTAAGGTACCCTTAAAGAATAGGATGCTGTGGATGCTTGACCAATGGAATGTGGAGGAAGCGTAGCTGTGCCAATGCTGCCACCACCCCTCCCCGGCGGGCAGCTTCTTGCCTGCCTCTTGGAACCCAGATGTCATGCTGTGAGAAGTTCACACAACAGGGAGAAGTCACGTGCAGGTAGCAGCCCACCTCAGCCATGACAGCAGCCAACATCAAGTGCAGGGGACCTGAGTGAGCCATCTCAGACCCCTGGCCCAGTTGAAACCTCAATGGACCTCTGCCTGTAATCACATGAAACAACCTAAGTGGGCATTGCCCAGTTGAGACTAATCGATGCACAGGACCATGGGAGCCCATAAGAAGTGAGAATATAAGAAGTCATTTTAAGCCATTAAGGGCTGGTTTGGTTTTGGAACTCAGCAAGAGATAGCTGGAGCAGAAGTAGACTACCCGAGACATAAGCCTTAGGACAGCCATCATTTATGACTCCTCATCTAGTTGCTCGTGCATCTTCAGCAGCTGGCAGGTTGGCTGGGGGCTGACTGGGCCTGGCCTCCAGCAGGACAACTCTGCTCTGCTCTGAGTGTTTCCTCGTTCTCCTGCAGGCCCAGAACTGCTGTCCTGGCAGAAGCAGCAGTTTGAAAGAAAGGGGTGGGGAGGGAGAGAAAGACCTCAACTTGAGCTGGCATACCGTCACTGTGACTAAACATCGTTCAAAGCAAATCTCAAGGCCAGACCATATTCAAAAGTTAGGAAAATGGATTCTATTTCTTGATGGAAGTGCTAGAAAGTCACATGGCAAGAGGGTGTGCATACTGGAAGAGAGGAAGTATTGTGTCCGTTTTTGTAATTAGTCTATCATAATAGTTAATATGGATAGTAACAGGTTTGTAATTCCCTCCTCTGTTTTGGCTCCCATTGCTAGTTAACTCTCCATTCCTTAAGAATACTTCCCATTATTTTAGCTGTCCAGACTGTGCGAAGGGTGATAAAGGAGAAAAGGGACTATGCAGAGAAGTTTTGGTGGCTAGCCCTACCTGTTGAGTCCTCTAGTGCTGGGTTCTTCAAACAGCACTTTCTGAAGCCCTTGAGCACTGAGGTGGCCTCTCAGGGAGGCAGGGAAGAGGCTGTGCATACGCCTGAGGAACTCCTGGTCCCCACCATAACCAGGGTAGCTCTGTTCTCTTCAAATTTCCTTTGGAAAAAGAAAAAAATCTCGATATCCACCAGACTGGAGCCACATCTAGGAAAGGAAAGTCTTAGAAGTGACTCCACAGTTGGGCATCCTGGCTGGTAATAGAACTCCACCTGCTGACCCACCATTTTATCCAAGGCCAGTTCCTCTACCTTCCTTTTCACCTTTTTACTGGGTTCAAGATGGCCAAGGATAGAGGGAAACTGAGACAATCAGAAGGAATGTTCCTGACATTGGCCCACTCAATTCCCCACTTCCCTACCAAGCAAGATCCATCACAGCCCTGCCTCCTGAGCCTTAGTAAACTCTCATCTCTTATGCACACACCCTCACATGAAGGGGTTCATAAGGCTTGATCCCAGAACCACAGACAGTTCAGGACATCGTATTGGCAGCAGGCTGGACTGGCTGGTCAACTCAGGGAAAAAGCAGAGCATACCGGGTGCAGCTGATCCTACAAGGGCAGATGGAGCTCCATCTGGAAGGAGAGTTCATTTCCCAGGAGAAGGGCTAGGCTTGCTTAAAGGCTGTGATCTCCTTGTTCTCCTCCCAATGTGTTAATTCCATTTCTTCCCAAGTACATTTTTGTAGGACATGAGCTATTTATAGATCCTCCTAAGCCCTTTTCAGTCTGTTTCCTGTTCAAGTACTGCATTAGTCACCAGCAAGCATCTCAGGCAACCTCCCGTCCCTGCCTGATCCCAAGGAACACAGGGATGCTGGTCAGACTCTGGCAGATCCCAGAGGGGAGATGGGAAGCTGAGGCAGGAGGCAGAGAGGAGAGTCTTTCATCCCCAACCTTGGATGCATAAAGCTGTGAGCCCCATAGCTTCTTGGAGTTTGCTTAGCCCTTGGAGACACAGAAACTGCAGAGACACCTCTGTCTGGCTGCATACTTTTGCCATTACTTGATGACCTATTTGCATGCAGCTCCTTGCAGAAAATTTCCTCCCAAGCCATATACGGTGATTTCATTGTACCACAAACTGAGTCTTCCATCTGCTGTCAGTGATCAAGGTCCCTTCCTGCCTTCCTCCTTCTATCTCTATACATCCTTCCCTTTACCCTCAGTTGACTAGGCTGCTCTGAGCTCCCTTCAAGCTCAGTTCTCTCCACATGTGGTTGGTCCTAGGAATTTACCAACTTCATCTGATGGAAGGGACCAGGAGATCTGAGCTGAGTTCTTGTACTCACAGGACCACAGAGCAGAGAGCTCTGTAACTGAGGGGAGAAAGAGGAGACTTCAGGCCAGGGGATGGCCAACAGGGCAAACAGCCATTCCTGCACCTTTGCTCATGTGGTTTTCTGGACTGAAATGCATACATTCCCTGGACCATGGCAAATGCATCAAGGGATCCTTTGCTGGAAATCTCCAGCAGGCCTCCAGCATCTGCTTGGCAACTCCTGGCCACCTTGATCACTCTGATCAACCTCGACAAATCCCTATTGAAGGACTTGAGGGCATGTTTTCTAACCCTGAACTTCCTGGAGACAAAGGAGAGGAAGGTGGAGGGGAGTCCGAAGTTCTATTTGCACAGCTTGTCACCAGGTGGTCCACTTCCCAGAGACCAAGGTGTGGGCCTCAAACTAGCCTTAGCACTCCTCAGGCCCCAAACAAAGGGATTTCTGTGCTTTAAACAGAGCTTCTGATGGTCTCAGAGATAACTTATTCTGGGTTCTTCTTGGGTGGAAGTGGTCTCAGTCCCAACCTCAGAGTCACCCAACTCAGAGCAGGGAGAGATCACCTTCTGCCAGCTAATCAGAGAACACAGCTCTATGCCAGGATATCTGACAGGTGCTATGGGAACACATGCTCAGAAATGGCCTTGGTGAGAAGGTGCATGGGCTAATGGCACCCTCCTATCCCACTCAGGGAGCTAGCATGCATACCAGCATCCTGAGCGGAGGCTGTGGAAGAAATGGGGCATGAGGTGTATGTGCCAGGCACTAGCACAGGCCCAGGCATCCCAGCACTTCTCCTGAGCTGTGATGAACACCAACAATCTGCCCAACTATTTTTATTTCCATTTGGTTTCCATCCTAGGAAATTCATTACAGACTGTCTCCCCGCAGAGCAAACTCAATTACATCCTTGGGAGGGAACAGACCCAGAAGATACCATCAGGGATGGCTGAGTCATGCTTAGTCAAATATGAGCTTGCTTCTGCCAGTGCTGGAGGCCTCGAGACTGTTTCTCAGGGGATGGGTGATCCAGGAGCAGGATGGAATGTGAGCACCAAGCAGGGACTGCCCCTGTTTGAAACCTCCAGTAGATTTGAAACCAAGAGCATCTGAGAGTGACACCCTTATCCAGGCTCCTCTTTAAATGAGATCCTCTCCCACTTCCATTTCTTAATTTTAAAAGTCAGCTTGGTGCAGTGGTGCATGCCTGTAATCCCAACAACTAAGGAGGCTGAGGCAGGAGGATTGCAAGTTCAAAACCAGCCTTGGTGGCTCACTTATCTAAGCAAGTTAGCAAGACCCTATCTCAAGAATAAATAATAAAAAACTGGTGGATGAATGCCCCTGAATTCAATCCCTGGTACAAAAAAAAAAAAATCAACATATATACAGAAAAGTGCATGAAGCAATACTTAAAGCAAACATACATGGGCTCATCACACACACCAGGAAAGGAAACCCTGCCAGCATTTCACCCACATTGCACACATCTATCTGCTCACACTCCTCTCCCTCCCTCTTAGACTTCTATGGAGTTGATTTCCTTTTCCTTTACTTTTACCACCTGACTTTGCACCCTGAAAGAAAAAGTTGACTTTTTACCTGTTTCAAGCTTTATATGAATAGTATATGAATATTTATATGAATACTATGGGATTTCTACTTATCTTGGTTCTTTGGCTCACTTGGATTTATGAGATTTGCCCATGTTGTTGTATATAGCTTCAGGACATTCATTTCATTTTTATGGCTATATTAGTATTTCACTGGATAAATGTGCCAGATTTATTTATTTGGGTGTTCCAGGGTTATTTTGAACAATGCCACCGCGAGCATGTTTGGTATGTGTATCCTGGTACAAATCGGCAAGCATTTCTCTAGGGTTCAAGCCTAGGAGTGGAGTTGCCGGACCATCTAGATTACAAGTGGTTTGCTGGAGAGGTTGCTCTCTGTTGGATATGAAGAAGCTATGCTGGGGGAGGCAGACCCCAGGTCTGGGATTGCTGGTCCCACAGAGATGCTTCCAAAGGGCTCATTCCTGAGGCCAAATCAATCTGTGTGTGCCTCTGCTCCTTCCCTGTCTCACTAAAGGGCCTGGTAACCCCTGATCCTTGCTCAGCCTTGCTGTTGCAACTCCCCCAAGCTAAGCCCAGTATGCCTCCTGTCTCAGGCCCAGTTCACTGTGAGTCCTAGACATGTATGGTCAAGGACATGGTGGTCAGGTGTGATCTGAAGGTTAGTCCAAGAGTAGTGGGACCCCAGCCATCAGACAGGAAGTTAGAGATTACTTAGGGTGAGGGCTCGAGCAGGGCTGCTGGGTCAAGCACAGGGAGAAGATAGTAGGACTATCACTAGTCCCAGACAACTGGAAGACTCCAGTCTTTAGCATAGTATATTCTTTAGGAATCTTTATATTACAACCCCCAACCATCATGAATAGAATTAAACAAAAAGGGAGAGTTTGTGAGGTTGTTGTAAAATACAGTGGTAGGACTGCCTTTAGGAGAAGCTTTATCCAGAAGCTCAAATAATATCATCAGACTAAGGTTCATGGAATATGTGTCCTCTGCTTTAGGAGGGTCGGCAGTTGCTAAGAAGGGGTCAGATGAAGCTGCATAGAAAAGGTAGAACAGGAATGGAAATCTGCAGTCCAGGCTGAGGCCAGGCAGCAGCAGGATCTATAACCAGGGACAAGTCATGGAGTAATTCCCCATGTCTGAACACAGCGGGTGACCTCTGAAGGTTTCTAGTGCCTAGCAAACACATTCACAGCCTTGGGAATTGGAAGACTCATGTAACCCTAAAAAGGCATGTTTACATCCTCAGATTCCTAAAAATATTAGTCTATTATTATTCTGAGCATCTGGGAGGGGACTTCTAGAGAGGAAAGGGAAAAATGAATGTTTTTCTTAGGCAAGAAGAACTTGAGTCTGTTTTCTATACTAGAAAACGGGAATTGAGGTCTGATTTAAAGTTTGGCACCATTTCTACAAGGTGCTGTTGGAATTATTGGGACATTTCTGTGGTGCATGAGACCAAACAGAACATTTGAACTCATGACTGTCTTGGAAAATCCTAGAGATATAGTAGCTGCATTGATTTTTAATAACATCTATTAAAGTTTTTGTTTGTTTTGTGTTTTGGTGCTGAGGATTGAACCCAGGACCTCACACACAGCATGCTAAGCAAGTGCCTAGCCACTGAGCTACATCCCCAACCCCTAAGTTTTCTTTGTTTTGTTTTAATACAGGGGAAAAAAAGCAAGAATCAAGTGGCTCAGTATCTCAGTGATGGAATAACCTTGGCATTTTTCAAAATAACACCTTTGCATGTTTTTTTATACAGAAAGGAACAAAAGGAAAAAGCCAAACCCTCTTCCCACAGGGACCCACAAGTCAGAGTGTTTTGTGCACTTTTCAGAAAATTATTCTTCGTAGCCAGGCCCTGAGCAAAGGAGGATTGGGGAATTACTCTCCTGGCTGTGGCACCTGAATGAGCAGTGGCCAGCAAATGAATGAAAGCTCTCCAGGCCTGGGCTCCTGCTGAGACCTCCAAGTGGGTGTGGGCTGCACTGCCACTCACCAGGCACGCTCCTGGAGAGGCCCAGAGCAGGGGAACATTGCTGAGCAAGAATGGCCTGAAGGAAGGATTTTCCCACTGATTACCCGTCTGGTGCCTTAGAACATCTCCACTATTTTTTCCAACAGTGATTCATGCAGGAATCATGAAAGACAGCCTGCCAGGGACTATGCTGGGGCTCCCTTCCTAGCTTTGATCAGGGTTATATAACCTGTGCTGGTTTGTGCTCAGAAGCCTTGCTTTCCCTTTGCTGCTGGTCCCCAGAGTATAGGGAAGAGAACTGAATAGTGCCAGGAGTTACATTAGCAGGGAAGCCTTTCCTTAAGCTTCCAGTCACATGTATCCATAAACATGTCTTTGCCTGATGTCAGATCTGGAAGAAAAGTGAGCTCTCAAACATTCTCGTTCATCAGAGATTTACTCATCATCATCATTCATATATATTTACTAAGAATTTACCAGCCCCCAGGCACTGTGCTAGACCATTAGCACCTGTGTGAGGCCTTAAAATACAGCCAGGTTTTCCTGAGACTGAGAAAGGAAGAGAGGCAGTGCAGACACAAGGAACAGTGTGCAGGCACACAAGTGTTTGAAAACAAAAGCAAATGACTCCTGACGATTCGATTCTAGAGTGAGTCCAGGCCATAGCAAGCATCAGGCTGGAAAGGCACTGTGGGGCTGGACAGTAAAGGACCTCAGATCCCATGGTCCTCAATTTGGACTTTACCTTTAAGACAGTGGGAACCATTGGGAGTTTGGAGTAGGAGAATTGAATCACTGGAGACCCAGCGCAAAGAGATGGTCACTCAGCTGGGATAATCAGTGGACTGTTAAACAAGGGACTGAGGTCTGAGCAGTGTGTAGTAAAACTGCTAGGTAAAATGCCACCTTGCAGAACAAGTGACATCAGGGTGAAGAGCTGAGGGGAAGGAGCAGTTGCTGAGAGAGTTGTGTGAAGGTCACCTTGAAAGGAACTGTGACATTTGGGCAGGGCTTCTCCATAGTGAGGGAGCCAGAGCTTAAATAGGTCAACCTTGCTTTCCCGTCCCTGATCCCCTGCTGGCCAAACCCAGCCAGAAGCCAGAGGCCAAAGGAGGCCATTGCCGTCGTCCATGCAGGCCAGCCTCCCAAAGAGCAGTGGGCTAGATAAAGGCAGAGTTATGTCCTGTGCAAGTGAGATGTCATCAGATGAGAGATTCAGCAGGATCTTCTCAGCAGGGTGGAGGATGAATTGGAGGCACAGGGAGGGGGACAGGAAGAAGGCAGGAGGGTCGAGGAGGGTGGGAAGGAAGGAGATGGGGAGGAAGAGAAAGACATGATCTGCTGACAGGTGTGAGGGACAGGGAGGGTGAGGGTGACACCATTAACTAGAGAAGGAGTGACTGTAAGAGAAGGAGCTGCTACTGGACACAAAGAAGTGCCTCTTTTTCAGCAGACAAATCTAACTATGGGTGGGAAGACAGCTGACTCCCTGTGTCCCTGCTCTGGGCAGAAGGGTGGCAGGTTCTGGTGCTTATCTCCTCCCATGTGGGTGCCCTTTTCTCTACCACTCACCTTCTCAAACACCCACTTGAGTGTGTGTTGCATCCTCAAAGTACCCAGGCTGCAAAACAATTCCTCTCTCTCTTGTTCTCTCCCCTGCCCACCAGTCAGGAAAAAAAAAAAAAAATCTGTCCTCAAAAGTTACAATAAAAAGTGGAGGTCCACTAGCTATCTACAGAGTTACTGCCTGTTTTGGAGGATCTATATTGAGGCTAATCTCTGAGAGGCTAAGAGGGGGAGACTTTTCACTCTGGACTTCTCAGGGGCATGGTGAAACCCCACTCCACCCTGTTTCCCCACTTTCTCCAAAGAACTCAGGTGAGCATTCTGTGCCTGGTCTGAAGTGCGGCAATCTCTGATCTGACTTCACTGATTTATTCAGGACTTGTTGGGTGCAATTTTCAAGTTTAGCTGCTCGGAAGCAGGCAGTGGGCAGTACATTTGGGGAAGGAGTAGATATAAATGAGATGCTAAAATGAGAAGGCAACACCAGTTAGCTCTGAGAGTGGGGCCTCCAGGAGTGCCCTCTTCCTCCCCAGTGACCTCCCATAGTTCCACCCACAGCAGCTGCCTTAAAGGGGAGCGAACTCCCGAAGGCCCCACACGGCAGAAGGGAGAGGGAAGGTGGGAGAAGGAGGTGGCGTTGCTAGGTAGCTGCTGCTGTCCAGCAGTTGCCATGGTGACGATGGTTCGTGCATATGAGGAGCTTACTTGCCAGGCTGCACTTTCGCTCATGATGCATTCCTTGAAGCCATGTCAAAACATGTATCATCAAAATTTCCTGGAGGAACAACATTTGTTCTCCGTTCCTGACCAAAGACACAGCTGGAGATAAGTCATAACTGTGATCAACAATCTGCCGTAAGCAGAAGGCACAAATGCCCAAAGAGCCTTGAAGAGTTTCCAGACTAAAATTATGCTCCAGCCTCAAAGCTAGCAGTGGACTCCATGCAAGGCCCCTGTGCCCTGTTCATTATTCACTCACACACTCATTTGTCTGAGGGTTGCAGGGTCTGTGGGGATTACTCCAGCATCCCCTAGATGATGGGTCTTCTGAGCAGGTGTCGTGGGCTGAATTGTGTTTGACTGAAAGATATGTCAACATCCTAACTCCTGGTACTTTGGAATGTCATCTTATTTGGAAATAATGGGTTTGTTTTTTGGTTTTGCTTTTGTTTTTTTACAAAAGTGATCAAGTTGAAATGAGGTCATTAAGGTGGGGCTTAGTTTGACTGGTGTTCTTATACAAAGGGGGATTTGGACATAAACATGCACTCAGGGAAGATTATATGAAGACACAGGAGGATGGCATTTGAAGACAGAGGATTAAATAACACATCTACAAGCCAAGAAATGCCCAGGATACCCAGCAAACCACCAGAAGCTAGGAAGAGGCAAGGAAGGATCCCCTGCAGGTTGCAGGAGGAACATGCCCTGCAACACCTTCATTTTACTTCCAGCCTGCTAAAGTATGGGAAAGACATTGATTTCCTTCCTTCAGCCTCCCAGTGCTGGATACTAAAAAAGGTTTCCACTTTTTCCTCTACATGTGCCTAGATTGGACTTAGGGGGGTTTGCTGCAGTCATCTTTTCAGAGCCTGAAAGTACAGTTCTCACCCACTAAGGCAGAGAGTGAATGCAAAGAATGTGGTCACAGGTGACCTTGCTGAGCTGCCATGTCAGCCAGCCTGGAGCTTGCTCCATTTCTGAACTTTGTTATGTGGAATAACATATTTCCCTGTTGTTGAATCCAGAAGTTGGAGTAAAACCCTCTGATTGGCACATGTGTGGACCAACTGCCCCACACACTCAGCACCTCTCCCTCTCATGCTCTCTCCAGTCCCTCCCAACGGCTATCCTTTATCTTCGTTATTGATTCTATCAGATTATTTGCAAAGGCAAGCTGCAGTGATTCCTCCTGTCTCTGAAAATTTTGCAATATGACTTTGCTGTTTCTCCTATAAAAGGTGGAATTTCTTTCTCCGTCCCTTGAATACAGGCTTGGCCCTAGTGCTATGGTTTGAATGTCTTCCTAAAGTTCATGTATTGGAAATTTAATCCCCAATGCAACAGTGTTGAGAGGTAGAATCTTTAAGAGGTGATTAGGTCAAAGGCTTTCTTCTCATGAATAGACTACTACTGCTATCATGATGAATTCATTATTGTCAGAATAGGGTCTTTATGAAAGCCAAGTTTGGCCCCTTCTCTCACTCTCTTGCTCAAGTGATACCTTCTGCCATGTTATGATGCTGCAAGAAGGCTCTCACCAGATGTGCTTCTCAGTCTTTAACTGTTCATTGTAAACCACCCAGTCTTTGGCATTCTGTTGTAGCAGCTCAAAAGTGACTGAGACACATGGCCAACAGAAATGTGCTAATGACACACAAGCTCATTAGGACTGGCTTTTTTGGCTGCAGTTGGAACTCTGAGACCATGATGCAAATGAGCCTGAGCTAGCCTGCTGGAAAGGCCACATGGAGGGAACTGAGGCTCTCCAAATGACAACCAGCACTAACTGCCAGATGTGTCAGTGAAGTCACATGAATGATCCCAGCTGAGACCAGTAGCGGACTCACAGAATCATGGGCAAATAAAATCGTTGTTTTTTTAAGTCAGTAAATTTTGGTGTGGTTGTTACATGGCAATAGATAATCAATGCTTTGGCAATCTGGGACAATTCTCTTAGGTTCATTCACATGCTGAAACGGTGTGAGACACCATGGATACAACTAGAGAAAGAGGAGATGTGGTCCCTGCTGTCTCAGGAACACTTAGAATATCATCATGCACCAGATGCTGGGCCAAAGGCGCCAATGCATTAACATCACACCCACTATCTGCCTGATGAAGAAATTGAATCTCAGAGAAAGTGAAGAATGTGCTGTACATGGCACATTGTATTTTTCCAAAGACGGTTGCAACAATATCTGCCGTCTGATAATGCTTTGCCAGGAGGCAGAATCCAATTTCCTTCTTGAGTCTGGTGAGTTTTGATGATGAACTAACAGGATGGAGCAGAAGCGACACAGGGGACTTCTGAGGTAAGCTGTACAGGAAGCTACAGGCTCTGCTGTATGAACCCAGGTTTTAACCTGTGAAAACCTAACTTTCACATAAGATGTCCAACTACCGAGGTCGCCATGTGGTAAAGAGCCCTAGGACACACGAGAAGCCACATATGAGTGTTCTCTAAGAACTCTGGAGGGTCCAGTGGACAGCCCACAAGGAATTCCAGATGCTTCCAGCCCCAGCTATGGAGTCACCCCACACTTCAAAGCCCCCCCACTGAGGCCCAGATAGCACAGATCAGAGGAAAGCTATCCAGGCCAACCCCTGCCCACCCCACAGAATGTACGAGCATAACAAAATGCTGTTTTCCGTTACATTTTGGGGTGGTTAATTACATCTAAGGTAACACAGCTGGATACAGGAAGTGGGGTGAGGCAATTTGAACCCTGGCAGTTTGACTCCAGACCGTCTTGACCACTTCCCCTTTCTCCTCAGGTCCTCACCAGTAACCAAGCTTGGATCCCCTGACACCACCACATCCTTAGAAAACACTCCATTCCCCACATGCTGGCCTCCAAGAGCCAGGAGGAAAGGAACCACATGCTTCTGACTCCACTTTTTCCAGGCCACCTCCTTTCTCCAAGTTTAGTCACCTCCCCAGTATCATTAGGAGATATAAATATTTTGGTTTTCATCCACAGTTCCTAGATTTTAATTCCCATAGTCCTTGTTGTTTCCTAAATGACTGGAATAATAAGTCTATCTTTTATTTAAATATTTGGCCATTTGGCCTTGATTCCTGAAGCATCTTTGGATCAAGTTCAGACTATAAAGGGGAAAGGCCCAGAAGAATCTGAATAGTCAGACCTTATTGGGTTCCCCACTCAGTCTATTAGCCTTAAATTTGTCATGCTAATGCAGTGAAGTCTCCAAGAAACCCTGAAAGGACAAGGTTCTAGAACTTCTGTACAGTCAGACATGTGGAAGCTTACAGGAGGGTGGGCATGAGCTCATCCCAAGCTGGGAAGGGGGCACCCCCAGCTCCACAGGGGGGAAGATCCTGCCTCAGAGCTCTTCCAGACCTCACCTAGGTATCTCTTCAACTGTGATGTTTATTTTTATACTTCAAATATCCTTTATAAAAAAAAGTCAATAAATGTGTTTTCCCTGAGATCTGTGAGCCTCTCTAAAAAATTTATCAAGCCTAAAGATGAGATTGTGGGAACCTCAACTTCCAGCCTCTACAAGTTCCAGAGAACCAGATTGGCCAACTGATGTCTGAAGTGGGAGCAAACCTGAGTTCTCCACCTGCAGGATCTGAGGCTACCTCCAAGTAGACAGTGCCAGAGTTGAACCAGATTATAGGATGCCTGGTTGACATGCACTGCAGAACAAATTGCTTTCTTGCAGGCGGTGAGAAACCCCCACACATTTGGGATCATAGATGTGATCTGTTGTGTCTAATAGGAAAACCTGAGTTTGTTTTTCCTCTGTACCATCAGACTTCCTTACCTTAGCTCTATGACATCCTCTCCCAACCCTTAACATGGCTCCAATTTCCTCAATGACTTCAGTTTATGCTTCACAGGGGTGCTTGCTCCCCATTGAAGATCAGGTGAAAAATGCACCTACTGTGTGAACCTCGAACAGGCACACAGTATGGACACAAGGTAGAATGAAGTCTTGATCAGTTTTCTATTGCTGCTGCAACAAACTATCACAAATGTGGTAGCTTCAAACAGCACAGATTTATTGTCTTACAGTCTAAAAGTTCCAAAAACAAACCTTCCTGGGCTGGAATCAAGGTGCCAGCAGGGCTGCATTCCTTCATTTACCTTTTCCAGTCTGGCAGCTGCCTGCATTCCTTGCCTCATGGCCCTGCCTCTATCTCCAATGCCACCCTCAGAGCATTTTCAGGTCTCTCTGACTCTCATAAGTTCTTCATCCACTCATCAGGACCCTTGCGACTACGTGACTTGCCCAGATCATCCAGGAAAATCTCATCTCAAGCTCTTGATCTCACCTGCAAGGTCCCTTCTGCACATAAGGTCACATAGCCTCAGGTTCTGCGATTAGGACGTGTACATATTTGGGGGTTCCATCATTCCACCTGCCACAAGCTCTCAGATGGAGTTCACACTTGGGCGAGGTTCTATATTGATAGCAGAAACTGCTGCTCCTCATCACTATCCATCTGCTCTTGTTGTCTGGGCACACACTTCCTTTCCTTGTGATCAAGTGTGACAACCGTCCATCAAGTTCTGGTCAATGGGATGGGGACAGAAGTGATGAGCCAGCCGGGCGTGGTGGCGCACGCCTGTAATCCAAGCGACTCAGGAAGCTGAGTCAGGAGGATCACGAGTTCAAAGCCAGCCTCAGCAACTTAGCGAGGCCCTAAGCAACTCAGTGAGACCCTGTCTCTAAATAAAAATACAAAATAGGGCTGGGGATGTGGCTCAGTGGCCAAGTACCCCTGAGTTCAATCCCCGGTTCAAAAAAAAAAAAGAAGTGATGAGCACTACCCAAGGGCCTGGCCCACACAAACACCCTCCCATGGGCTCTTCACGCTGCTCATCAGTGTGCTAAGTGAAGAGGACTCCAAGGATATAATGGAAGTTGGACCACGGGGTAGAGGAATTCAGGGTTCCTGAATGACATGGAAGCTGTCACCCTGCTGACTCAGGTGTTCTGACTTGGAATTTAAAGGTTGCTGGTGACAGGTTGATCTACATCGGTAATCTACAACAATGAAAGTGGACTTAAAGGAATTTGTATAAATGTGTTTTACAAGTTTTACATTTTATGAGTAATACAGCATTTCCTATGACACCGCCCCATGTGTATGCAATTACCTGATGCTCAAAAACTGAGATCTGGGATGCTGCTGGCCACAGCTGGTCCTCTGCATCTGATTTGTGTTTTTTTTATTGATTGATTGCTCAATATGGAAGAAGTTCCTGATGAAGATGAGTAAGTAAATGCAAATGGGAGCAGGAATATTTTAACCCATTGTAAGCTCTAGAAACTCCTCAGCAGGCAGACGTCCCCTTGAAAACTGGATTCTGAGGTCGACACAGAAACCACATAACTGGGCCACAAGAGCTGGTGTGATGAAGAGCTTCTAGGTAAATGCCTTTACTCATTGTTAACTTTCAAAAAGATCAAAGATGATTTACCCCAAAACTGCAGGAAAAATGAAACCAAACCAGGCAAACAAGAACAACAAGGTGTGAGCCCAGAGGTCAAGTCACTAGAGTGAGGACCTTCATGAGCCAGAAAGCAAGGGAGAATGGAAAAAAGAAAAAGAAAGAGAAAGGGGCAGGGGAGAGGAGAGCACACGCATGTGTGTGTGTGTGTGTGTGTGCGTGTGTGTGTGTGTGTGTGTGGTGGGGAGCTCAGGAGATATCTTAGTCAGCTCCTGTGTTGCTATTTCTTTTTTTGTTTTTTGGAACCAGAGATTGAACTCAGGGGCACTCGGCCACTGAGCCACATCCCCAGCCCTATTTTGTATTTTATTTAGAGACAGGGTCTTGCTGAGTTGCTTAGGGCCTTGCTAAATTGCTGAGGCTGGCTTTGAACTCACAATCCTCCTGCCTCAACCTCCCAAGTCGCTGGGATTACAGGTGTGCGCCACCGTGCCCGGCTGCGTTACTATTTCTAAAAGACTTATCAAGAACAATTTTAGAGGAGGAAGAGTTTATCTGGGGGCTCACAGTTTCAGAGCTGTCAGTCCATAGACAGCAGGCTTCATCTCGCGTGTCTCTAGATGAGGCAGAGCATCATGGCAGAAGAGTATGGTGGAGGTAAGCAACTCACATGATGATCAGAAAGCAGAGAGGCATGCCCCCAGTGACCCCAGTGACCCAGCTCCTCCAGCCACACCCTATGCACGTTCAGTTACCACTCAGTTAATCCTGTCAGGAAATTAACTCACTGATTGGGTTAAGTCTTTCATAACCCAATATTTCTCCTCTAAACCTTCTTCAGTTGTCTCACACATGAGCTTATGGGGACACTTCACATCCAAAACATAACAGGAGAGGATAGAAAGAAGGATCCTGTGGTCTTGACACTGGTGACCTATTCTCCAAATAATCCTTGTAAGCAAATGATGAACCTGTCCTAGGTCCAGATGACCATGCACCTGGCCATAATAGAAGCCAAGCACTCCTATAATAGAAGCCATGTTTCTTCTCAGAGGACAGAATCTAGAACCCTCAGCACTGGTATGTGTGAACATGGAAAGAAAGCCTGCGAAAACTTGAAATCCTAGAGCAGTTACTTCCAGAAAGGGATTGTGCAGGAATTAGGTGGAAGGGGAGTCCTGAAGAGCCCCTGTTTCCTCTGGCACCAAAAGTGGTAGAAGATTCTGGAAGGCCTACCAATAAGTAGGGCAAGGCAAGTATAAGAAGGGGCCCCACTCTGCAGTCCAGGACTACCTAAGAAGCAGCTTCTCTCAGACTGATCAGGGCAGCACCCTGCCCCCTACCCACTGCCAGTCTGCCTTGCCAGGAGGGAACCCAGAGGACATGCAAGGGTCAAGCCCTGGACTGTGTCCTTGGCACACAACTCTGCCGTAGCAGCCACCTTCTGTGTATGGTAGTAACTTTTAATCCCCCATTTAGAGATGGTGTGCTGTCTTAACAGCTTTAGGAAAGTTAGCCAGAAGAGCAAGCAGCCATTCAGGGCCGAGCTGGGATTCGAGCCCATGCTGCCCAGAGCCAGCATCCATGTGCTCAGACACCTGTTCAGAGGGCTCCCGCTGCACCCTCAGGCTGCACACATACCACGGCAGTCAGGTCACCCCCTTTTGACTCAGCTCAGACTGAAATAGACCAGAGGCACCATGGTGCTCAGTGCCACAGTTAAAATTATAATGTTACCGGGCAAAGCTGCCGACTTTGGCTGAGAGTGGCACATCGCCTCAGGGAGCCGCAAAGTCAAGGTACAGGGCGTGCACACCAGGGTAGCAGGGGACAAGGTGCTCCGTCTTCATCGGCCCTTTGGTCCTCAGATTTCATGGCCTGATGACACAGAGGGCCCTCAGGACACTCTGAACCTCTCATTGTTTACACAACAGTGGCTGCTATGAGCCTCCCACGCTCAGTCCTGGTGCAACCATGCGTGTTAGAAAGGGGAAACTGAGACTTGGAGAAGTTTGCGCCCTGGCTGGGGATCACAGCCCGGTGAAAGCTGGTCGGCCCATGGCTTGTGGATCCCAAGTGTGTCCATTAAATGTCTGATGCTCTATGTGAAATCCAACTAATTAGTAGTAGTCAGAGTAGTAGTAGCTCCAAATAAAACTTTGACTTCACCTCCATGTGGATCAGATAAGCAGAGTGGATAGCTATGGTCAGAGTCCTGGATACCAGGGATTGATGGCAACAGAAGCAGCTCTCATTTGCTCCCCAAAGTTAGTGGCTTTCCTGCCAAAATAGATGCCTGAAGAGCTGCCCACCCACACCCATGGAACAGGACTCCTCAACTTCTTTGGATGACAGATCAAGCCCTTTGTAAGCTCCTTAAGCACCTGCCTCTTTAAGTTTTTATTATTTGTTTTGTGACAGTGTGTTGCTTTAAGTGGCCTTTCCTAGGTGACATTGACAGTTATCTGAATCCCAGCTGTACACTGGGGTTCCATGGGATGATGAAACTCATTTTATTTCTTTCACTAGAAAAAAAAAAGACAGAGGGGCAGTGTCAGCCAAACCGCCTTTCCCCTCAACTCTCCATTAAAAATATTCCAAGCCATGATTATTTTCAGAATGAAATGAAATGCATTGCATACTTGCAATGAGAAATGACTTGGGAGCAGTTCATAGGACTGGAAATTGATAGAAATGTGAACATTTCAACACAACTGATTTTTGTACTTTATTTAAAAGTTTGTCATGAAAATGAAATAGCATTTAATTTTAACCATCTTTAAACAGCATTTAAGACTGGATTTCCTGGGGCATTTAGTTGAACATTTTAAAAATATCTACAAATTCCTTAGCATGGGGAGATGAGGCTGCTGGAAAGGAAAGGATGGAGAAGAAATTCATGAGGGTCTGACTGCAGCGGGCACAGAGTGTGGGTGAGCTGAGCGACCGGATGCTCAAATGGTTGTCAGGCAGGGCCTCAGAGTCAGCATGACAAGCTGGGCCTTGGGTGGTAAGGATGCTGTAAGTGTAAGAGACTGACGCAGCCAGTATACACAGCCTTATACACTGTGCTCCATGATTTCTCTCCCCATCACACAAAAAAAATTGCATTGAATATGGAGATTATGAGAATAATAAGACTATTGCATACCCACTTTCAAACAGCATATTCCCTTTATCACAGACCCTCTTCCATGCCCTGAGACCCCCACATCTTCCTCCTCCGCCAAGTGTGCACTGCCCTTGCCTGAGAGAGGGGCCAGTGCCCTCGCCTCTGTAGAGTGGGGCCATGCAAGGCGCTCGGCCTTCACTTCCACACCCCTCACCCTGAGCATGTGAGGTGTGAGGGCACATGGTCTGTGGGGCCATTTAGCCCCCAGGATCCATGGCCCCTTCTCTTGATTGCTGTTTCCTGGAAAATTTGGGCAAAGAAGCAGAGTGAGAACTGGTTTAAAATGTGGCTTCTCAGTTAAATCTACTGGCACTTTTTCTAGTGAAAAAGTCTGTGTGTGAAAATGTGACCTAAATGTTCATTGCATGCTGCCAAGACTCACCGAGAGGCTCCAAGCTTCACCAACTTATTGAAGGACAGTGACTCTTAGAGCCCTGTGTAGATGGTGACTAGGGTGGTGATTTCACAGAAGAGACAGCCAACAGACATGGGGACACTCATCTTGGAAAGCATGTGGCTCTATTTTTAAGTTCCTGAAGGGTACAATGGAGAGGAGGAGTGGGCTTGGGCAGAGTGACTTCCAGGTGAGAACAATGAAGGAAGCCACGTGGAGGTAATAGTAGTACCACCCAAGGAAGACTATCCCCACAAGCTGGGCTGGTCTGTAAGATCCTTAGGTCCCCACCTCCGGAAGCACACACACAGCCATTCATTCACTGAATTGACATATCCAGTTGGATGTCAGAGTGGTGAGGCCACCAGGAAGCTTAGGAGACCTGAGCAGGCACAGAGGTTGAACTGTCCACTCAGTGAATGAATAGATGCTTGGATACTCCCAGACCCAGGGAGCTCAGGAGCTTCAGGCCAGCTCAGCTGTGTGTGGATGTGAAATAGTGCCTTGCAGACATGATTCTTGCTTTCAGGGAATTTACATTCTAGCGGAGGAGACGGACTGCAAAAATATCTAAAGCACACACAAAAAAAATGCATATATGTATGCACAACAGTTAAATGGAATTATGGCAAAGGGTGTGCTTACATCTCCTTTGGAGTGGGTGGTAGGGATGAATATTGGGCTTGAGCAGAGGGGCCCTTAGTGGGAGGGGAGGGAGCCACCATTGAGACCCATCCATTCAGAGTCCACTATGTTGCATGCTGCAACTTGCCCACTGGCTCACTAATCACTGCAAGTGACCTCTCCAAGAGGTCAACATGGCTGAAGGTATCCACCCACAGTGGGTGTTTGGATAGGGCAGAGGTCCCAGGCTCAGTGGGATGGTGGCTTCCCCTTCCTTCCACCTGCCACCCCCTCAGGTTCCGCCAGCCTCACAGGCTTGATTGCATAACTGCTTGGCCTGTATTTAGAGCCCAGCTCAGCACAGAGCTTGTAAATCTTTTCTCACATCATGAAATGCCAGCAATTTCACAGCCAGGGATTCCTGTTCTCATAAAGTCCCCACACCAGCAGACTTGCATCTAAAAGTGGCCTCTGGACTGACAGATTGATGTCAGAGCTGCTCTGGAGGAAACATGGGGTAGGCAGCTTCTAGGTTCCCTCAAAGGAACCTGTAGACCCAGGAGGGAAGAAGATGACAACCAGGCCCTGTTGCTGGGGCTCTGCCTACACAGGCCCCTTAAACAGGGCTCCCTGAAGAGTACAAGCCAAAAATGGTGTCCTCCACACTGGGACCGAGGAGCTGGAACGTACTGGTGCTGAACACTATTGAGGAGGAAAAAAGCATACTTCTAAACCATGTGCAGTTGTCATTCATATGGGGCCATAACCACCTATTGTAACTCTTAACCAGCTCCCACCAGGATGACCTACAGAGTTTCTAGAAGATAGGTATGTGGAGAGCCGCAGTTCACCTGCAAAGATCCTGACCCAGCAGAATCTAGAATCCAAAAAGGGACCCTTCATCGGTGCCAAGTAGCACAGGTAAAGACTTGACACTAATTCACAAGAAAAACAATGTGTGAAGTGACACTGCGTGAAAGTGGGCTGGACCTCATGACCAACTCCTACAAATGCCATAGGGCACAAATAAAAGGAACATCCCCTCAGAAACTAGGTTACATGACTTCTCTTGCTTGCTTTCAGGGAAGCCTGCGATGTCCAATGGAGACACCCAGAGGGCAAGGAATTGATGCACCCAGCCAACAGCCCCATGAGTGAACCTGGGGACACATTCTCTCCCGGTCAAGGCTTGAGATGCCTGCTGCTTCTGCCAACACCTTGACCACAGCCTTATGAGCGTTCCTGAGCCAAGGGCACACATACAAACAGGCCCAGTTTCCTCACCACAGAAACTTTGAGATAATAAATGAATTCTGTTTTAGCTGTTACATTTGGGGGATAATTTGTTATGCAATACAAGGTAATTGATATTGACAAACATTAATAGTGGCTGATATTCCTATTAAAATCCCAATGACATTCTTCATACAAATAGAAAAAGCAATCATGAAACTCATTTGGAAAAAGAGACCCAGACCCAGAATAGTCAAAGCAATCCTTAGCAAGAAGAGTGAAGCAAGAGGCATCATAATACTAGGCCTTAAACTATACTATAAAGCCATAATAACAAAAACAGCATGGTATTGGCACCAAAACAGGCATGTAGACCAATGGAACAGAATAGAAGACACAGAGACAAACCCACATAAAACCACTATCTCATACTAGACAAAGAAACCAAAAACATTCCCTGGAGAAAAGATAGCCTGTTCAACAAACGGTGCTGGGAAAATTGGAAATCCACATGTAAAATGAAATTAAATCAACAAAATGAAATTAAACCCCTATCTCTCACCCTGCACAAAACTCAACTCAAAGTGGATCAAAAACTTAGGCTCTAGAACAGAGATCCTGCACCTAATAGAAGAAAAAGTTAGCACAGATCTTCACCATGTTGGTCTGACTTTCTTAACAAGACTCCTAAAGCACAAGAAGTAAAATCAAGAATTAATAAATGAGATGTATTCAAACTAAAAAGCTTCTTCTCAGAAAAGGAGACAATAGCATGAAGAGAGAGCCTACAGAATGAGAGAAAATCTTTACCACATATACCTCAGATAGAGCATTAATCTCTAAGATACATAAAGAACTCAAAAAACTTTACACCAAAAAAACAAATAGCCCAGTCAATAAATGGGCTAAGAAACTGAGCAGGCACTTCACAGAAGAAGAAATCCAATGGATCAACAAATATATGAAAAAATGTTTAACATCTCTAGCAATTAGAGAAATGCAAATCAAAACTACTCTAAGATTTCATCTCACTCCAATCAGAATGGCAATTACCAAGAAAAGAAGCAACAATAAATGTTGGTGAGGATGTGGGAAAAAAGTTACTCATACATTGCTGGTGGGACTTCAAATTGGTGCAATCATTATGGAAGGTGGTATGGAGATTCCTCAGAAAACGTGGAATGGAACCACCATTTGACTCAGTTATCCCTCTCCTTGGCATATACCCAAAGGACTTAAAATTAGCATACTACAGTGACACAGCCACATCAATGTTTATAGCAGCTCAACTCACAATAGCTAAACTATGGAAACAACCCAGGTGCCCCTCAACAGATGAATGGGTAAAAAAAATGTGGTATATATACACAATGGAATATTACTCAACTATAAAGAAGGATGAAATTATGGCATTTGTCAGTAAATGGATGGAGCTAGACAATATTATGTTAAGTGAAATAAGCTAATCCCAAAGAACCAAAGCCTGAATATTTTATCTGATATGCAGATGCTAATTCACAATAAGTGGGGACTGCTAGGGAACAATAGAGGTACTCTGGATTAGATAGAGGAATGTGAAGGGAGGGGAGGGGAATGGGGGTAGGAAGGATAGTAGAATGAATCAGACATTATTACCCTATGTGCATATATGATTACATGACTGGTGTGATTCTACATCATGTACAATCAGAAGAATGAGAAATTATACTCCATTTATGTATGACGTGTCAAAGTGCATTTTACTGTCATGTATAACTAATTAGAACAAATTAAAAATAGTGACTTATCTCTGGATAGTGAGTTATAAGTGATCTTTATTTTCTTCCCTTTGCTCATCTATAGTTTCTAATTTTTTTATTATGTCACAGATTATTTTCAAATTGGAAACAGAAGCCAAAATTAATTTCAAGTTTAAAAAAACTTCAACAACACACAATAGAAACGTCTGTGACTTCCTGTTAGGTAAAACTTTCATGGACAAGTCACCAAAAAGGATAATTAAAAATTTTTGACTTTATGAAAATTATAAATTTTTGTCTCTTCAAAAAGCACCATGAAAAATATGAAGACATCCAGGCACAGCAGTGTGTGCTTGTGATCCCAGTGACTCTGGAGGCAGATGCAGGAGGATCAAGAGTTCAAAGCCAGCCTCAGCAAGGCCCTAAGCAACTTAGCCAGACCCTGTCTCTAAATTAAAGATATTTTAAAAAGGGCTGGGGGTGTGGCTCAGTGGTTAAGTGCTCCTGGATTCAATCCCTGGTACAAAGAAAAGAAAAAATGAAGAAGCTGGACAAACTGGCATGCACCTGTAGCCCCAGTTATTTGGGAGACTGAGGCAAGAGGATTGCTTGATCCCAGGAATTCAAGGCCAGCCTGGGCAACATAGAAAGACCTCTCAAAAATAAAATGAAAACAGACTGGGAGAAAAGATTGGCAAATCATATGCCTGATATGGAACTTGTTTGCAAAATAAAGAACTCTTGCAATGATGAGACAGACAACCCAATTTAAAAATGAGTAAAAGATGTCTAAAGACATTTCTCCATAGAGGATCCATGAACGGTCAGTAGCACCTGAAAAAGAACATCCAATATTACTAGGAATTAGAAAAATGTGAATGCATGACACGAGAGATGCTGATATTATTTTATTAGAACAACCACGATCAAAGTGACAAGTGTTGACTCTGGTGGAAAAATAAAATGGAGCAGCCCCTTTGGAACCCAGTGGGACAGTTTCTTAAAAAGCCAAGTGTAAGCTCATCACTCCACCCACTCCTGCGTATCTACCAAGACAGAGGGAAACATGTGTCCTCACAAAGGCTCACAGCACAGCAGCCTCATTCTTCATAGCTGGGAACTGGCAACAATCAAAGGTCCCTCACAGGTGAATAAAACAACTGTGGCACCTACCGTGTGGACAAGGAGATGCCACTGGTGTTAAAGGGACACAGTCACAGTCCAGGCTACACACATGGCCACAAAGCCAGCATGCAGAGGCCACAAGGGCAAAATGTGTATTGTATGCTTCTGTGCATATGAAATGTTCCCAAAAAAGCAAATCTGTAGAGACAGAAAGTAGGTCCATGGTTGCCTGGGGTTACTGTGGCGTGCATTTGACTACAAATGAGCACAAGGAAACATTTAGGGACAACAAAAAGAAAAATTCTAAAACTGAATTGGGCAATGGCTTCCTAATTTTATAGACTTATTAAAAATCATCAAATTGTAGGCTTACAAATGTGTGATTTTTTTGTTATGTAAATTATATTTAAAAGTTCTAAAAAATTTATATTTGTAACTTTGAACCCAGTAATTCATGTCAAGGGCATCATCAAAATGATTGTCAGGCTTGGGGATGTAGCTCAGTTGGTAGAGTGCTCGCTTCGTAAGCACAAGGCCTTGGATTCAATCCCCAGCACTGCAAAATATATAAATTTTAAAAAATGATTGTCATTTTCAAAGTGGTAATGAAAAACTGGAAATGACCTGAATGCTTAGTAATAGAAAATAGATGATTAAGGAATGATAAACCATTTGATAAAATAGTATACAGTCATGAAAAGGAATATTTAGAAAGAATTTCTAAATACCTGGGTTAGTGCTTAGAATAATGTACAAAGTTGTTCTTAAGACTAGATTTCACCAAGAGTAAAATGAGTTTATATATAAATATTTATTTTTAAATATATCTGAATATGTGCTGTCAGTGGATGAATCCTATATATATATATGATATAACCAGAAGCATATGAATGCATCTATTTTTTTCCCTTCTGTGCATATATAAATAGTTGACTGCTACAGGCTATATAAATTCTGTTTTCTTCTTTGCCCTTCATTAACCTTTCTAATTTTTTTATCTCAAAAAGCATGTTTTCATTTTAAAATCAGAAACAAAGAATCTGAAGAAAGGAAAGTGATGGTAGGTGGCCCCTGTCCTGGCCAGGGGAGAGGCATGCCCTGGCTCAGTGAAGTGACGTGGTGGCTTATCAGCAGATGCAGATGTAAATGGCAGAAAGCACACCTGGACTCAGCTGCCAAGCTCCATTCATCCCAGCTTGCACTTACATGCTGTTAGGGATGAGGGTCAGCACGGGGTCTGATGCAGGGCAGGTCCAAGAGGAAGAGAGCCTACCATGGAGAGGCCCCGGGGACTGGCTTCTTTGGCATTGCAGGCTGCCAGACCGGATAGGGAGCAATTGACTTTGGAAGCAGATGCATGAGGCCTGACAGACACCGCTGGAAACCTGGGGCTAGAGGATGCAGCTGTGGCCTCCTGGAGAGGTTCAGACACTGGGGACACAGGGATCTGGGTTTGAGTTCTACTCTGCCATGGGGCCCAGGTTAGAATCTGTTTCCCCAGTGTAGAGAGGCAATGAAACTGCCTATTCCAAAGTGGTGCCTAATCCCTGGCTAGGGGTCAAGGAACAAAGGGCTGTATTAGTTCCTCATGGCTGCTGTAACAAACCACCACAGTCTGAACAGCTCAAGACCGCAGAAAATTATGGTTTCCATTCTGGAGGCTAGACGTCCAAGGGCAAGGTGTTGGCAGGGCGATGCTCCCTCTGAAACCTGCCGCTGAGATACCTTCTGAACTTCCTCTTGTTCCAGGACTCTTCCCCCAATCAGACAGCAGCTGGACTCAGCTGGGGCCATTGCCTCAGGAAAGGGATGATGGAAGAGAAGAAGAGGTGACCGCCAAGCTTTGGGGTAGAGGACAATCCACTCCTCCTCAGTGGACAGAGAAAGATGACTTCAAACTCTGCCACCACTGCACTGAGAGGTGGGGCCTGTGCTCCCTCGTGCTGAAGCTGGTGGATTCCATGGCGCTTAAGCAATAGTATCAGGCAGAAGTGATGCTGGCCACGTGGCCAGGTCCCAGATTGAAGAGAATGACTGCTGACGCTTCCTGTTCCCAGAGGCAGTTTCCTGAACCGCCAGGTAGGAAGGCCGACTACCAGGAGGCTGCCACACTGAGAGACCCTGGAGGATGTCACTTCAGGTGGCATGCAAAGCCAAAGATCACCAGGCTCAGACCCAGGCATGAAGAACCCCCTCTGAAGGGGGTCTTGCAGCACTCACCAAACCCTTCCCCAATTCCTCATCAGGGATGCTGGATTCAACAAATAAAACCATAGGAAGACTAGTTAATTTGAATTTTAGATCACGATAATCTTTTTTTTTTTTTTTTAAGTCTCAGTATGTCCCAAATATTGCATGGGACATACTTAGACAATGAAAACTTGAATTTCCATCTGTACTGTGTTAAAGATAAAATTAAACATTTTCATTTGAAGACATGAGAGTATTTACAGGTAAATATCTGCAGTGTTTTATCTAGCAACCCCAACCCAAATAAAATATATGTGTTATACCACAAAGTCTCAGGGCAGAGTTTGTCATGCCATAAGAGATGGCCAGAACGGGGACAGAAAGGAATTAGGGATGGACCATCCACCGGATTTGGAGGTATATCGTCACTAAACAGAAGCTTTTTCTCACCACTGAAAGCAAAAACAAACAAACAAACAAAAAACCCTAAGACTTCCCTGATGAGGGCAGAAGGGGAGAGCGGCCAGGACAGGAGCTGACTTGCTCTTGGTATATGGTTCCACTTGTCCTCCTCCTCCCCCTCCCAGACCGAGTCCTGCATGTGGACTGGAGCTGGGGACACAACAAGGGGTACCCAGAGGCAGAGGGATTGATCCCAGAAAGCAGGGGTAACTGGTGTCTTAGTTTATTTTCTGCCACTTTAACAGTTTACCTGAAAGCGGGTGATTCATAGTGAACACAAGTTTATTTGATGCAGAGTTCTGAGGCTACGATGTGCAAGATCAAGGGGCCTGCATCTGGCGAGGGCCTTTTTACTATGTCATCCCCTGGCTTAAAGGCAGAGAGAGCGAGGGAGAGTCCTTTTATTATTAATCCACCAGTGAGGGAGGAGCCCTGGTGACCAATTCAACTTCCATTAGGCCCCACCCCGCAACACCACACTTTGAAACATAGCCCTGGGCCTTTGCTTTCAGCATGGCCAAGGACCTCAGGGTGATGTTCTTGCCTTCTGAGAGCTCTGGGCCCACAGAGGGCACGTGGTCAGGATGAGGAGGATGGCATGGATAGGCAACCCAGCAACCGGAGCAAGGCGGCCCTCAGTGTGGACCCCCTCCCACCCCCTCACCTCCTCTCCCTGACCCCAGCATCTGGCACCGAACACCCATCTCAGTCCTGGGGAGAAGGTCAGGGCATGAATTCCCCTCATTCAGAGAGATGTGCCTTAAGGACTCATTTCAGGTTAGAAAAAATACAAAAGTTAGGTTTCTTTCCAAACCAAGTTCACAGATTAAAATGTGTACCTGCTCCAACACTGACCTCTTTATACTACACTATTGTTGACATATCCAAATTTGAAAATTGACATTTTTTTTTTTTTTTTGGAACTGGGGATTGAACTCAGGGGCAGTCGACCACTGAGCCACATCCCCAGTCCTATTTTGTATTTTATTTAGAGACAGGGTCTCACTGAGTTGCTTAGGGCCTCGCTAAGTTGCTGAGGCTGGCTTTGAACTCCAGATCCTCCTGCCTCAGCCTCCCGAGTCCCTGGGATTACAGGCATGCGCCACCACACCCAGTCAAAATTGACATTTTTGTACATTATTATAGGATACTTCTAAACTCTCTTTCACTCGCCATGTTCAAGCTTTCAGAGTCAGTGGAGAGACTATCTTGAGTAGTCATGCAGCCTTTTGGCCAGGCTGATTAAGAACAGAAGCTCTGGCTGGACGGTGGTGCTTACCTGCCATAGCAGAGACTCGGGAAGCTGAGGTAGGAGGATCCAGAGTTCAAGGCCAACCTGGACAACTGAGTGAGAACCAGTCACAACATAAAATACAAAAGGTTAGTAGTTTCTCTCAAGGGTAGCGTGCTTGCCTACCAAGCACAAGACCCTGGATTTGGCCCCCAGTATTGCAAAAACAAATCACCCAACAAAAGTCCCTAAATTTTGGTGTTAGATTTCCAGGTTTTACCACCTAATGGCTGTGTGTCCTCCAGTAAATCACTTACCCCCTTGGGCTTCCATCTCTTTAGTTGTAAAATATCAAGAACAGTAACAATATTTATCCCACAGCATTGCTTCTAGGATGAAGTGACCCTGGCCCATCTCATGTGTTTACAAGAGTTAGCCATCATTGTTTTTCTTCAAGCACTCACTTAGAGATGTCATTTGGTTCCTATTGTTTCATAAAAAGTAGCAGAAAACAGAAATGCAAAACTGCTGATGCCTGAGATAATTACATTGTGAGAAAGACAGAAAATTCTGCACACCAAAGGCAAGGAGTCTTCACTCTCAAATCACTACCCTCTGGGTTTGTCTGCCACTTGTAGGTTCAGTACTCAGGAAAAAAACAAAACAAAACAAAACAAAACAAAACAAAACAAAAACCCCAAGATTAAAGCAAAGACCTAAAATTAGGAGGCACGCTGTGACCCACACTATCAGTGCCCCACCCTCTCACCCCAACACACACCATATCCCTGCACCCTGCCCTGGTGAAACACACCCCCTCTAAAACTGAAAGCTCCAACTTGCTTTAACTCCTGAACTTCCACACACTGAAAACTCTGAAAACTTCCTCCAGGCACCAAGGAAATTAGCTTTGATGTGTTCCCGGGCTAGCTGAATCTACACGTGTGTATTTCCCCTTTTGTTCCACAGGGCCTGCTTTTCTCTTATAAAAGCTCTCCACACCCCTGAGTCCCCGAAGATGAAGATTTGAGACAGAAAGGTCTCCTCTATCTTCCCCAAAGCCAGCTTTGAATACTTGCTTTCCTGGCCAACCTGCCTCCTGAGTCCTCGTGGAGCACGCAGTGAGAAAGCCTTCCCACAGGCTTATACTGGGGACTCTGCCTCAGGGCTTCCCTGGGCAGGGGTCCTGCTCTGCAGGACAGGCAGGAAGTTCTGTGACACCAGGCCCCCTCAGGAGTAGCCCATGACCATGAGTGATGGGAGGTGATGGGTAAATACCCCAGCTCCCCCCGCCACAGGCAGAGCTCTGTGCTATTTCCCAGAGTTCCTGGTGGAGTGAGGCTCCCGCTACCCACAGTGGCAAGCTTAGCTTTCTTTCCTTCTCTCCCTACTCTGTCTCCCCTATATCCTCTCGGCATTTCTTTCTTTTTCTATTCTTTTACTAGAAATTGAACATGGGGCCACTTTACCACTGAGCTACATCCCAGTCTTCTATATTATTTTTTATTTTGAGACCCAGTCTCCTTAAGTTGCTAAGGGTCTACATTGCTGAAGCTGGCCTCAGACTTGCAGTCCTCCTTCCTGGGGTTATAGGCATTTGATGCCGCACCCAGCCCCTATCAGAATTTGGGGGGGCGTCACCTCAAAAATAAACTACATGCATTCAAATTTTTGTATCAGGTGTTTTTGAGTGAACTGCAAACCAAGACACATATTGTTAAAGACTGTATCTAAAAGGTTAGGCACAGTTAGTAATTTCATTCATTCATTAGAGATGAACAGTTAGTGATTTTACCCTGTGATCTGCAACAAAGTAAATGAACCTTGAGGACATTATGCCAACCAAACCGTGCCAGGTGCAGAAAGACAGACACAGCATGATCTCATTTATACGTGGAATATAAAAAAGTCAGAAAGCTAGAATGTGGTTGCTAGGGGTTCCGGGTGGAAGAATGGGGAGATGTCAGTCAAAGGGTACAAAGTTTCAGTGTGCTGGATGAAGGGGTCTGGACAGCTACTTAGAACACGGTGAATACAATAAACAATACTGTATCCATTCCTTGAAATTTACTCAGGGAGCTCTTAAACATTCTCACCACACACAGACACAAAGACAACTATGTTCTCACCACACACATACACAAAGACAACTATGTGAGGCGCTGATGGACTTGTGCATTAGCCTCACTGTGGTGATCATCCCACAGCGTAGATATCTATGGAAACCCAGTGCTATCCACCACAAATACATACAATTTTTATTTGTCAATTGTGCCTCAAAAACCAAAACTGGAAAACAGTTAATCAGTGATTTAATCGTGTTTGTATTTCGGTAGACAGGATAAAAACATCTCTTGTAACTTTAAAAGCTATCATCAGTTTTTAAAAATAAACTACTGTGCAGTTTTTGAACATCTGACTTTGGGACAGATTTCTAGGAACACCCAAGTGACAGTGAACCCAGAGGGCTGCTGGGAGTCGGCCCCTGCCCTTCATGGACACTGGGTTGACCTTACTGTTGTAAGCATAAACAGCGCTGCCACAACATCCTTCCAGCAAAATCTGAGCACGGTTCCTCTCAAGCACATATTTCAAAGAGGGAGGTCACTGTGTCCGAGGATGTCCATGTGGACTGCCAGCTGCTCCCCAGAGACACTGTCCTGCTCTCCCAGTCTTCCCAGGCCTGCCAGCAAAGAGGGCTTCCTCGGTTTGCTCCTCTCCTGCCTGGCCCTGGGGGAGGACGCTGCACAGCGGACAGGCTGCAGGTGACTGGCTAGTTCACAGCTCTGGGTCCAGCCCCGGGGTAAGAGCCAGAGATGAGTGGGGGTCAGGTCCTGCTGACCCTGGGAGCAGAACTTCAGCTACCGGAGAATGGAAATTTTACCAAGGGAAACCAAGGATGGCCTTTGTGCAAATCAAGAAAGATGTCCCTACCTCAAGTCAAAAAGTCTGGTTCTGTTAGTGTAAACAGCCTTGGCTCCACAGAACACACACTACGCTGCACACTCACGGCCAGCAGCACACTCGTTCCCAGTGCCACCTCTCCCTGAGCAGCGCAGGCAGGTGACAGGTGCAGTCCTGGGAATCAAGCCTTAAAGCACATCAGGCCCTGAAGTGCAGGGGCCAGGGTGCACACAGGTAAGCCAGAGTGTGTTCAGCCCTGTGGGCCATTGTTAATTTAGGTCAAAGGGAAATCTGCCAAGTCACCTACCCCGAGGCCCAGAGTCTGCCTCCATCCAGTGCTCTCTCACCTAGATTAATATACCTACCATGAGGATAACACCCCTCTGATGGAGTGCTCTTCAGCAGTGTACAACCTGAATTCCTGAACATGGGCCAAAAGCCACCATCCTTGTAAGATCCCTCAGCTCCACCCTGAGTAGCAGACCCCACCTGCTGGTAAACTGAGCTGCTCAAGACCTCCAGCCTAGCTCGGGGATGGAGCAGACTTCAGTGACTTGAACAGGGAGGGGTCAGGGAGCCGCAATCTAACTCAGCCCTCTCCCAAGGTGGCTCCCTGGACGCAGACCTGCCAATTAAAGGCCTAGAAGATGAAAGAAGACTTCTCTGAGCAGCCCAGCAGCCTGGCAAGATGAAAGCCAAGCCAAGTGGTGTTTTAGGGCCAAACGGGAGGAGTCTAGGTTTTCCTTATTATGTGCAATCAAGAGCTTGTAATTACAGAAACCTGGGGAGACTCTCACAGTGGCACCCTGCTCACCTCAGCCTTCTCTCTTGGCTTTGACGAAACACAGTTTCTCGTCTCCCCACCAGCAAGTGTCTGGGGACCTGCTCATTGCCACAGCTATACCCACACCTGGGCCAGACCCTGCACACCTACCCCCTCCCCAGCACGGGAGCCTATGAGCCTAAGGCGTGTGCTTCCTGCTAGAGCCTGGCAGCTCCTGAGAGAGTAGGCCCACCCTTCAGCCCTGTGCAAGCAGAGGGCCATAGGGTGTGGGACGGCCACAGCTAGAGGGGTGGCAGACCTACAAGGTCTAGCCAGGCTGACCCCTGACCTTTACCCCTGCACTTCAACCCCATCAAGGATGGATGCCCCTCATGCGTCCATGGAAGGGTTTATGTCGCTTTCTTATGGCTGCTATGACAAATTCCCACAAACTTAGTGGCTGAAAGTAACACAAATTGGTCATCTTATGGTTCTGAAGTTCTCACTGGGCTAAGGAGAAGGGCAGGGCTGTTTCCTTTCTGGAGCTGCAGGGGACAATCTTTCCTAGCCCTTTCCAAGCTCCAGGATCACCTCATACCATGGCTCAGGACCTTCCATCCTCAAAGCCACAGTGCACTCACTCACCTCTGCTTCCATCACCACATCCTCTCCCACATCCATCTTATAAGGATCTTGGTGATTACACTGGCCACACCTGGGTAAGCCCAAGCATGTCTCCCCGTCTTGGCTAGCTGACTGGCAACCTTAATTCTACCTGCAACCTTAGGTCCCCCAGCCATGTACATAGCACATCCAGTGACTCCAGGGATGGAGACTTTGGCCTACCTGGGGGTCACCATTCTACCTACCACAGGGTTTCTTGTTCACTGCTGCACCCCCAGGGCCTGGCACATAGTAAACTCCAAATAAAGACACATCAAATGCTTAAGTGAATAAGTGCTTGACTCCATCACTGAGATAATGTTTAACATCATGACCAAGTGTTACCATGCTTACTGGTCAAAGCGCTTGGTGTGTATTAACTCGTTTAAACCCAGAGATGTCTATGTGACACATTTTATTATTATCTGTTTTGTTCTACAAATGAGGGAGTTAGGGCAGGCCCTAATTACTCAGCTAGTCAGTGGCAAAGCCGGGATTTGATCTCAAGTTTATTGAGCGTGCTAGACGCTCAGCCCCCAGTGGGGCACTTGACATTTCTGATCTCATTTCATCCTCACCAGAGGCCATGAAGGAGGCCAAGTACAAACCCTGGTCTGAACAGGCACAGCATTCAGTGGGTGGTTCAGCAAAGGGATTCTGGAGACACTGGGGCCCAGTAGGGAAAGACATTGAGTATGCTCCTTTGCTGCCCAGGAGCCCAGGACCCTGTGCCTCTCCACCCAGGAGACCACACCTACCCATGCCCCTGCTTCCTGGTTCTGCCCCACACCTTGCAACTAGTGTCTAGGCCCCTGCCAGCATGTAGTGGGCTATGCCCTTCACCTAAAGCTGGACCTGGGAGCTCTGCCTTCTAGAAACCAGTCCTTCAAGAGACAGGAACCAGTTTCAAACCTCTCCTAGGGCTCAAGTTATAAGGCCCATTTCTCTGAGGACTACTATGGGGACCCCACAGCTAGGCCCTCTCCACCTTGTGCAAGTCCTGGAGCTGCTCCCTCTCTGGATGCTGGCCTGGTCTCCAGCTTCCATGACAAGCTGCCCCATCCAGAGGCCTCTCCCAGCTGCTCTAATCACCCTCCCCTTCAAGGCCACGAGCACACAGGCCACAGGAAACCTCCAAACAGGGCCCTCAGCTTCTCTGCAGCTCTGTGGGGGTGTAGTGCTGGGGGAGGCGGCACTGCCCTCTCTCACTTGCATCCTAATCTTTGCAGTCAAAGCCAAGAGCAGTGAGACTCACTTGTGCCTGCCAACACAGTGGGGCATCGCATTTTCTGTTCCTGCCAGCACATTTTTCTAGGTCAATGTCAGATCAGGGAAATCCAATACTGCATGTCCTAACGTTTTATTTGAAAACAGAGAAGTTGCTTTCCAAAATAAATCGTGTTTACAAGCAAAGTCTGGAGAAGCCTGCATCAGAAATGGACTCAGGGCAAGACAGACTCTCTCTGGCTTGATTTCCGTGAGCCCAAAGCCAACCCCAGCTCCAGGTCTTGGAAGGTGGCTGGAGGGAGAACACGTGCATGTGCACATGTGTGCTGACCTGCGTCCGTAATGCACGTGTGTTTGCATGAGAGTGTGTGTGCATACAACCATAAGGGTCTCTGGACCTGGCTGGCCTGAGTAGGTCAATTGGAAAGATTATACATGTGCACTTTCACGTGTTTGTTTGCACAAACCTGTGCATGTAAGTGTGACTGGAATTTGACATCTAGTCCTGTTTCACAGACATCCAGTCCTCTCCATGGACACTCCCCTCCGCTCCTCCTGCACTCTGGGTCTAAGCCCACATCCTGTCCTTTATCATCACCAATTGAGGGGCTGGGGCTCAGATACTGATAAACTGTGACACACATGCCCTTTGCCCGTTTCCTCTCTGTGCCCCATCCCAGCACCTCCTGATTCCACATGGACTTGCTGCACAGAACAGTTGAGTCAGTCTCTGCTGGAGTGTTGGGACCAGCAATTTGAGTTCAAGGTGTGCCCAGCTCTCTGGGAGGTGGTGTGTGTGGCCCTGGAAGTTCTGGATGCTGTTGTCACTGCCAGGTCTCCCCCACGGGCATTCCTGCTTGTGCTGTCAGCTCCATCTTCCCCAAGTTCTGCCTCTTTCCCAGCTCCAGTTCCCACCTGCCTGGAGGCCACTTGCCTCATCCAACTCAGGCAACTCAGCCTGGCTTTTTCGGCCTGACTGTCATCCTTAAACACTTCAGTGTCCCCCCTCCCTGAGATCGACTGCTCTGCCCTTCACTGTGCATAAGTCAGCCCCTCCGTCCCCAGAGTGGCATATTTCTCTGCTCATACTGTTCCTCTGCCCCACACTGTTCCCCACTGCTCCTTTTCCCATTGTCTCTGTGATTCAAACCTTCTACTGCCACCAGGACCAGTTCTGTTCTCACCGCCTTCTCTGTGAGGCCTGCTCAGATGAACCCTCTTAGAAACAAAGTGTTCCCCAGGGGACCTGCAGCACTGGACACCAGGCTGCCCTCTGCATTGCTCAGGAGTGGCTTCAGGTTGCATTTATCTCGCCTTCCCACCTCCACTGCAGCCTCCACCAGGCATGAATCCAAGCCTGTGCTCCCTTGGCGTGAGCTGCAGAACCTGACACAGGTGTGGATGCAGGTAGAGTGGGGGTTGGTAAGGCCATGAGACCAGACCAGCACTGCCTTTGGTGATGCATCTGCCCTGCCACACTAAACAGTAACCATGGGATCCTCCTCAGTTCATAGATGAGAAAATGGAAATGGAGCAAGGTTAAGTGACTCCTCCAAGGCCACAATGGTAGTAAGAAGCGAAGTCAGGGCTTAATCCTAGGTCTGATTTTACTTCCCAGCCTTGAGATAACTATCCATGGAAGGCAGTGTGCTGGAGGATCAAGAACTCTCTGAAATTCTGAAGCACACCCTCTACAGAAGAGATCCCTGTAAGCTCTAGATTCCTGCTGCCCAACAGAGCTTTCAGTGACAGAAATGTGTCTGATATGGTAGTCACTAGCCACCTGGGGTCATTGAATGCCTGAAATGTGGCTAATGAAACTAAGGAACTGGATATTAAATTTTATTTCATTTGAATTTAAACTCAAATCCTTGCTTGCAGCTAGTGGCCACCATATTGGACAGTGCTTCCCAACCTTATTTGTGTTAAGCCAACATGAAAAATAATAGTAATTGCATAATATTGGAACTGCTTGCTGCTGAAGGCAACTGACTCAAGGGTCCTATCTTCCTGGCTTCACCCAGCCTCCCCAAGGGGAAGAGGATTCAATGTCTCTAAAGATTTGTAATCCATTTGGGCATACCAGCTCTTAACCATGGCGAGGTTTCCTGCTGGCTTCCAGTCTTTGAGCCTAGAACACCAAGGTCAAGGTGATCATGAGAATCCAGCACGGGAAGTGCACAGGCCTTTGGCAGCTTCTGCATGGCATCCTTTCTCAGTTCCCCACACAATCAGTGCCTGGTCCTGGGCAGATCCAAAGGCTGACCCACTGAAGGCTGGTAGTGACTATGGGGCCTTCCCGACCTTCACCTCCAGGGATCCTGCTGCCTGATCATTGTTGGAGAGCAGGATGCTCATCACAGCAGGAGAACTAATAGAAGACCAAGACCCATTCTAGCCCTGCCATAGGGGACCCACCCCTCCCACCCCCACCCCCAGTTAGGGCATTGATGCGAATCCACCAGGGAGACTGTTCTTGTTGGCAGCACTTTGGCGCCACCTCCTGGTCACCGCAGAGCTCTGGTGAGTACAAATCAGCCAGGGAGCCTTGAGGACCTGTCAGGGCCAACTGCTTAGAGGGAACTGCCCAGTCCCCTGCCCCAGAGGGGACTAGGCAGGGTCTGCTCCCTTCCCTGCAAGGAAAAGGCACTTTCCCAGCAGTGCTGAGGAAGGGCAAGGGGAGGCAGCCCAAGCACTGTGAGTGTGGAATGGGAACATTCCAGAGTCCAGGTCTTCTAGCCCCCATCCCTTATTCATTGCTCACATATGAACTGTGCCAAGCTCTGCATTTACAGCAAGAAGCTAGACATGGTTCTTAGTGGTGGCTGTTACAGAGGTGGCAGTGGAAGCAGTGGAAGGTGTGACCTTCAGGTTGGTCTCCAAGGCCAGGCAGGGAGGGTGGGCTGTGCTGGGGAGAAGGCAGTTGCCATATGTACGGGAGCTGCCCTCCTCCCTGCAGGCAAAGCCCTGGAGGTGAGCAGGAGGATGACCCACTGCCCAGTGAAGTGGCTTACGTGGCCAGAAAGTGGAGAATGGGGTGGGGGGAGTGGAGCATCCCAAGTGAGCTGGGAGAGGGGGCGAAGTCTATCTCACCAGGCTCTTGCTTTATGCAACAGATCCCAGGGTCAAGTCTACAGGGCTCCTAAGTCCATGGCTGCCTGCGACAGATCCAGAGCAGCCTGCATGGAGCAGAGGGCATGGGCCATACAGTCTGGTGGGCACAGGGAGGAGAGAGACCCAGGATGAGGATGAGAGACTTGCTTTGTGATCTGGCAATGTTCCCTCTATTTGGGGGCCTCAGTTTCCCCATTGATAAAGTGGTGGACTGATGGTCTCCATCAATTCTGACTTGACCTCATGACTTGGGGCCTCATATATAAGAAGAGAGTGAGGGAGGATCCAAGATGGCGGGCTAGAGGAAGGCTGCATTCCTACTTGCTCCGTGGATTCCTACTTGCTCAGGATTCAAACAGCAGGAATATGACTCTCATCGAGATTTTATATTCAAGGCACATATAGGGGGTCCCCAGTCGCCACTCCGGAGCCAACTCTGCTGGGCTGGGCTCGGCCCCGCCGCAGGCAGCTGCCATCCGGGAGCACCGGGCCCGGCAGCTGCTTCGGAGCCGCCGACCTGGGTCTGCGCCAGCCAACGGGTGAGTGCGGGTCCCCAGCAGCGCTTTGGAGTCGCTGGCTGCGGCTCCGACACCGGCCGGCGTCCTTCCCAGGCGGAGACCAAGCATCTCGAGTTACCTGGGACATCCAGCGGCGGGGAGTTGGAACTAATCCACTAATCCACGCCATTTTGGCGGCTTAACTGGCGGAGAAGTTCCGTTTCCAGCTTCCTTTGGCCTCCAGCTGCTCCTGGAGGGGTCTGCCCAGAGCCCCTGGGATCGCTGACCCCGGAGGGGAGTTGGAACTGCTCTGAGTTTGGTGGCTTCCCTGGCAGAGGGGGTCCATTTCCAGCTTCCTGGGGCTGCCAGCAGTGCCTGTAATGGTCCAGCGGGGAGCTTAGGGCCTTTGGCGCCAGCTTACAGGGTCCCCAGGAGAGAGCAACCACCTGCCACTGCCTGAACCCCCAGCTAGGAGTTCAGGTCAGCCTGGGCTCTCAAGCCCAGTGTCTCCATCACTGAGCACAGTTCTGTGACACCACCCCAACTTGAACTAGTGCCCAGGCCCACACCCAGGCCCGGAGTCTACCCTCTTGCTGTATCTAATTGTCTATTAACACCAGGCTGCCTCTGCCCAGAAGCATTGATCATTCCCAACCTGGAGGTAGTGGGACAGCACCTTTCTTGGGTCACCGCTTGATCAAGCACCCCTCAAGCAACAGAGGGGAAGATACATGAGCACCATGAGAAAACACGGGAAGAAAGTGTCCCAATTAAACCTAGATGATATATCAAGAGAACCCAAAGACAGCATGGTAGAAGGAATGACAGAAAAGGAGTTCAGAATGTTTATAATTAAAGTGATCCGAGAAGAGAATGATGTGACGAGAGAGCAGATTCAGGCTATGAATAATCAGTTAATAGAGCAATTGCAGGAAGCAAAAAATTACTTCAATAAAGAAATAGAAATTCTGAGAAAAAAACAAACAGAAATTATTGAAGGAAACAAGGAAATGAAGGAAACTATCAACCAAGTTAAAAACTCAATAGAAAGCATAATTAACACAATAGATCACTTGGAGGACAGAACCTCAGACAATGAAGACAAAATATTTAATCTTGAAAACAAAGTCGAACAAACAGAGAAGATGGTTAGGAATCATGAACGAACCCTCCAAGAAATATGGGACATCATGAAAAGACCAAATTTAAGAGTAATCGGGATTGAGGAAGGCGCAGAGATACAAACCAAGGGTATGAATAACCTATTCAAGGAAATATTATCAGAAAATTTCCCTAATATGATGAATGAGATGGAAAATCAATTACAAGAAGCTTACAGGACACCAAATGCACAGAATTACAACAGATCCACACCAAGGCACATTATAATGAAAATGCCTAACATACAAAACAAAGATAGAATTTTAAAGGCGGCGAGAGAAAAGAATCAGATTACCTACAGGGGGAAACCGATACGAATATCAGCAGATTTCTCAGTCCAGACCCTAAAAGCAAGAAGGGCCTGGAACAACATATTTCAAGCTCTGAAAGAAAACGGATGCCAACCAAGAATCTTATACCCAGCAAAACTTACCTTCAGATTTGATGATGAAATAAAATCCTTCCATGATAAACAAAAGCTTAAAGAATTCACAAAGAGAAAGCCTGCCCTACAGAACATTCTCAACAAAATATTCGAAGAGGAAGAAATGAAAAATAACAAGCTCATTCATCATGGGGAGGAACTACCCTAAAGAAAGAGTCAATCAAAGGAGAAACAAAGTTAAGCTAAAAACCCTAAAAAAGCTAAAATGACAGGAAATACAAGTCATATCTCAATAATAACCCTGAATGTAAATGGCCTAAACTCATCAATCAAAAGACATAGACTGGCAGACTGGATTAAAAAGAAAGACCCAACGATATGCTGCCTTCAAGAGACTCATCTCATAGAAAAACATGCCCACAGACTAAAGGTGAAAGGTTGGGAAAAAGCATACCATGCACACGGACTGAGCAAAAAAGCTGGGGTTTCCATTCTCATTTCAGACAAAGCAGACTTCAAACCAAAGATAGTCAGAAGGGATAAAGAAGGACATTTCATATTGCTTAAAGGTAGCATAAATCAACAGGACATAACAATCATAAATATTTATGCACCAAACAATGGCGCATCCATGTATGTCAATCAGATCCTTCTCAATTTCAGGAATCAAATAGACCAAAACACAATAATACTCGGAGACTTTAACACTCCTCTCTCACCGTTGGACAGATCTTCCAAACAAAAATTGAATAAAGAAACTATAGGACTCAATGACACAATCGCTAATTTGGACTTAATGGACATATATAGAATATTCCATCCATCAAAAAGCGAATACACTTTCTTCTCAGCAGCTCATGGGTCCTTCTCTAAAATAGACCATATGTTATGCCACAAAGCTACTCTTAACAAATACAAAAACATAGAGATACTACCTTGTATACTATCAGATCATAATGGCATGAAATTAGACATCAACGAGAAAGTTAGAAACAGAAACTACTCCAAGACCTGGAGATTAAATAACATGCTATTGAATGATACATGGATAACAGAAGACATTAGGGGGGAAATTAAAAGATTCTTAGAGGTCAACGAGAATAAAGATACAACATATCGAAATCTCTGGGATACTATGAAAGCAGTGCTAAGAGGAAAGTTCATTGCAGAGAGTGCATTTAATAAAAGAATGAAAAGTCAACAAATCAATGACCTCACATTACAGCTCAAAGCCCTAGAAAAAGAGGAACAGATCATCACCAAAAGTAGTAGAAGACAGGAAATAATCAAAATCAGAGCTGAAATCAACGAAATTGAAACAAAAGAAACAATTCAAAAAATTGACGAAACAAAAAGTTGGTTCTTTGAAAAAAACAAACAAAATTGACAAACCCTTAGCCACGCTAACAAAGAGAAGGAGAGAGAAACTCCAAATTACTAAAATCCGTGATGGAAATGGAAATATTACAAGACACAACTGAAATACAAAACATAATAAGAAGCTACTTTGAAAATTTATACTCCAACAAAATAGAAAACCTGGAAGACATCAACAGGTTCCTAGAGGCATATGAGCCACCCAAACTGAATCTGGAGGACATACACAACTTAAATAGATCAATTTCAAGCAATGAAATAGAGGAAGTCATCAAAAGCCTACCAACAAAGAAAAGTCCGGGACCAGATGGATTCACAGCCGAGTTCTACAAGACCTTCAAAGAAGAGCTTATTCCAATACTCCTCAAAGTATTTCATGAAATAGAGGAGGAGGGAACCCTTCCAAACTCATTCTATGAAGCTAATGTCACCTTGATACCAAAACCAGAGAAGGACACATCAAGGAAAGAAAATTTCAGACCCATATCTCTAATGAACATTGATGCAAAAATTCTTAACAAAATTTTAGCGAATCGCATACAAAAACATATTAAAAAAATAGTGCACCATGATCAAGTGGGCTTCATCCCAGGGATGCAAGGTTGGTTCAACATCCGGAAATCAATCAATGTAATTCACCACATCAACAGACTTAAGGTCAAGAACCACACGATTATTTCAATAGACGCAGAGAAAGCATTTGATAAAATACAGCATCCCTTCATGCTCAAAACACTAGAAAAAATAGGGATAGTGGGGACATTCCTTAACATTGTAAAGGCTATTTATGCCAAGCCTACAGCTAACATCATTCTAAATGGAGAAAAATTGAAAGCATTCCCCTTGAGAACTGGAACAAGACAGGGATGCCCTCTTTCACCACTACTATTCAACATCGTTCTTGAAACTCTAGCCAGAGCAATTAGACAGACCAAAGAAATTAGAGGAATACGAATAGGAAAAGAAGAGATCAAACTATCCCTATTTGCTGATGACATGATTCTCTATCTAGAAGATCCTAAGAATTCCACCAGAAAACTTCTGGATCTCATTAATGAATTCAGCAAAGTAGCAGGATATAAAATTAATGCTCATAAATCTAATGCATTTTTATTCGTAAGTGATGCATCCTCTGAGAGAGAAATTAGGAAAAGTACCCCATTCACATTAACCTCAAAAAAAAATAAAATACTTGGGAATCAATCTAACAAAAGATGTGAAAGACCTCTACACTGAGAACTACAGAACACTAAAGAAAGAAGTTAAAGAGCATCTGAGAAGATGGAAAGATCTCCCATGTTCTTGGATAGGCAGAATTAATATTGTCAAAATGGCCATACTTCCAAAAATGCTATACAAATTTAATGCAATTCCAATTAAAATCCAAATGATGGACCTCATGGAAATAGAGCAAGCAATCATGAAATTCATTTGGAGGAATAAGAGACCCAGAATTGCTAAAACTATCCTTAGCAAGAAGAGCGAAGCAGGGGGTTTCACAATACCAGACCTCCAACTATATTACAGAGCAATAGTGATAAAAACAGCATGGTATTGGCACCAAAATAGACAGGTAGATCAATGGTACAGAATAAAGGACACAGAGACAAACCCAAATAAGTACAGGTATCTCATACTTGACAAAGGAGGCAAAAACATGCAATGGAGAAAAGACAGCCTCTTCAACAAATGGTGCTGGGAAAACTGGAAATCCATATGCAGCAAAATGAAACTAAACCCATATCTCTCACCCTGTACAAAACTCAACTCAAAGTGGATCAAGGACCTAGAAATCAGGCCAGAGACTCTGCACCTAATAGAAGAGAAAATAGGTCCAAATCTTCATCATGTTGGCCTAGGACCAGATTTCCTTAACATGACTCCCAAAGCGCAAGAAATAAAAGCACGAATCAATGATTGGGATAGAGTCAAACTAAAAAGTTTCTTCTCAGCAAAGGAAACAATCAGCAATGTGAAGAGATTTTCTCCCACTTCAGAGTGGGAGAAAATCTTTGCCACACACACTTCGGACAGAGCACTAATCTCCAGAATCTACCAAGTACTCAAAAATCTTTACACCACGAACACCAATAACCCAATCAATAAATGGGCCAAGGAAATGAACAGACACTTTACAGAGGAAGATCTACAAGCAATCAGCAGATTTATGAAAAAATGTTCAACATCACTCGTTATAAGAGAAATGCAAATCAAAACCACCTTAAGATTTCATCTTACCCCAATTAGAATGTCTTTCATCAAGAACACAGGCAACAACAGGTGTTGGCGAGGATGTGGGGAAAAGGGTACACTCATACATTGCTGGTGGGAGTGCAAGTTGGTGCAGCCACTCTGGAAAGCAGTGTGGAGATTCCTTAGAAAACTTGGAATGGATCCACCATTTGACCCTGCTATCCCACTCCTTGGCTTATACCCAAAGGACTTAAAATCAGATTGCCTCAGTGATGCAGCCACATCAATGTTCATAGCTGCTCAATTCGCAATAGCTAGATTATGGAATCAACCTAGATGCCCTTCAGTGGATGAATGGATAAACTGTGGTATATATACACAATGGAATATTACTCAGCTATAAGGAAGAATAAAATTATGACATTTGTAGGTAAATGGATGATGTTGGAAACTGTTATGCTAAGTGAGATCAGCCAATCACATAAATCCAAAAGCCGAATGGTCTCTCTGATAAATGAATGATGATGCATAATGTGGGGGGGAAAGATGGCAAGAATGGAGGAAAGATAGCTAGCTTAGAGGGAAGGGAGGGGTGGGGGCGGGTGGGGGGTAAAATTAATAACAGAGTATGTGACAGATACCATTGCCCTGTGTAAATGCATGAACGCACAGATGGTGTGACTCTACTTTGTGTACAACCAGTGAAACAATAGCTGTACTCCATTTGTGTTCAATAAAAAAAAAAAAAAAAAGAAGAGAGTGAGATGTGGAGGCATTTGGCAAATGTTCCCTTGCCCAGAGGTGCGTGGGAGAGGGACATCCCACTGGGCTCCAGTGACAAGCACATGTTAAATGGGTTTCTTCACCTGACAGAGTCTGGGGTTCTCAGTCACAGACTAGGTGGTGCAGGGCCCCCTAGAGGGTTAGACATGTGGCTGGACAGGAGGCTTATGGGGTGGGGGTCTCTCCATCAGACTTCAGCCCACACTATTTCTTACAGCACAAAGGAATGCTGGGTGCTGATAGAACTGTTTATGCACAGGGAAATCTGAATATCCTATAATTTTCATGTGTCAAGAAATATTATTCTTTTGATTCTTTTCAACCATTTAAAAATGTGAGAACTATTCTTAGCTCTTGGATTATGCAGATATTGAGCACTTAGCTATTGAACCCTTGAAATGTAGCAAGTCCAAATAAAATGTGCTGTAAGTACAAAATAAACACAGAATTTCAAAGACAAAAATATAGGAAAAAGAAAGAATAGTGGGTAAAATATCTTATTTCTGAATTTTATTGTAATTACCTATTAACATGCCAAGACATTGGATATATTGGGTGAAATAAAATACATTGTTAAAATCAATTTCATCTATTTCTTCTTTGAAAGTGGACACTAGAAAATTAAAAATCACGTAAGGGACTCATATCCACTGCACACATCATCTCTGTATTGGACACAGCTAGGCAGGGCTTTGAGTTCAACGGTGTCAAGCCAACAGAGTAGGAAAGGGAGGGGACAGACCCAGAAGCCTCTGAGGGCTCCCCTGTGCCAAGCTCAGTGCTTAGTCTCTGACATTGTATCTTCCCTGTGACTCTGTGCGGGTGGGAGAGGCTGTGGGACTGCTCTCAGCAGGAGGGCTTACTGGGCCTCAGGTTAGGGTAGGGCATAAGGTAAGGGGAGGAGTCTTTTCTTCCTTGTACGTTTCCTGGAGTTTCTGGACAGGGAGATGCCACCATAGGGCCCTCTCTCTCCGGACTTCCTGGCTCACCATCTTTCCAACCTGGCCCCAGTCATGTCTGCTGTGAAATCTGTCCAGTCTCCTCCTGGGCTCTGCACTCTCCTTACCATCCGACACAGTCCCAGGAGCGCAGCCATCTAGGAGCTCTTGGCTCTGGGCCCACTAGGTGCTGCTCTGGGAAGTGATCGCAGGAACCACAAGATGGTGCTGTTCCCATAGCCCTTCACGCTCCCCCAACACACCCTGACCCCACTCCCAGACCTCAGGCCACATCTAATCTGCTGTCAACAAAAATATTTCGGCCTTAGGAAGAAGAGGTTTTTCCTTGGACTGGTTGGTGAATTTCTTTCTCAGCCTTCAGTTGCCAAAGGTTGTTCAGACTCAAGAATTTTGCCATGAAAAATGGTCATCTCTGAGTACACACAGTTGGCAGGTTGTAGACTCATGGCCAAAACCCACCCCCTCCAGAGGAATTCTGTACCTGGAGGCCCTGTGCACGCCTGACACACACAACCAAAGAGCACACATACCCAGCAAACACACGGGTCCTCAGTGTGTCAACACAAAGGGCAGAGCGGGACGGCTCGACGGGTTATTCAGCAGTGTCTGGCTTTTGGTTTTGTCTTAACTGCAGTACTTTTTTTTTTTTAATTAATCTAATGAAGAGGGTAAATATTATGGCGGCTCTGCTCACAAAGGTGGGTAGAAAGGATCTCTTCCCCAGGCAGTTTTCTGGAGTGTGATTTGAAAATTACCGTCCTAGTCCTTTGGCTTTCTTCATAGGAGATAAAGTGAGACTCGGAGACAAGGGATGACTTGTTTACAATCGCATCCTGCTCTGAAATACTTTTATTTTTAAATCAAAGTCCCCCCAAGCAAGTGCTTCCTAAAACAGTTTCTCTTTTCTGTGACACAGATCCAGATTCTCTTTAGATCACAGTGACCCAGGGCAGAATGGCAGAATACACAGCCCTTCTACCCAGCCTCAATCATTCCATGCCCTTTGAGCACCTGTAGTCACATGACCCTCATAGTTTCCCCAATAGTTTGGCAGGATAATCAGTACCCCATTTACCTAAAGAGAAACCAAAGCACCGAGAGGGAACCACACTCGCTTTGGAGCACACAGTATGTGCATCCATAAAAATGAAACACAGACAGAAGAGAAGCACACATGTCTCCTGTGACAATTCTATCCAATGATCTGGGCTGAGTTTCTGCTAAGCTTGGTGGAAAATGTTTTTGGAAAATAGATAATGCACCAATAAAAATTATGAGGGGGAAAAAACTTCATGCACTAGGAGACAAAGGAAAAAAAAAAAGAGGCTGCTGTTAGGCACTGGTTCACAAGTGACAGAGATGAAGAGCAGAGGGGCTCCTCTTGAAGCCTGTCTTCATTTCTCTATCTCCAGGGGAGAGCAGGTCTGTGGCAGGCTGCTGAACGGTCATTGAATGACAGAGATACGTAAAGAAGCACATTTGTTCCAGAAACACATAATTGAAATTCTGCCCAAGTTAATGCCATTCCCATCACCCACGGACATTTGTGATGGACGGCTCCAGGGCCTAGGCATTTGTTGGTCTTTCCCTCCTGTCTTTCTGAACGGTGACCCTCTGGGAAAAGGCAGACTTCCAACAGTGCTGGGCTCTGGCAGCAATTTTGTTTTTCAAACCTTTCATTTAACTGATATTTTCTTTCCACCTTCTAAGGATTGCTGTGCATGAGGTCTTGAGAGGGTGTAAATAGACAAGGCAGAGAGCACAGTTGGTGGTATAATATTTAAACACTTAGACGTAAAAGGAGAACATTTAAAAGTGACTGCAGATTGGAACAGGCACTAGCTGGTGTAGGTGGGCAAGGTGGAGGACACAATGGTCAGCAATTCAATACCTTGATCTACTGCACCCCAGTGTGCTTGAGAGCAAGGACTGGGCAAGTGTGTGCTGTGGTGTGGATGTGGGTTGAGTGTGACCCAGCGGCACGCTGTACTACAAGCGTGTCGCCCCAGTGTGGCAGTGCTGCCGTGGTGGATCCTTTAGAGGTGAGGCCTACTGGAAAGTTATTAGGTCATGGGACCACCACCTCGGAAGGGATGAATGCTTCAGTGGGGACAGATTGTTATAAAGTGAGACAACCTAATGCGCCTCGCCTCTCTGCACCCAGCCTATTGCCTTTTCATTTCTCTACCATGTTGTGATGCCACCAGGAAGTCCTTGCCAAGATGCCAGTGCCATGCTATTTGGGCCCTCCAGTCATCAAAGTACAAGCCAAATAAACCTCTATTTTATAAAGTACCCAACTTCAGGTATTTTGTTATAGCAACACAAAATAGACTCACAGTGGGGAAATGAGAATAAATAAGACCAACCAAAGATCTTGACAGGTAGATGATACAAGATAAGCCCATAAATAAGTGAAATACAAGGTAACTTACAATTAAAAAGAAGTATTGCAAGCCTGCTCTTTCAGAGCCATTAACAGTTTGCCATGTATCCGATCCTTTACCTAAGGTCACACAACCAAACACATTCTCTTTATACATACATTTTTTTCTCCCATATAGAAATATAATCATGCTATACACATTTTCTAGAATCTTTCCATATTAATGCATAGTGAACAGCATCATTTATTCTAAAGATTTACTATGCCATCTATTCTTCAAATACTGCCTGAGTGCCTACCCTGTACTGGACATGATGCTAAGTATCATGTAATAGGAAATAAAACATGGTCCATGCTCTCAAGTAGCTTAAACCATATGAAAGTACCACAATTCAATAAATCCTATTTTGGGGTCTTTCAGTTGTAATACATTCTCTCTTGGTAACATAATGATAGCTGAGATTTAATGAGCATCTACTATGAGCCAGGAACAATAAAAAGCACTTTTATGAAGATTATTTCATTTAATCTCTATAACTATCCACTGTTGCAGGTTTATCATAGATGAGGAAATACAGGGTAAGCAATTACTAATTCACTCAGGTCTTGCATCTCTTAACGTGGCAGAGATGGAATTCTAAGTCAGGTCATTTGGCTTCAGAGTCTGAGCTCTTTCAGCGATAACAGCAAGGCTACAATGAATGTAGTTGTTCATGTGCTTTTTGACATTTATGTGAATATTTCTGAAGAATGGATTCTTGGAATTCATTTGCCAAAGGGGATACAAATATTTTTAAATATTTTAATGGAAAACTGAAAAGAGTTATTTTGCCTTGTTAAACCTTCATTTTCTTGGGAGGCTGAGTCAGGAGGATCACGAGTTCAAAGCCAGCCTCAGCAATTTAGCGAGGCCCTTAGCAACTCAGTGAGACCCTGTCTCTAAATAAAGTACAAAATAGGGCTGGGGATGTGGCTCAGTGGCCGAGTATCCCTGAGTTCAATCCCTGGTTCAAAAAAAAAAAAAACAACCTTCATTTTGGTGACCAATTAGGCCTATGCAGTCCAGAACAGCAGTCACCAGCCACATGTGGCTCCTGAGCCCTTGAAACATGGTGAGCCCAAACTGGGATGTGGTATAAGTATAAATCACACATTTGATTTTGAAGAGTTAGTATGAAAGAGGGGGTTGATGAACGATGAGAGGCTAGACTCTAGGCTGTAGACTTTACTACAACAGAATTTCTGGGTGTTAAGACCAGACATGAATAGTTTAAAAGCTGTCCAGAAAATTCTAATGTGCACGTAGGGTTGATAAACTGATGTCAACAATGCTGGCCACTTCATACATATCCCCAGAATTCCAGATGAAACCTCCTTGACCGTGCTAGTCAGCTTTGCATCTCTGCAACCAAAATAGCCAACGAAAACAACTTAGAGGATGGAAAGTTCGTTTTGGCTCACAGTTCCAGGTGTAGTCCATGGTCAGCAGAGTTCCGAACTCTGGGCCCAAGGTAAGGCAGAACGTCATGGCGGAAGGATGTGACAAAGGAGTACTGCTCCATTCCTGGCAGCAGGAAATCAGAGAGGAAGGGAGCAAGGGGCCACAGGGAAGATGAACCTACCTCCCATGTCCCAGTCCATTCCCAGTGCTCTGGGCAGCTCCGGAAGTGATGAAGGATGGTACCTGCCATCTTAGTGGCAGTCTTCAAGCTTCCACAAGCTGGCAGACCGCACGCTACAGAGCAATAACACCAAGAAAGCTGTTAAAGAGGTTTTATTTACACTTTGAAAGAGACTGTGGAAAGATCAATTGCCTAAGAGCATTATTTTGACTTGGAGAAGGGCTTAGGAGTTATTACAGAAAAAGTGATTCATGACCCTTTTTAAAGGACAGAAAGGCAGACTATATTCCGGAGAACTATTGCAATAGGTGCAGGGACATTGTGTGACAGGGTCCTGCAGTGGGGGAGAGAAAGTGCACATGACTTTGAAGTGAGCATGGTCAAGTGGGATTCAGAGCCAAGGAGCAGAGTGGAGGTCATGGATGGAAAATTACTACCAGGAAAACTCAAGGGCAAAGGGGATTCTGGCTTACTTACTGAAGGCAGGCCAAAGTGAGCAGACAGACATCACCCAGGGTGCTGGAGAACATCTCACTCACTTCTCCTATCCAAGTCACCCCTTGGCAGCACATCTGGGAATGTCTTATCCCATGACTAGAAAGGAGGGAACATTGTGGGGAGGAGGGACATGTGACAGAGCCAGACTGCAGAAGGTAGTTTGTTTGCCTGAGCTCTGACAAGGAGTGATGGAGCACAGAACCAAATTTATTCATTTATTCCACATTTACTGGGTGTACTCTGTGCCAGCCTGTCTGCTCAGCACCAGCATCACAGAGATTAATTAGTGCACTGGACATCCAGGGGCTCAGACAAAGAGACGGCCCTGAAACACCCAGACAAAGGCGACATCCATTAAGTCCTGGGTGCCACATCGGCACATCAAGGGTTCCCAAACCTTGGCAAGAGGCCAGGGAGGTTGAAGAAAGGCATCAGAAAAAGAAAACAAAGTGCTTTCTGAGAGCTTTGGAGTACTGTCAGGGGAAGAATCAAACTTCCCTGTTCTTCCCTTCTTAGTTCTTTGTAAATAGTTTGGTCTTATTTTTATTTGATTTGTGTTCGAGGCCCCGGTAACCTCCACCCAGCCCTGCCTCTCAAAGTTGATATTTGGAAGCCTTCAGTCTACATGCCCATCTCCACTCCCTGGCCCGTCCCAGCTTGCATGGCACTTTTTTCCCCTCTTAGTTAAACAGAACAAGGAAAGAAGTCTCCAAAGGTTTTCTCTTTGTTAGCTAGGACTTTTCAAAAGAAATTTATTGGTGCATTATAATTATGCATAATAGTGGGATTCCCTGTGATCTATTTGTAATGCACATCGCGTACATTGGTCTATTTCATCCCCCATGTCTCCCCTTGGCCTTCACTCTTCCCCCTCCCACCCTTCTCTCTTCTACTGCTCTGGCTTCTATTCTCATGAGGTCATTTTTCTTTCCTTTTTTCTCTCTAGCTTCTGCATGTGAGAGAAAACATATAACCCTTGACTTTCTGAGTCTGGCTTATCTCACTTAGCACGATGCTCTCCAGTTCCATCCATTTCCTGCAAATGATGTAATTGCATTTTTTCTTTATAGGTGTTGCTAGGACTCTTTCACTGTAAATGGCATAACCTATATGAAACTAGTTGAAGCAAAAAGGAGAATTATAAGGGGCAGGACTGCCTCATGGACTCCCAAGGAGGCAGGGGGGCAGGTGGACCTCAGAAGACTGGGAACGAGACCCAGGGGCACCATCTCTGGGTCTGGCTCTGCTTCCTGGCTCTCAAGGATTTAACTTTGTCTTTCTCTGGGCACTGGTGAAACAGGATTTCACGGCCACACACAGGAGGCCCCTGGATTTTAGAAAGATAATGAACTTAGCCTGGATGGGGTCAGTATCTGCCCTGAGCCACTGAGCAATGGCTGAAAGGAGGGTTGCAGGGTACAATCAGGGCTGCCAGGGCTGCTCTCCTCAGCTACCAGAGTGCAGCCCTCAGAGACAGGGCAGACACCCTCATACACTCTATGTCACTCTAGAGGCATCAGTCAGCCCCCAAAGAAGTCAGTCAAATGCTGACCTGAAGCCCAAACTAAAGTGCACTTGTCTCTAGAGACCAGGAGGACAGCTGCACAGGGTCTTCCCCCTCTCCTCCTCCACCTCCTCCTCCTGCTTCTTCTTCTTGCCAGTGCTGGGGATGTGTGCATGCTAGGCACGTTCTCTGCCACTAAGGTATATGGTCCTTTAAAAAAATATTTTTAAAAATTTTGATACAGCATCTCACTAAGTTGCCCAGGCTGACCTTAAACTCATGATCCTCCTGCCTCAGCCTCCTGAGAAGCTGGGATGATAGGCATGTGCCACCATGTCTGGCTTCCTTCTCTTTTCTAATAACTTTTTTGAGATATAACTCACTTATCATTCAATTCACCTATTTAAAGTATGCAGCTTGCCAGGCGAGGTGGCGCACACCTGTAATCCCTATACTTCTGAAGGCTGAGACAGGAGGATTGCAAGTTCAAAGCCAGCCTCAGCAAAAGCAAGGTGTTAAGAAACTCATTGAGACCTTGTCTCTAAATAAAAAACACAAAATAAGGCTGGGGATGTGGCTCAGTGGTTGAGTGCCCCTGAGTTTAATACCCAGTACCCAAATAATAATAATAATATAAAATAAAGTATGCAGCTCAATGATTTCTGAACTTAGCAAACAACTTCAATGTGGAACTAACTGTACAACCACCACCATAATCAATTTTAGAACATTTTCATCATCCCCCAAAGAAACCACACATGCCTCAGCAGTTATACCTCATTTCCCTCCAAATCTCTGCTCTTAGCAATAGACAATGACTCATCTACCTTCTGCTGTCTGGATTTGCCCAGTCTGGACATTTTGTATAAATGGAATTGTATAAGAAGTGATTCTTTCTAATGGGCTTCTTTCCCTTTGCATAATGTTTTGCTTAGTATAAATGGAAGCATGATGTCTTGCTCTGCGTAATGTTTGTTTACATGTGTATCAAGACCCATCTCCTTTACCATCCAGTGATGTCCCATTGTATGGACGTACCACACTTCGTTTATCTGTTCAGCAGTTGGCAGACATTTGGGTTTTTTCCCACATTTTGACTCTTAGTAGCAATGCTACAATGAAAACTCATCCCCAAAGTTTTGTGTGTGCCTTTTCATTTTCCTCTGATAGATACCTAGGAATGGAATTGCTGGTTCGTATGGTAACTCAGTATTCAGTCATTCGAGTAACTGCTAGACTTTCCCAGAGCATCTGTGCCATTTCACTTTCACACCAGCAGGGTATGAGGATTTAATTTTTTATGCATTCTCACCAATGCTTCAACTGTGAATTGCATGAGCCCACAAAGCCCCAGCAACGGGACCCTGCCTGTGCTTGTAGTGAGCTGGGGCAGATTGGCAGCTGATAGAATTACATAAGAGACTGGGTAGGGCTGAGTTCTAGAAGGATGGTGCTCTGAGGCAATACCCAGTCTGGAAGGATCTGACCTCTCCTGCATGTCTGTGTGAGCCACAGCCCCCAGGCAGAACACACCCATGGTCTCATTGAATGGTCACCACAGGCCAAGGCATGGGCACTGTGACCATCCTTGGAGGTGACCCAACTTGACTGAGACTCTGACAGTTTTATCTGCTCCAGTGTTTGTTTCTCAGTCCCTCTATTTACCCTTTGTTTTTTCTTTTGTTGTCGTTTTTTAAATCTTTCCTCTAGGAGGCTTTTCAGACGTTTCCAACCTGGTGCCCGTGCAGTTTTAACGCCACAGATACACTATGTGATGGCAGTACATGTGTACTTTCAACATAAAATGTAAGATATGAAACAGAATCCTTGCCCGCTCCAGGGTGACACTGCTCTGATGAGAAGGCCTGTCCTATTGCTCAGTAGTCTCTGAGTGCTAAATAAGGTAAGGCTCTTGCCCTCTGAGAGCTCACAGTCCAGCATGGGTGATCAAATAAATCAAGTGACAAACCAAAGGAAAAAATGTGAAGCACCAAAACACAAAAAGAGGAGTAGTCATGTTGTGAGGCACAACTTAAGAACAGATCACCACTGAGAAGTCCAAATTTGAGAGTCTTTATTAGCCAGCTGTCTATCTTACACAATGCCCAAAATGGCTATTGGGAGAACAGCCCTGACCATGGACTGCAGGGGTTTTTATACCATAAGTCAGTATGTCAATCATAGGTGTCCGTTGCCATAATTCAAAGCTACAAACTAACACCATGAGATCTAAATCATTAGCAGAAGGGGAGGTGGGTCAAAACGACCTTAGTTGGGTACAAGTTAAAGAAGGGTTACTAACATCTAGACAATCAGAGTTGACATGGTACATTGTCTAAGGAAACTAGGAATCAAAAAGAGAACAATTTTGCGTTATGTAAGAATTGCCATTTTGTGTTGCCAAACATGTTATGCTAAGCAACCGTTGATGGGTACAGAGGCTGGGTGTTCCCACAGGAGAAGGATCTCCTACATGACATGGAGTCTCAGGGTAAAATGGCGTCTGTTTAGTCATTGCCCAGGTAGCCTGGCCTGTAACATTCCATGGAGTCAGATATGCCAACCCATCACAGTCATTTCATGTGAAGCAAGAGCAGAACATGGCAGCAGGTAGCAGAAGGGAGGGACAGGTTAAATTCTTCCTAGTGACCCCTAGGAAACTGATTTAGTATGCGGCAGGAAACACCAGTGGCTAGGAAGCTGTGGGTACATCCTGCGGTAGAGGACTGCCCCCGAGCCCACCTGCAGCTTCCTCAGACTCTTTCTTTTTTTTTTTTTTTTTTTTTTTTTAAGTACTGGGGATTGAACCCAAGGGCACTTTACCACTGAGTCACATCTTCAGCCCTTTTTATTTTTTATTTTGAGACAGGATCTGGCTAAGTTGCCCAGGTTGACCTTGACAGGCACCTCCTTGGAGGTGGTTGGTATTCAGTAAAGAAGGGCATGCCTTTAACCTGGAGTTGGCTGGTTCACTCAGTGTCTCTTAAAAATCATTCTGATCCACCCAGCTGTGGTGTGGCCTTACTCCAGCCTACACTGGCAACTCAGTACCCAGCTGAGTTCACCTCCCTCAGTCTTGGCATGTATGATGAACAGTCTCTGATGCATGACCTTGTCTTTGCAAAACCTCAAGGGCTTTTCCACCATCAAAGTGAAAAAGCATGGTGAATTTGGGAAGCAGGGTTTACATGGTATTTTTCATGCTTTTTTCTTTCTTAAGGATCTGGCTAATAACAACTGTGTTACCATGGGAAGTATAAATTTGGTTTATGAACTTGGTCCCTGGCACACAGTTCCTAAAATCTTCAGACTCTCCAAAGTGACAAGAGTGTTTTTATTATGATAATGAGGTGACTGGTGACCAGGGCCACAAGACAGTTGCAGGCCTGGTCAACAGAAAGACCAAAGGTGTCTGAGCCCAACCTGGCCTCAGGGGAGAAAGGACTGGAGATTGAGTCACTCACCAATGGTCAGTGATTTAATTAATAATGTCTATGTAGTCAAGCCTCCATCAAAACCTTAAAAACAGAGTGTGGGGAACTTCTGGGTTGGTCCATTAGTCAGCTTTATGTCCATATGACAAGGTACATTAGATGATCTACTGTAAGGAGGAAAGATTTATTTTGACTCACAGTTTCAGTCTGTTGTCACTTGGCTCCATTGCATTTTAGGCCTGGGGTGAGGCAGAACATCATGGCAGGAAGCGTAGGGAGAGCAGAGCAGCTTATCTTGTGGTGACTGGGAGGCAAAGAGAGAAAGAAGAGACTGGGGGCCCCATATCATATCCTTCAAGGACATGCCTCCTGTTATGGTTTGGATCTGAGGAGTCCCCCAAAAGCTCCTGTTAATGCAAGAATGTATAGAGTTGAGGTGATTGGATTATGAGAACTATAATCCCAGTTTGAATGGGTCGACTGGGTGGTAACTACAGGCAGGTGGGCCATGTCTGGAGGGGGGTCACTAGGGCGTGCCCTGGAAGGGTGAAGCTTCCCTGCATCCCTTCTTCTTTTCCCCCTCTTCCTCTCTGTGCTTCCTGACCCCACCGCAAGAAGAGCAGGTTTCCTCTACTGGGCTTCTGCCATGATGTGGTGTCTCACCCTGGGCCCAGAGTCATGGAGTTGGCCATCTATGGACTAAGATTTCTGAAACTGTGAGCCCCAATATAATTTTCCTTCTTGAAGCTGCTCTTGACAGGTATTTTGGTCACAGAAAAGAAAAGTTGCTGGGGATATAGCTCAGTTGGTAGAGTGCCTGCCTCGCAAGCAAAGGCCCTGGGTTTAATACCCAACACCGCAAAAAAAAAAGAAAGAAAAACAAAGCTGACTAAAACATACCTAATGACTTCACTTCCTGCAACCAGGACCCACCTCCTAGATGTTCCCCCACCTCCCAACAGTGCCACAGGCTGGTGATCAAGTCTTTAGCCTAAGGGCTTTTGAGCTGGGCAAGGTGACACATACCTGTAATCACAGCCACTCATGAGGCTGAAGCAGGAGGATTGTTAAGTTTGAGGCCAGCCTGGGCAACTTAGTGAGACTTGGTCTCAAAATTAAATAAATCAATAAAAAGGCCTAGGATGTAGCTCAATGGTAGAGCATCCCTGGGTTCAGTTCTCAGTACAAAAAAAGAAAAAATGGTCCTTTGGGGGACATTTAAGATTCAAACTATAACGATTGGCAAACAATTGTTCAGGGTGGGTGGTACACCCACCCAGAGAGGGCATGGAAGCTCCATGCCCTGAACTTGCCCTCCACATTTCTTTGCTCCTGAGTTGTATCCTTCATATAACCTGGCAGCAGCCAGGAAAGTGCTTTCCTGGTACTAATAAATATGACAAAAGGGTCATGATAAGTGCTTTTCTGTGAGCCACCTTGGCAATCTTATCAAACCTGAGGAGGGGTTCACAGGACCCTTAATTACACCTGGTCGGTCAGAGGTCAGAAGGAAGCACAGTTGACAACCTAGGAGTTTGAACAGGCATCTGAAGTAGGGGCCAGTCTTGTAAGACTGAGCCCAGAGCCTGTGGGGTCTGCACCAACTCCAGGTTTTCAGTGACAGGGTTAAGTTAGATGCAGGACACCCAGTGGGTGTCCAAGGTGGTGGAAAACTCATTGCTGCTGTGGAAAACTTCGCACAGTTATCAGAAGTGTCATGAATAAACATTGCTGAGCACTTGCCAAGCCCCAGCCAGTGTTCTTCACGTGCATTATCTTATTAATGGACTTGAAAGCCCTGGGGAACAGGCCGAGGTAACATCTCCACTTATAGATGTGGAATCTGGAACCCAAGGCCAAGGGAACCAAAGGGACACAAGGTCACTAGCAAGGCAGGAGTGGTGGGGGGGTGGACCAGAGCCAGGATTTCAGCCTCGGTCTGACTTTGCAATCAGCTCTGGGTTCAAAAATAATTTATTAATGCACTTCTGATGTTCTCCATAGGTAATGCCAGCACATTCTACAAACTCCATCAGGTACAGCGAAGTAAATAGTACGCCACAGAGACTCCATGCTGATAGAGACCTAGTAATGCCCTGCACATACCGTTTGCACCTTCTTCGTGCTTTTTTTTTTTTTCCTTTCTGTCTTTTCTTTTCATTATTATTATTGAATTTTTGCCTTAGCAATGTATTTTGGGCATCATTCCACTCTATACTTTCTTCTTTTTTTCCTAATAATTTATAGAAGTGAAATTTACATAACATAAACCAACCATTTTGAAGTGAACCATGCAAGGGCCCTAGTACATTCACAATGCTATCCACCCACCACCTCTGTTGACTTCTGGAATAGTCCCACTTCAGAGTAAAATCCCAAACCCACAAAGCTGTTTCTCCCCTTCCTCAGCCCGTGGCAATTATGACAGAGATATTGATTATGGATAGTTCATATAAATGGAATCATACAACATCTGTCCTTTCATGCACGTATGTGTGTTCACCCCATTAGAGCAATACCAATACTTCATTTGTTTTGTGGCTGAAAAATATTCCATTGTATGTATACACTATACATGTCCATTACTGTGTGTGTAATCTGTGGATGAACATCTGAGCTATTTCTACCTTTTGGCTACTATGAGTATGTTATTTACCTACTTGTTTTGGCATCGGAAGAGGAGTCTGTCTTGAGGGCCTAAATCCCTAGGCTGTGAGAGCTGCTGCCATCTGCAGATAGGTAGTGAGAGCTGATTTTAGGATTGAGTTTAGAGGTTGGGTTAAAGGTAACATTTGGGGAAGGGGTTGGGGTTGAGTTAAGGAAACGGTTAGAGGGTTAGAGGGTTAGGTATAGGTGAGGACTAGGGCTAGGGTTAGAGTTAGGGTAAGAGTTTTAGTGTTAGAGTTAGGGTTAGGGTTGGGGTAGAGGGATAGAGTTAGAATTTTGGTTAAGGATTGGGCTTAGGTTGAGGGTCAGTGTTCAAGTTTAGCATTAAGGTTAGTGTTAAGGTTTAGTGTTAGGGTTTTGGGTTAGGGCTTATGGTTAGTATTTAGATTTAGGTTAAATCTTAGCTCTATGATGTTGTTTTTTGGATTATGTTTAGGATTTAGTATTCTGGTTAAATTTAGAGTTAGGATGTTTGGTTTAAGGGTAGGGTTATGTTTATACTTCCTTTTGTATTAAGGTTAAAGATAATTTTGTTATTGGGTTTAGGGTTTGGTTTAGTGTAGATTCATGCTTTAGTGTTATAGTTAAGGTTTTGATTGGGGTTGGGGTTACCTTTAGGTTTTAGTGTTTCAGATTTAGGGTTGTACTTTAAGGGTTAGTGTTAGGGTTTGTTTTTAAGGGTTTAGGATTTGGGGTTATTGTTTGTGGACTAGTGTTAGGGTTTTAGTGTTAGTTTTTAGGTTTGTGGTTTATGGTCAGCATCTCGTTCTATGGTTAGGGTTATGGTTTGGGATAGACTTAGGGTTAGTGTTAGTTTTAGTTTTGCTTTATGGTTTGGTTATGGTTAAGTTTGGGTTTGGGATTAGTGTTTAGAGTTGGAGTTAGGGTTAAGGGTCATGGTTCAGGGTTTTGTAAGGTTTTGGGTTTAAGGTAGGTTTTCTGTTTAGTGTTTGTGTTAATGGACAGTATTTCATTAGGGTCCCTGCTTGGTTAAGTCAGTGCTCAGGTTAAGGTTTGGGTTCAGTTTGTGCTGCATTTAGAGATAGGGTTACAGGTTTGGCTTTAGGGTTTCATTTTTGATAGGATTAGGATTTAGGCCAGTATTTTGGGTGTGTTTACAATTAAGGTTATGGTTTGGGTTAGAGTTAGTATTTTAGGTTTTATGGTTAGTGTTAATGGTAGGTAGCTTTTGGTTTAGGTATAGGTTTAGTGTTAGTTTTTTTAATTAATATTGGCGCTCTACCGCTGAGCTACATCCTCAGCTTTCTTTATGATTTAGATATTGTCTTGCTAAGTTGTGAGTTTCCCAGTTCAGCCTCCAGAGACCTAGTTCCAATTCTAGAAGAAGAACTGCTAGTCTTATGGTAATTCAGTGTTTGACTTTTGGAGGAATTTTCTGTTTTCCACATTGAGCAGATCATTTTACATTACCACCAATGACGTATGAGTGCTCTAATTTCTCCACATTTTCACCAACCCTGTTATGAGTGTGAACACATCCTTATAAGTGTGAAGTAGTGTCTCACTGTGGTTTTGATTTGCATTTTCCTCTTGACTAATGATGTTTGGCATCTTTTCTTGTACTTGTTGACTAGCCATTTATTTTCTCTGGAGAAACATCTCTTCAAATGTTTCTCCAGAAACATTGTTCAAACATCTCCTCTGCCTATTTTTTTTATTTTTTATTTTTATTTTTTGGCTTTTTGTGTTTGGATTTTAAGAGCTCTTTACCTGTTGTTGCTTCCAGACCCTATCAGATACCATCCCTCACTCCGTGTCTTCACTTCAATGTCACTTTATCAGCAAAGGTTTTCTAACATGATTCATATTAAAAGTAACTTTCCTACATCCTTCTCCTTTGTTTTGCTGTTTTCATAGCACTTACCACTATCTCAAATATTCTTTATTTCTCTTTGCACAGTGCTTTTGGTAGTGGTTTGGCAGTCTTTCTCTACCCCACAGAATGTAAACTCAATAAAACCTGTTCACCTCTATTCCAGCCCCTAGGGCAGAGCCCAGCACATGGAATTCCCTAATAAATACTTGTAGCATGCATAAATGAGAATACAGAGATTTGCCTAATTCTTCTCATAGGTGAAAATAATACCTCATTGGGGTTTTACAAAATGACCTAATTTCTCTGCTTATCTGATGTTCAAGTTCTAAGTGATACTCAGTCCTAGTGGACCCCTGACCCATCAGCAGCCCACTCTAGGGTGCATCTAGCCATCAGCTCATATAGATAACTGCTGCCCACCACCTGTCTACCCTCTGCACACCTCAGCCTGAACTGCTTGTTCTAAACTGCATCAGGAGCATTTCCAAACTAGTTTCTAATCTGATGCTTTTTACTGTCTCCCTTACTTGCCTCGGATGTGACATTCAGCATTGCTTCTACAGCTCTCCACTTGCATTATAGTTGTATTCTGTAAATATCATTCTTTTTTCACCAGTTTTCTGAAGCCTTCTAGGCCGGTCCATTTTTGCAGATTTATCACTGATTCCTCTTTTTGGCCCTGTAATTTGGACACATGAAGAATGTGTAGTGGTAACTGGCTGAAAGCAGAATGTAAAATGTAGAAAGGAAGTCGATTTTCCTTTCCATTTTATTTTATGGTCACTATCTCTACTTGAGCTGGGGAGTTTCTACCAGCAATGCCATCCAAAGCTTCTCACCACCAGGTGAAGTTTGTAGTCTCCCCAGTAATTAAGAATAGAGATTCTTCCTATGTTCACATGAGAATACACCACCAGTGAAACTCCAGATCATGTACAACCACAAGAATGGGATCCTAAGTTATACTCCATATATGCACAATGTCAAAATATACTCTACTGTCATGTATATGTAAAAAGAACAAGAACCAAAAAAAAACCCCAAAAACAATAGAGGTTCTGAAGGTTTGATCCCTGGACCAATCTTGTCAGGATCATAAATAACCAGGGAACTTGTTAACTCTGCCAAGTCTAGGACCACATCCAGAAGCCTATATTTAATACCCACTGCCCTGGAGAACCCAGTTCATTCTGATGCCTGCTGAAGTTTCAGAACTGCAGGACTAGAAGATGCCAGGTGCTAGGTTGTGTTCCTGGCAATGTTAATCAACCTCAGGGCCAATGGGTGGACACCCAAAGCAACCCAGCCAAATGGGCAAGGGGCTGTGGTCTTGCTGAGCTATTAAGTACACGGACCACTTGTAGAGTCTGCCTCCAATCCAGAAGGAGCAGGCCAAGTATGACCTTGACAGAGGAATCAAAATGGGAAGACTCGGTTGCAGCAATAACTATCCAAATGGCTCTGATTGTGGGAAGAGTATCCTTAGTTAACAGTGGGGCCCTGGACAAGTCCCTTCTTTTGAATCTTACTCACAAAATAAAATTGCAGAAAGGGATGTGGAGATGCTGAGGTTATGAGAAAAGAAAAGCTGTCTAAAATATGCCAGTCCCAGTGACAGGCCGTAGGAGGGGATGGAGCACATTTGGGGGTGGAGCTTGTTTACCATGTGAACTTCTGACCCATTCATCCTGGCAGCTCTGGGCCGGAGGCAAATAAAGGGTTTGCCTGCGTAAACAGAAAGAGCTGTGGCACCAGCCCCTCCGCAGCCCTTTGTGGCCTAAGCACATGTGCTGTGGAGTCCCCTCACCCTGCCTTCCCACGTCCCCACTGAGCACACACAAAGGGGCTCTGTTCCCTGCCCACTGTGCACAGCCTCATGGTAACATGTCCACAAGAAGATTGTATAATAACGGCTACCGTTTCCTGGTTCAAAGTACACACCAGGCACTTTGTTAAAAGCTTTGAGAAACTATTTCTTCTAAGACTCACAACTGTCCCATGAGATAGATACAAATCTCTGCCTTCCTTTTATAGATGAGGAGAATGGAGCTCAGAGAAGTGGAGAAAGTGGTCCTTGAGAGTCACCTGGGGAGTGATGCAGAACTGGTGTTGCCGCTGCCTCTGATTTTCCGATGTAATCGCCATGCCCCCCAAAGAGGATTATTCCCCACCCCCATTTGGCAAAGGCAACTTTTTGTTACTCTCTTAACAAAGGAGAAACTACATAAAAGATGAGAAAAGTTTAGAGAGATGCACTAGCTTAGTCAAGATTACAGGTAGGAGGCAGCAAACCCCCCTTCGGGTCCCACAGCATGCTGCCCCCATGCTTGCTTCTTTGTCTGATGCACCTGGTCGGGACAAAGCCCCCTTTCCTGAGGAGTGTGCCTCCTCACCTGTGGAGCTGACTGAGCCTTTCGAATGGCTACAATGTGTCGCAGTTAAAAGTCAGGATTCAGGAGCTAAACACACGTGTTTGCATCCCTTTGACCTTGGACAAGTTATTTTACCTCTTTCTCCCCATTTTCTTTTAATTTTGATATAGACTACAAACATAAAATTCAGTCTTTAAATTCAGATTTGATAAATACATACTAGTGCCCTGTACCTCCCACCTGGATAAAGGCATAGACACCTCCAAATGTTCCTGAGTTCCTTTATTGTCACCGCCCCCCACCCGCCCTCAGTCTTGGGCAGTCAATGGTCTGTTTGCAGTCCTGACAGTTTTGCCTTTTCTAGAACATTATATAAATGGAAACAGTAGGTAACCTTTTGAAGCCAACTTCTTTCACTTAGCAAAATGCATTTGAGACACATGGTATTGCTGTGGATATAAGCAGCTCATTCCTTTTTACTGCTGACCAGCAAGGATCTTAGTGCAACAAAACCCAACGGGAGCTGCCCCACTTCACTGGAAATTCCTGCTGGGCGGCTGAGAGCAGCACCTGCCAGGTCGTGGTTTACTGTTTAAGATAGCACAGCTGTCCTGGAGATGGTGGTAGCAGAGGTTATGGGACGCAGGATTGAATCTCGGGTGCAGACATGACCCTTGGAAACCTCCCACATGATCTGAGTGTCAGTTGGTGGGAGCTAGGAGCCCTGGGGTTCGAGCACTAACTTGCCAATAGGCAAGAGAACCCTGGGAGAGTTAAGTTATGGCAGTAAGGGTCGGACCCAGAATCCAAACCCAGTGCTAACTAGTTCAGGTCTAGTCTTCTCCCTAAGACTCCAACAGCTTCGAACTGCATCCATAGGAAAGCAAGCATTGCTGAGCCTGGCCAAATGGCTCTGAAGCCAGGGAGGAGGTTGACTGGATGGGTGGAGAGCTTTGTGGAGAGTCCTACTGATAACAAAAGCCTTAGCAAAGATTTTCCTTGTGGCCTGCAGAGCCAGGACTGGGTCAACAGCACTATGGGGACCCTATCTCACACCCAGTGAATCATATCTCTAAACACAGTCCCCAGGCATCTACATTTTTAAACAAACTTATATAGATGTGACTCCATTATGCAGCCACCATCAAAAACTGCTCTCAAGAACAAATAAACATATCATTCTATCCCTGAGCAGTGGAGAGAATTGGGAAGAAGTACATTTCTAGACATTTTCCCTCCATAGTTGCCTAATACCAATTCTTCTCTTTTCCTCCTTCGGTGATGGTTCCACCCAAATTCTCTGCTCCTTAGTCATCCTCCACTCCAGACACATACAAGAATATACAGAGAACACAGATCCACCTGCTAAGTAAAAAAGCAAGACAGCTAGGCTCCAGCTCACCCCCTCCTATGCTGCATTCCAGGGATAATGGCCAGGAATTAGGTCCTCTGGGTCTCTTTTGCACCCACCCATGGAAACTTGGCAAATTAAATGTATGTTTTGGATATTCAGTGGCTGTTACTCATGGAAATCCTGAATCCATGTGGACAGTCTTTCCAAAGGCAGATGGAGTTTCCTTTCAGAAAACTCTTGGCACCAATTTCTTCAGAACAATAACACGTTACAGGCAGGAGACCTGAGGAGGCTCTGTGAAATTGGTACTTGGCACCACAGTTCAGAAGTTGGCTATCAAAGGGGAGGTGTTCCTGGTGACTTGTGTTCAGTAGACCAGATGGCTCTGTTTCTGAGGGATCTCAAAAGGGAAAACCTCCTTTCAAGCAAACATTCCTCCAAGAGAATTGCTTTATTAACATATAGGCAGCCCCATTCCAGAGGTTTATAAGAATGATGGGTGTCTAAGTGAAGGCAGTTTGACAGAAAGTAACAGAAAGTCACTAAACAGCTCCAAAACAAGACAGTACAGCTGGCCCTCCAAATCTGTGGTTCTGCATCAATGGATTCAACCAACCACAGATCAAAAATCTGCCCCCCTCATTGGATCTTTACTGAACATGTCGACACTTTTTTCTTCTCACTATTCCCTAAGCAACACAATGTAACAATGACTTACATAATATTTACATTGTATTAGGTATAATAAGCAATCTAGAGATGATTTAACTTGCACAGGTGGGGGCTGGAAATGAGTGTAGCTCAGTGGTACAGCATTTGCCTAGTATGTGTGAGGTCTTAGGTTGCATTCCCAACACAACAAAAAACAAAAGAGAAAGAAACAACAATGTGTACAGGAAGATAAGCATAGGTTATATGCAAATAGATGCCATTTTATATATGGCACTTGAACATCCAAAGATTTTGGTAACTGTGGGAGGCCTGGAAGCAATCCCCCAAAGATTCTGAAGAAGGTTGACTGTATGTGAGAAGAACACAAAAACATCTTACAGAATCTAAGCACAGATGGTACAGCTGGATCTCAGAAAGGTTCAGAAAAGATTAGTACCAAGAACCAGAGTGGCATCGTGGAATGCAGCAGCTCCTCTCTTCCTGTCACCTTTCTCTACCCTCCCTCAGGCTCCTGGGCTCTTCTCGTTTCTCTCTTCCTCACTTGAATGGCTTCTCCAGCCTCAAATCCAAGCAAGAATCTGAAGGGTCCAGCTTCAGTCAGATGTCCATCCTTGGTCTCCTATCATCCTTGGTCTCCTATGCTGATGCTGTCTGACCCCCACTCCCACCATAGTTGATGGAATCAGGAAGGAACATTCTTCCCAGGTGTTCTGAAGAGTCAGCTTTTACTGTTGTCTCCATCCTACCTTTCTTCAGTTGTCAGTTTCTCCTTGTGTTTTCCTCCATCTTACCACCTTGTCATTGTCCTCTTTGGTGCATGGCAGCTTAGCAGGCCTGCACTTATTCAGCACACCCTGTCAAGGCCCAGGGTGAGGCTGGAGATGGTGGTGGGGACAAGCACCATGTGCAATCTCACATGGCTTGCCTTCCAGCAGGGAAAACAGACATAAAGAGCTGGTGGATGTGTTATCTCTGATCACAGCTCTTCCCACTTTTGTTCCAAATTGTATTCAGAATGATCTATTTAAGATGGAAGGGAGAGGGGAAAAAAGAGAAGATACTGTGTGGTAAACTCTTCCATGTGTATATGGAATTCTTAGCTTTAAAAATCAGTCAATTATAGTCATGTAGCTAGACTGTCTATGTGTTCCAGATACCTGAGGTTTCTTGGCTTGAGAACTCTTCCTTCCCCTGGGGACTGAGGTGAAATCCTCAGATGAGCCACCTCTACTGCATAGAGCCACCATTCAGCTCCAACTCCCATCCTCCTTGTGGCAGAAAGTTACCCAATCATTCAAGCAGACAGAAGGGCCTTCCATGCAAGGAAAATGCCCCTCCACTCATCTTGTCTAGATGTCCACACTTCACATCAACAGAACCCACTGCTGAGCCTTGGGTTAGCAACTTTGTGGAGAACAGATCTAAGAGAAATCAGCTCCCCTACAAGAGGGTTTCTTTGATGATGTTTTCCTTTCTTTTTTTTTTTTTCTTCTTTTGCCATATAGGGGGGCCCTTCTCTTTGACCAGTTAACTCACAAAATATTTCAAATATACTGAAAATAATAGAGAAGACATGCTCATGTACCCACATGCAGTAAATCAACTGTGATGATTAAACAGATGTGAATATTTGGACTCATACTCAGCATTCCTCCATGCTGGTACACTCTCAACGCTACTACAGATGTTCCCCATGTCTTCCCATCTCCCACTCAGAGGCAGCCCACACAGGTAATTTTTGCTGAATGTGTAGCATTCATAAATAATATATACTATTGTTTTGTGTTTTAAAAATATGTATAGGTAGTATTCTGTATGCTTCATTTTGCTAATTGCCTTTTCCACTCCACATTATGTTGTTGAAATTTGGCAATGTTGTTGCCTATAAATATTTTTTATTCCTTTTACTGTTGTAGGCTATTCTGTTGTTTGTAGGCATCTCGTTTCATCCATTCTCCTGCTGGAAAACACCGTTAAGTAGTTCTCACATTTTTACTATTGCAAATATTGCTTCAATGAACATCTTTATACATGTAATCTTAGCCACTAATTTTTAGGCTATTTCTGGCAATTGACAGCTGAAGTGCTCGGCTGGCACTTCCCCAACCATGAATGGGACCCATTTATGACTTGGTAGTTTCCTCACAGAGAAAATGTGAGAACTTAGAATTTTAAAATAATAATTCTGGAACATGCTTCTAATACCCTAAAAGAAAAAAAGGTCCCTCATAGATGCAAAGATTAGCCAGAGGGGGTATGATGGAAATTGTGGGATTTTAGCATGTTCTTTAAAGATGATTGGTCTAGACAGCTCTGACCCCTTTCTACTTTGTGCCTCTGGGACCCTCATTTCATAAAAGTTATCCAAATTGGATCTCTTCCTCCAAACAGTCCCCAGTACCACTGGATTTCTCTCACCCTTGCCCCAAGTTCTTTGAAGCCCAGACCATGTCTAGATCTGATTGTGATCCATCTTTACAGCTGGCCCAATGCTTTTTCTGTCTGACTGGGAGTATCTTAGGCTGTTGGTAGACTGGCATGAAATTGGGTAGGGAGGGCACTTATATAGCAGTTTGCAGATTTGCTTTTTCCTTCCTTCCTTTCTTCCCTCTTTCCTTCCTTGTTACAGTTTCACTTATTAATGGAACTACCGATACATTCCTATATTTGGAAATACAAAATTTAGACTCTATGAGGAGACATACAAGTGGTCGGCCAGCACTTTGGCAGCTCAGCAATGTCTCTATAAGTTCAGACTGGACCTCATGGCAAAAGATCTGAAGCAGAAGATAAAAGTCTTATCTGAGGAAATTCCCTGTTTTTTAAGCCAGGACATGGAGAACTAGAAGCACGTGTTATGCTCTGTAAATGGGCGCCACTGCTAGTCCTCACTTGGCCCTGAGTGTGTCCCCAGCCACGCCCTTCAGAGCAGCTTTAGCCTCTTAAAGAGCGCTGTGTCCAGAGGATGAGGTGGGCATCTGGAGACTCAGTTCCAGGTCCCTTTCGTGGGCTCAGCCACCCAAAAAACTAACAAAGGGTCAAACCAGGGTTGCCAAATATCCAGAGAACACAGTAGGAGATGCTGGTTGGTCCTTGGATTCAGGATGGCCCTGTTGTGAGGCCCGACAGTTGAAGAGAGTGACTGGAAATTCTAATTTGGCAAAAAGTTCTTCAAAGTGTGGTGGTCCAAGGATTAAATCCTCTAAGTACTAGTTTTAGAGTGGGCTTTGCTTGGGGTCTCCTTCTAGACTCCTGCTCACTGGCTCTTGGGCTGACAACCTAGCTTCTCTGAGTCTGAGTCCTCACCTCTGAGATGAGTGAGTACCTCTCTCATAGAATTGTGGTGAGCACAGTACCGGTGCCAAGGATGTCCACATGAGCTTTCTCCCCAGTTGACACACTGCTGTGGACTCAGGTATTTGGTCCCCAAACACATTTTCTACATGGTCACCTATAGAAATTGCTTTTCTTATCTGCCCAAGTCGCCTCTGATTCCTCTGAGCCAGGTGTGTAGAAGAATAGGGTGTCAGGTAAAGGTGAAGTCACCAGAATCAGATTCCTGTGTTCAAATTCTCGTTCAACAATGTGCTAGCTGTGGGACCTTAGGATAGTTTCCTCATTTGTAAACCAGAAGTGAAAGTAGTCGCACCAACCTTTGTCTGTTGTTGAGAATTCAATGAGTTCATTCCTGCATTTGGCACATAGTTAGTACTCAGTAATAATGTTGATACATTGACACATCAATAGCTGCTGATATAATGACCAGCCCATTTCATGTCTTAGGGACCAAGTGTGTATGGCTGAGGCACTGGTGTCAGTTCATGTCTTCAAGGAGCTCCTGATCCCTGTGGGTAAAGGGCCAATAAATAGGCAGCCTATGGCAAGTCAGGGCTGTTAAATGGAAACCCAGGGAGCTAGCCAACCTAGAGGAGAGATGGGGAGAAACGGGGAAAGTTTTGGGAGACTCAGCATCTGGAGAGGGATGGAGTCCTGTGAACAGGACAAAGTTCTGCTCTCATTAACATAGCAGACATTTATATATTCCATTACCACGTGCCCCACACTTCTCTGAATGCATCATACATGTTAACTAGGGGGTGCGCATACTACTACAACCTCATTTACATTAGACTAACTGGTGCACGACAAATCTGGTTTTGCACAGACTTGGGTTGAAAGGCGAGAAGGAGCAGAGATGGTGGCAGGCTTCTGGTTCTAATATTGCCATGTCTCCCCCTGGGAGCTTGCTGACATTCTGGTGACCCATTCTGGGAGCTACAAGTGAGTTATTCTTCCTGGAGCATGGCGTCGACTGATGCAGACTTAAGGTCAGACTGTGATAGCTGCGGGGGGTGCTGGAATTCCATCCTGCAGGATTGTGCACTGGGCGGAGGTTATCTTGGAGAGTTAAGACAGTTAAGATGTGTCTAAGGAAAGCTGTTGCAAGACCTGAGACCAGAGATGACAGTAGCCTGAGATGCTGCGGGGGCAGAGGTCCGCAGGGAAGGGGATGGCTTCCTGCAGAGTGGGTCTCCGAGGCAAAAGAGGCGGGCTTGGGGCGTGCGGTCGCTGGCTCCCAGACCGGCCAATCGCTGGGCGGTGGCTCCTCCCGCGGGGCGGGGGCCTGGTGGGCAGGCCAAGAGCCAGCTTGCTCCGGTACCATTGCTGCCGCATCCCCGCTGCGCGTCCGCACCAGCTTCCAGCCAGCCGCACCACTCCCGCTCACGCAGCTCAGTGGCAGCCTCCCGGCCCGCCGCAAGCAGATCCTGACCGCGTCGCAGCTCTGTCCAGTCGGGTGGGTGAGGGGCGGGGGCAGGAGTGGGGATGGCCAGGCTTAGTCTCGGGTGGGTGCGGGGCGGGGCGTGCGCCTCGTTTAGACCCCAGGGAAGGAAGCTGACCTGTGCTCTCAGCCCACCCTAGATAGAGACGGGGAGAGACTTGGAGAGGGAGTGGGAGTCCCGTCGTTTGAACTGCGCTCTGACCTAGTCCAGGAGGGGACAGGGCTCGAAATTGGGACCGAGCTGGGGTGAGCCAGGGCTGGAGGCGGCTATTACCGTAGGGCACCCACGTTCTTTTTCTCGGAAGAGAGGGCTAGCACAGGGGCGACGAGCAGAGCTCACGCCAGGTGCTAGAACAAGGGGTGCGGTGGGATCGAGGCGCGAGGTTGCTGGAGCACAGGGCCAGAGTGGGTGGGGGCGCCACTGTCCCAGAGGAGCTGCGCCCGAAAGGGGACTAGGTTTCTTCGTATCTGGGGGCGGGTGCGGGAAGAGGGGCTCCCAGGGCGGGCAGAGCCGGGGGCGGGGCTGGCCAGGGGGTGGTCCGCGCGCCTCTGACCGCGTTCCGCGACACACAGGCGGCGGCGGCCGGCGCAAAGCAGAGATGCAGCGGCTCGGAGGCACCCTGCTATGCCTGCTGCTTGCAGTGGCGGTCCCCACGGCTCCCGCACCCGCTCCGACGGCGACTTCGGCTCCAAGTGAGCCGGGTCCTGCTCTCAGCTACCCGCAGGAGGAGGCCACCCTCAACGAGATGTTCCGCGAGGTTGAGGAACTGATGGAGGACACGCAGCACAAACTGCGCAGCGCGGTGGAGGAGGTGAGTGCTCCCTGAGGGAGCCGGGCTGAAGACGCGAGCGGCTGCGTGGTGCGGGCTTAGGGGAGGCAGCTCCTGGGGAGGGCCGCTGAGCTGGCCAGGGACCTGGCGTCAGGCGAAAAGACTGGGAAGGGCTGATAGCAGACACCGACCTGCGCAGGGTGATCTTTACCTCCTCCCTCCCGGGTCTCTCTTTCTGCCCTCCTGCCAGAAGGTCTGGATCTGAGCTTGTCCAAGGAGTCACTGCTGGACCCTACCTGGGGTAGCTGGGTTCACCACCTCACTGCAGGCTGCCTCCACCATGCCACAGTTGTCTTCAAGTATGCAGTTCGCCTTCCCTTTTTGCAAGCAATGCTCGCAAGTCCCTGGTGTTTCAGCGCTTGGTTTTGTAGCGAGGCTCAGGCAGTTGCAGGCAGCTCCAAGTTCTAGCTTGTCTGTTGAGCTTATGTCATCTTCCCAAGATACAGGTAGGATGCGTGTGGGGACAAAGAGACAATGGGCCCTGAGCTTTGCTGGTAGTGTGTCTGGCCTGTCTTGCTTCCTGTATTGTATTACGGGGAAGAAAAAGATGGAAATTCCCAGTCCCAACTATGAAAATTATTAAAAGGTGATGGATAAGAATGGCAACATCTGAACCAAAGAGGGCTTTGAAGTCAGTCCTGGGCTCAGGTCCTCCTCTGCCACTCACTAGTAGGGTGACATTAGGTAGATCATTTAACAAACTGAATCTCAGTTTTCTGTTATGGATTAGATGCCATGATGTTAATGTGGGCATCTGGCAAATAATAGATGTGTACTATATAGCAGCTAACATTATCATATATCAAATACCCTGACAGAGCTTTGCTTGGCTTCTTCCTTCCATTAACTTCCATATCTAAACACTGTGGATGGAATCTTTTTCTGTCCTCTTTGGTGGGCTCCAAGCATGGAGAAAGCTGCCTGGTCCCTCCTTCCTGATCCAGGTATGGGGAGCTGTCCCTGGTGCCTGGGTAGGTAGACATGGTCAACTACTGGGCCCGCTCTGGCAATGTAGCCTATCTTTGGAGAGGACCCAGCCATCCCAATGAAGGAGTCAGTGAGAGACAAGATGTTTAGGCTGATGGATCAGTCTTCCCCACATCCCTGCTGTCTCCAGTGCGCCAGCTCCCTTGGGCAGCCTTAAATGCTGGCTCCTGAGTATCTACTGGACAGACCCAGATCTCAAGACCCAGGGGTTTTCTGTTTCCTCAGATTACAAAACAATCATGACAAGGAACAGTTAAAGGGTGAGAGAAGTTAGGTAGGCCAAATGACTAATTACTCTACAACTCCAAAGTAAATTGAGCTCATGATCCTTCTGGTTCTAGGGTGGACTTTCCTTATCAAGGTTTTAGGACTTTTCCTCCTGCACACAGATTTCCCATAATACTGATTAGGTCATCTCCAGGTTTTTATTCAGTGGAAAAGTGCCCACCACCATTCAATAAATTTGTAACATGGTTCTCTGACATGAACTCCTGATGAGGCCAAGGTCTCATTGATATCTTCATTGATCCAGAGCAGTGTAGGGTCTAGTGGGACCTTAGCTCTGTGTCTTCTCCATGGTAGTTAACCACAATGTTTTTTGTCAAGATTCCATCTTCCTCCCTTCAGACCTGGCTCTGCTTGAGTTGTATAGATTAGCAGTCTAAAATTTTCCACCAGAGGAGACCCGACTATCCCATCTGCCCAAGTCAATGGTCATTTCCCAAAGAATGTCCTTGCAGGCTGTGGGACAGGTTGAGAGGTGGAACACTTTCATGGTGGGAGTATAGGAAGTGGAGACCAATCTTTGTTCATCCAGACCCAGTTCTGCCACTTCCTAGTGGTGGGATCCAGGGTCTGAATGGGGAAATGTCCAGCCCTAGGCTAAAGGAAGATTAAAAGAGAATTTAAGTGAAAGGATTACCCAATCATCTTAAATGAGGATAAATAACATAGATCTAATACAAGTGTCTTCCTCATGAGGTCATTGTAAGAATTTTGAAAGATTACCATTTCTCAGTAAATGGGCATATTATTGTCATATTAATAGTAGTAGTGTGAATAGTAGCAAATTACTATCAGTGTCTGATAGATTCTTAGTAGAATCTATCTTAGAAATCTATTTTTAAATATCTTGGACTGGTCGTGTAGCTCAGTGGTTAAGTGCTTTGCCTAGCATGCTTGAAGCTCTGGGTTTTGTCCCTAGTACTACGAAAAAGAAAAAGGAAAATATAAAGTGTTAAAAATCAATCCTAAAATATTAAAAAATATTTATATATCTTAATATCTTAAATATTCAAAAATAAAACAATATAATTCTCAAATACTGTTCTTGTTTTTCATTACTAGGGAATGAACTTGCATGCTAGGCAGGCCCATTACCATTTAGCAATATCCCCAGCCCAGAGAAAAATAAATATTAAATGGATTGTGGCTAATAGTTTAAAAAAAAAAACTACCAGAAAGCCCCTTAAATCCCATAAATACAGACTATTTTCCATTTAGTTGTTGTCCAAGGGAAGAAACAAAAAGGACCTGGATCTGATGCATTAATTGTTTACATAGTTGCATCATGAATCTGCTTTCAAGTAACTTCCTGGCGTTTTAAACAGTCCAGCTGCCTCAAGCTCTTGATAACTCTTAAGGGAAAAAGCAAAGTAGCAGAATAGTTCTCCTTGTAGCATCATTATTTGGAGAAGCAAGTCTTCGAATGACTTCGATCTGGGAAGTTCCTCTTTTCCTGATTTATTGTATATGTTATTAATAAATGCATTTTAAGGGTAAAACCACTTCATTTCTCCTCCCCCTGTTGCAACATCTGTAACAGGTAGGTTTTCGAGTGTTCTTATTGCCTCACCGCTCAAGGGAGAACCCCACTGCCATGCCTGGGTGTTTATCTGCTCAGTTTTGCCTACTGTGCCCCTTTAACAGGCGCAGATTCAACAAACTGTAAATGCCATTTTGAACAGCACTCACATTCCTCCTCCATGAAACAACTATTGCTTCAGGCTTAGGTTTCTCTTGCTGGTGGCAGTAATGGTTGTGGTTGAAATTTCCATTGTAAACTGTACTTTTCGTTCATGGTGCCATTAAAGAACCGTTAGCTCAGTCTGTTGAAACAACCGCTAGCTGAGGGGGAAGGTTTTACGAAAAGACTGTCAGCTCAGCCCACAGCAAACTTGAGATTTGGGAACTTGTCAATTATTTGCAAGCCAAACTGTATGATTCAGATTCCAGTGAGAATTTAAAAACCATTAAAATATTCCTTTCTCCTTCTGGGTATATCCTCTCTGGCATCTTCAGGCTCCTTCTCTTTTCAGCTACATCTTTCCATCACTAAATATGCCAGAGTCTCTTGCTTAGGAAAAAAAAAAAAAAAGTCATTTCTTGTCCATCCTGTCTCCCTTTCTAGCTAGCTCTGTCCTATTTCTTCTCTACTTTGTTGGGCAGTTCTTCAAACACATCATATCTACTGCCTGCTCCTCCCATTTCTGGCAGACAAGCTTCTTTTGAGGCTGCTTACAGGACAATATTACAAAAGCAGCTACATGTTACATATTTGCCATGTGAGAGTTACTGTACCAGAACTTACATTTCATGGTCCTTAATAATTACATCTACTCAACAAAATAGGATCATCATTCTACAAATGTGCAAGCTGACATTTGGAGTGATTTGGTTTCTTGCCCAAGGTCACATGGCTACTTTGGGGCAGAGGTATGAACTTGAACCCACCTTGTCCAACTCAAAAACTCTGACGTTTCCTACTATTCTGCTTCCTGATGATGCTGGTGAAAACTGCTTGCTTAGTCGTGTGACCATCTCTCAGTGACTTGGTACTTCTAGACATATTTGGAGCCTTTACCATGTAGAAGGCCCTACTGCAGACAGAGCTCCCTTCTTCTAGACCTAATTATAGCCAGTTCTGACTCTACTTTCTTCCTTTCCTGGTTTTTGTAATTTTTCCCAACTGGTCTGGAACTTGCCTTATCTCCCCATTGCCTGAAGCAGAGATTCTTAACTGGGGGCAGTTGGAGAGGAAGGGAACCCTCAGAATCATCTTAGAAACTCATTGATATCTGAGGTCCCATCTCTAGAAAGTACAGTTTTGCAGGTCTGGGAAGGGATCCAGGTATGCATTGTTTGTTTGTATTTTGATATGTATTTTTTTCCACATTTTTCTATTGGTGCATTATGGTTGCACAGGTATGCATGTTTTTAAAAGCTTGGGGAATGATTCAGTGTACCCATTTGGTTGAGGACCAGGCCAACGTCCTCTGCCTTAGAGCTGCTCCTTGGATCTGCCTGTGGACCCCTCCACTTCATCAGCACTCTCTCCTGTGCCCACAGAACACAATGCTGTCCAGGCCGCCACAGCTTTGCCCATGCTATCTGCAGCATTTTCACACCTCTCCTGTCCAAATCCTACTCACTCTCTGAAACCAGTCCAAATGTGCCTCCTCCTCCTGGAAGCCTTGCTCCTCCTTGCTCTGGACCCGACTTGCTTGCAGAGTCACACAAGAAAGGTTATAGGCATCTTCTGATGAGACCCTCTTGTCTTCCAGTGGGGCACATAATCTGGAGTCAAACAGACCTCAGTACTCATTCAAGCTTTGGCACTTCCTAAGGATGTGATGACCTCTCTGAACCTTATTTTTTCTCCCTGCATCGTGGGTGTAAACAACACCACTGTCATAGGGTCACTGTGAATGTTGGCCTGTTCAGGGTATCTGGTGCAATGGCTCAGACGTGGCCAATACCCCAAATGTGGAGGTAGTTACTATGACAATTGTTATAAGGAAGCCAGTGATCAAGTGTTAGATGTCTCCACATAATCTCAGTGTCAGCACAGCACTGCGTCACAGCAGGCACCCCCAGATTCTGCTCTGATTAGTTGAGCTTTGGTGCCCAGCAGATCTCGCATGTCTAGTCTAGCTTGGCAAATCTGGTTGGAAGAGGTAGGAAAAGAGGGGGTTCATCCAGTTCTTAAGGAGAGTGAGTACAGATTTTTTTAATAGGAAAATATTTTTCGAGGATTATTTTTTTTGTTTTTTTTTTTTATTTCTTTTTGGTACTGGGGATTGAACCCAGGGGCATTCCACCATCACTGAGTCACATCCCCAGCCCTGTTTTGTATTTTACAGTGAGACAAGGTCTCCCTGAATTGCTTAGGGCCTTGCTCAGTTGCTGAGGCTGGCTTTGAACTCGCGATCCTCCTGCCTCAGCTTCCCAAGCCGCTGGGATTGCAGGTGTTTGAGGATTAGTTTTAAAGAATAAAAATAGCCCAGAGTCATAGAGAGCCGTATTGGAAGATTGCTCCCCATCCACCAGAACTTCTCATGGTGCCTGTCATTGAAATTCCTAGAGAGTGTCTGACTGGCTCAACTCGTCCATAATGTGGCCTGCCTTTAGGCCCAGTCATCTGTGAATGGGTCACCTTGTCAACTGCCCACTTGTCAGGCAGAGCTGGAGCAGGGTGATAAATCTGTAAGGGGAAGTTGGGTACAGACATGTGTTGCCTGATGGAGATGTCATGGAGGCTCATAGACTGGAGGATTTGATGACATAACCTTGGAAATGTGATACCAGAGGACAACTAAATGTTCACGAAGAGCCAGAGGGAGGTATGGAACCTGGGGAATTAGACAACTGACTCTTCCCCCTACAAAGGTATCCTATTTATGTACCCAAGAGGTGAGATGGAGGAGGAGACACAGCTGTGGTCCTACCTGCAGGAGATATAGTACTAGCTTATGTTGGGTCTTACCAACACCACCACCAGCACCACCAGCACCAGCAGACTCTGCAACAAGAATTTGGGAGCAAATAGCTTATTTGGGGGTGATCCCAGAAAATTCCTAGCAGGAAGTGGGAAAGTGATGGGAAAAAGAGAATGGCAATAAAGGATATTCCTTGAGCAGATTACTGCTATGGGCTTCTAGGGTGCAATCCCACTGAGGGTCCTCAGAGAGAGACTTGATTCTTATATACCTTTGAATTGTCTCACACAGGGAGAAACTGAGGTATTTACCCCATAGCCTGTCTCTTTTGCTGGGGTGTTAATTCCATAGCACTTGGGCCTGTGCAAACTGAGCACACTTCTGTGAATGTCCTCAGGAAGAGAGAGAGGGTTGACCAAAGGCATGCCTGGGAACTGAATGCAGGCGACTCCAGGTTAGGCCACCAGGAGATGGGCAAGGCACCACCAGCATGATACGGGGGCCAAGACTGCTTAATGGAAGCATGCTCAAGTTCCAGCTCCACCTTTCCCTGGGAGTCTGGGGAATTCCTCTAACCACCCTGAGCCTCAGTTTCCCCATTTGTAAAATGGGGCATGAACCCCCATGACCTTGGTTAGTTGTGAAATTTACGGGCTATAGTACAGGTAAGGCTTTTGGTGCAATGTCTTGTCCTACTGGGTAGCTCGTGGCCTGTCATTGTCATCATCCTTTGTGATGGCAGAAGAGGGAAAGAGGTGGTTCTTTTTTTCTAAAGGTCTCCCATGTAGAGAGAACAATTGTGCTCACTAAATTAATTGGCTCAATAGATGGAGGCAGAAGAAGCTGCTGCTAAGACATCATCAGAAGTGAACCTGGCAAGCCTACCTGCCAGCTATCACAATGAGACCAACACAGACACCAAGGTGGGAAACAACACCATCCACGTGCACCGAGAAATTCACAAGGTAAGGGGGTCGTGGCCAGCACTGCTTCCTTTCTCTGGCACCAGTCCTGTCAGAGAACTAAGGTCTTATTTACATATTTGAGACACAGCCAAAGATGCAAATGGGAATAGTAAAATGCAGATTAAAAACCAGAAGGAGTGAGAGTACTGTTTAAAGGAAAGAAATAGGTACCAGTTTATTGCTTAAATTGCTTTTGCATTTAAGCAATAGATTTGACACTAGGCCTCCTACCAGTTCAGGAGGGGTTTATCTCTTAGGTTTTTATGTATGTCTCAGTGGGATAGAAATAGGGACCAGTTATGGTGAACAGATCCTCACTGTTTTCCTAGGAGGGGCTCGGATGTGATACCCCACCTTCAGAAGGAGAACACTCTGCTGCCATGAGTTTAAACATTTGTTTATTTACTGGTTATCCATTCAAAATGCAGCTGATTTTTTCCCACCTAAACACCTGCCTCAGAGTCTCTTGGTCTAATATTTTGCTTGAGAAACAAGCAGGTGCATTTCCCATCTGACCTGATGAAGAAAGCTTTGCAGATCTAGGGGGATGTGGCATTCACCTGCTCACATTGTGAGAGGTCTCCAGGTTGCTATGGGCAGAACTTAGCAAACTATGTCGGCCTGTGTCTCCTGGAGAAGGTGCTGTGCAGATATTCAGGGTCATTGTCGGAGGCCCTAGAGCTGACATTCTGTTGTGAATATCAAGGAGCCCGACCTCTAATCTCATCTCAGTTCCTATAGGCAAGGTCTTGATGCTCTCATGAAAGAGTCTTGCATTTGTTGAAGTGCCCAGGTAATTACATGGTTGAAACAATGGGTTTCTGTCCAGAGAGCATAACAGGGTCAGTGTTAGTGCCTTGTCTCTACAGTGGCTATTGTGGGGCTCTTCTCCCACTGCATACAGATGGGCCCAGCTAGATGGATCAGCTGTGGAGCATGAGCCTCATGCAAATGAACAAGCCCCCCACCCCAGTGGAACAGAATCCTGAGGTATTGCTTATCGAAGACTGGGTATCATTTCTTTAAGTGATTATTTTATTCTTGTTAAAACTAATATTAAGTCATTCTTCCTGGCAGTAGCCACCAGGTTCAGTTGCATCTTAAAGTTGCTCCTTGTAGATCTCATAATCCCTGCATGTTGAGTCCTCCCAGTAATTAGAGTGGTCTTTAAAAAATAATTTATCCTAAGGATATTTACAAAATAAGGACATCAACATCTGCAGTATAGTACTGCCAGGGTCAGAGGACCTAAAGTATATGAAAGTTTACTATAAACTGTAAAGTGATATGCAAAAGCAAGTTGTTCTTTTTATTACTGTTGTTGTGTTATAGTGAAGTTGTGTTGCCAGCACAATGCAGTAGTCCTCCAGTGGGTTCTGGGGAGCACCCATCCTGTGTAGTATTGAGGAGCTCAGTAAGGGTGAAATGTATTTGGAAAGCATTGTGTACTCCTAGAAATGAAAAAAAAATGCATGTTGGTATAATAAAGGCTCTGAGAAGTCTTGCAGCCCATATATAAAGGACTAGAATTTTTAAAAAATATGATATTGGTTAATCCGTAGCAAAAAATGGCAAGGATAAAGAAGACATCATGCCGTTTCTGTGGACAGGGATTATTTAGGTCAAAATGTAAAAGCATGGCCATGAAGACATGGTCTTTAATTCCTCAGAACTGGAATTTGATCCCTTATTGCAAATTAAGGCCAAGAGTTTCTGCTTTGTCCTGGTGGCAGACTTCTGTAATATTAGAGCTGGCAGGGACATTAAAGATGATGTAGAAATGAGAAAACTGTGAATCAGAGAAAAGAATTGACTGGTTCCAGGCCACATACTAGATGGCTGTCAGCAAAGAAAACAGATCTCCCAGCTGTTAGGCCAACACAGTGCGTGGGGCGTTTGTTGGGGCAGGAAGGGCCTGGGTTCCATGTAGTGCTGGGCTTCGGGATGCCTGCACTTGGGCACAGAATCAGAGGCAGATGACAGACAGAGGGATAAGGATCAGGTCCCCGCTGGGCTCAAACACTTTCTGAAAATCATTCTCAGTTTCAGTAGCATGGCTGCTGTGGCCAGACTTCCTTGCTTCTCATGAAAGACGTTTGAGGAGACACCCAGAATTGAAGTTTGTCAAAAGAAAAGTTACATTGAGTTTCAAGTGATAAGCACCAAGAATGGTGGGCATGCTGCCATTCAGGGCACTGCTGAGAGTCTGGCATGCATCACCTCCTTCCCTCCTCCTAGTGACCCGCCAAGGCTGCCATGAGCATCTCCCAGCAGGCTATGAGTGCAGGCTGATGATAGAGCTCAGAAAGCAGTGGGGTGGGTGTCCTGGCCACTTTCCCTGATGCTCCTGCTTCAGCGAATGAAACAGACAGACAGGTGGGATTCACCCAGGCTTCCTTCAGTTTCACGTTCACTGCACCCATTCTCCCATAGGTAACCAACAACCAAACGGGGCAGACCGTCTTTTCAGAGACAGTGATTACATCTGTGGGAGATGAAGAAGGCAAAAGGAGTCATGTAAGTCGTCCTTTCCCCTCACCCCAAGGCACACGTGCCTGTGGTCAGCCCGCCCAAGGGAGCTGACTCCTGGGCACCTCTCCTGCCTCATTTCTACCCAGATTCCTCAGTCCCTGCATTCCCAAGCAGAGCCTGCAGTCTGGTAATGGTCTTGGCCTCCATGCAGTTGGTGTCACAAACAGATGAGAACCTAAGCCTGTTGTCATTTGTGTCTCAGTGTTGAAAGGTGAACAAGCAAGTACCAGGTATATTGATTTGAGGACCCTGCTGACAGACCTGGTGCACCCAACAGTGAGATGCCCAGAGCCTCTGGAACGGCTCAGGACTTGTATGATCCCTGCCCTGGGCAGGCAGTTTGAGAGTAAAAGTGCATTGAGTGGAACTCAGTGGCCTATAGGGACAAATGCTGCCTGTATGATCCAGGCTCAGGCTGTGGTGCCCCTGTGGGTTGCCTTTTGCTTAGTTCAAAGGTGGAATGGATTTTGTAGAATTTCAAAGTCCTAAAGTTGAAAGGGAGGTGATTTCACCTTTTTAAACTGGGGCCTAGGTCAGGGGATAAGTCGCTGATCTAACCTCCAGGCCAGCAGAGACTCAGCTGCACTATATCTCAGAGATGGCAGGCTGTGATATAGACATGGTCAGCACCAGCAATGTGCCTCCTGTATGTGACTTGCCAGGACCATGCCTCTCTGTGCCCCCATACCCTATGCACCCCTTGCATTCAAGGGCATGGGACGTCTTGCCCACCTCTCTTGGCCTTATTGCTGAAAGAGAGCTAGTGCACTGATAATAGTTGAGAAGGTGGTGTTGACTTGGTTGGTAGTCAGAATTTTGTTTTTGTTTGTTTTTGGCATGGTGCTCAATGTCAGGAGCTGACCTGTAGGCTGGGGGGGTCTGATTGGCTGTGTGAGGGTGGTGACCTGCCTGCCATTCAAGGCAGTCTGATGGGCAGTAGCTGGAACTATGCAGTGACCTGGAAATGGCCCTGGCTGTGGAGACTGGAAGCATGAGTTTATCATGTCCATGCTGGGGCACCTCAGTCACCTTGCCTTCAAAAAGAGTCGTGTGAAACAAAGGTGGGTTTAACTAGGCTGGAAGGAAGAGAGGCCGGCTTTCTAAGAAGGGAAGAGAGAGAAGGAAGCAGAACAAAAACCAAGCAGCCAGCCTCAGGATGTGATCAGGGCTCCTCAGGGGAAGCTGTAGTGTACTTCTGATCTGAGTCTGAGACTCAGCCCTGATGAGGGGATAGAGGGCCTGTGCAGAGGCTGCAGAGTAGAAAAGCTGAGCCAACAGAGTCCACAGGGCTGTGCATTAGGGAAAAAGCCTTTGTTCTCAAGTTTTTAAAAAGTTAATATATATTGCATGATGGTTCAGTTTTGCTCCAGGAAGTTTCCTAGAGCCCTGGACGGCAGCCTGCCCATGAACCCAGCTGCACCTGCTGGAGGCCCAGGTGTGCTCGGGGAAGCAATGGGCACATCCCATACTCCTGCTTCAGCTCCCAAGTGTCAGGTTTCAAGCCCTATGAGGGGAAATTGAAATTCTGGTAGTGGTGAGTAAGTAAAAGATGAGATCTCAAAGATGCCAAGAGCATGCTTGGGACAGGGGACACCGTCTCCACTGTTGTTCTGTGTACCCTGAGTTGGCCTTGTGTGCCTGTGTGTGTCCCTGCTTCAGGCTTCAGCAGGGGGGCCAGAATCTGCACACCTGCCCACTCAATCTCATGTTCATCAGGTAATGGGGGACACCAACACAGCACCCTTGTGTGATATGTAGTCTGAACCCCTCTGCACCACAGTCTGAGAATGCAGGGTGCTGATGAGTAATCAATTCAAGAAACCCAGAAGGCACAGACTTCTCAAGTTTTTCTTGATTTCTGCCCAAGCCCTCGGTCTGTGAGTTCACTGAGTTTCTCTGTGAGAAGAAATGCCAGTTTGATGGTGTAGGAGGGAGACCTGAGGAGCTGATGCTTGGCGAATCCCCCAGGGCTTTAGAGAACAGGCTGGAGATTTTTCAAGCAGTTTGTGAAGGGCTTGGTGTGTGGCAGAGATGGCGTGTGAATCTACCTGCACAACCTGGCTCATTGTCAGAGAGGCCTGACCTGTCCAGCTCCCAGTGTCCCCAGCATGCTTCTGTTCACCCATCTTTCCATGGGCTCCCTGCTGTCCTAACACAGTTGAGCTGGGGCTTGCGTGATGTTTTCATGGAGACGTGGAGCTCCTTTTACTGAGCAGGGAGCTGTGAAGGTCAGACTGCCTTCAAAGAATTGCAGAGGGTCATGTACTATCGCTGCTGTCCTGTTCCTCAGCTTTGCAGGTTAATGATTTTTACATTGGTTCTGAACTACCCTTCACACTGCAGAAACTCTCTCTTAAAGGGGAAAGAGAAGTTCACCATTCCAAAGGACAAAAATCATATGCAATGCAAACCTTAAAGTACCATAAACAGGGGCTCGGTTTTTAGGATTTAAAATTCCCAGATGAATTTGATTAAAAATAATCAGCAAGCACCCCATATTTTCCTTGCTTTCAATGCCAGTATGTGTATTAATATGTATGGTAACCCGAGGAGGCTCATGGAAAGTTACAGACAGTAACACTATATGCCTGTCTAGAAATTTCACACAGACTGTGCAAGGTGCTGGTCTGGTTTTATACTCAAACGGGAGGAGGAATGGCCACCGCAGCTTGTTATTTCACCTGGGTGCATCTGCAATGGTGATGTGGTCTGACGTCCTTGTCAGGGGGCTTTTGTGCTGAGCCCTCAGCCTGGTTCCTTTCACGGACCAGTGGAGAGGCCGACCAGTGTTGTGCTACTTTTGTGCAGAGGATTAGGGGGAAATGGTGTGTTAGAAGCTAGAGAGTGGACAGGCCATTATGCATGAATAGGAAGCTTTTATTTATAAAAGAGTCCGGCCCAATTACCCAAAGCACCATTTTGAAAGGATGCACCCTCTAATTAAAATGCAGCTCACAGCAACATGTTGCATTTGTTGCCCTTTCGGATTCTCTTTCTAAGGTGGTATAACAGACTGAGTTATTTTTCCACTTTGAACATACCTAGTTCGAAGTTCCAGCCTGGTTTTCTCAGGTACAACCAACTCCAAGATACTGGTCATTGCCTCTGAGGCAGACAGAGGGGGACAGATTTCATTATGAAAATCATCCAAGCTATGTAAGTTTGAGTGATCTGGTGACTTCCTGTTCCAGAGTGGCCAGCACTGATGCCACCCTTTTGACTGGAGACAGACTATGAACAGTGCCCAAGGAATTCTCTGCAAGTCTGGCCAGTGCCTTCCCTGTTATGAGAATCCTTGGCTTGTTACTGTGTTGGTGCCTGGGGACAGTGGGGTGGGAGACTGGAAACTTTGGGAAGGTTTTTTGTTTATTTGCTTCCCATGGAGCAGAAACATCTCCTCTTATACAGGGCACAGAGAGACCAAGCCGGAATGTGGAGGGGAAGGTTGGTCTGAGGACCTTTCTCCCCCTCAGGCCCTAGGTTCTTCCCTCCCCCCAGCTTGTTCATTCATCACAGAGGGGAGACAGGTGGATCCTGGCTTTCTTTCTGCCCTGTGCCCTTTTCTGACCCTGCAGTCTATCAAGTTAATGAATGTCAGAGGTATATGATGTGCAGTCACTGGAGGCTGTTTTTACAGAATTGCACCAGGGGCAGGTGTAGACCCTCTGGGGAACTGAATCAATTCCCAGAGGGGCTTCTTCTTGGGGAGTCCTGCTGGGCCCAGGAGAGCTGGATGGAAGTCCCAGGAAATACAGCTCTTCTCTTCCTGTCGATCTTGAAGTGGGATGGAGTAGCCTGAAGGAGGAGTGAGGCAGACCTGGCTTGGTCCTTATGAGCTGTGCTGTCCATTTATTTATCAGTCAAATGGACTGATCATCTCCCTTTCATAAGACCTAGCAAGAATCCAAGAGTGTGGCAAGGTTTACAAAGGCTTTATGTGTGAGCCTCATTATTATCAAAAAGTAATTAAAACTGGTCTCTAATTGACTTCTTCCCTGGTTCCCACCAACCTCCTGCTAAAGAATGGATTAGGCAGGACATTGGGGCTGTGTGAGAGAGCCCCTGCTGGCCTTTTCCCCTGATCCTGTAGCCTTGGGCTCATTTCATTCTGCAGCACCCAGCCTCATCCTCTGAGTAAGTGCTTGGCAGGAGCTGCATGCTCCTGGCTCATCCTGCTGCTGTCCTTTATGCCCATAATGTGTGCAGGGGGCAGTTGTCCAGGGTACAGATGGAAGGAAGGAAGGGCCGTGTACATGACAAGAAGAGGTGCTGATGGTCCTGAGCTGACAGTTTCTAGGTTGAGGTCCTGGTTTGACAGGGTGTATGCCCGTTTCTGTAGGAGAAAACAGGCCTTTCATTCTAGGGTAATGGTTAGTCTTGTGTGAATGTCCAGTTTCCACAGTCCTATAATCACACAAAGAATGTGGATATGTCACAGCGAATGAGGAGCTGAAGTTCCAGGCTTTGGTTCTTGTGTCTTGATGAAAGAAAATTTAAAGTCAGACATGAAAAACCAAGCAAGAGGATTTTATTATAAGTGAAAGTAAGTCTCAGGTAAAGAACACTCTTCAGAGAGAGTGTCATCTCCAAGCAGAGAATGACAAAGGAAATGTTGTTTTACTTCCAAATTTAGGACTTTGATGTCTGCCAGGAGAACTGGGGTCCACCATCTGTAGTCTTCACCAGTCAGATGTTTAACTCCTCCACATTGGGTGGTTCTCTCCAGAACTGTCATGGTGGCCATGCTATTTAGGGGGGCTTCATCTACAAGTCAATCCTATGTTAATGTGGGTGCTGGGATCAATGATGGGGGAGACTTCATCTTCCGTACCTGTGTTATTAATGATAATAACTGAAATACATTAAGAAAACTGTGGCCATAAATCTTAATTTTACAATGACCCCAGTAAATCCTGTCAGGAGTTAGCCCCATTGATCTTTCCTTCTTGACCTATTTCCTGATCATTTCCCTTTGAGTCCATGTGTTTATTCTCAGGGTTAGTATACCAGTTGTTCTACAAGTTACTTGATTGTTCATTAGAGGCAATTCCAAGAAATTCCATGACCCTGCTTTGTTATCGATTAGCATTCCATTGTTCATTACTAACTACAACCTAACACATATACGTATGGTTCTAGATTCATATTTTGAGTTGACTTTGTGATTTCTAGCCAAAGGCTCCTCATTCCCTCATCAAGAAGAAAAAAAAGTATAGGGGAAAATTGAAGGATGAGGTACCATTCTGAGAAATGGGTCAATAATCTCCAAGTAAAGTTAATGTAAGTGAGCAATTTTTGTGGGATAAGATATTTCTTTCTGAGTTATAATCTGGGACATTAAATTATATACTTCTCAATTTAAATATCCTTCAAAAAGAAATTCATTAAATATAAATGTTCTACAACCAAAATCTAAATATTATTATAGATAGAGTTAATAAATAAGTTTCATATAAGTTGGTATAAAAGGACATCTTTAACAAAACATCAAGTAAAAAAGAACAGTATAAAGGTAACAAAATATACACGAGGTTCAAAAATATACCATTTTTAGAAAAAAGTATATATAAAAGCTTGCTAAATTAATATGCTAAATCATGAATAGTATGAATCTCTGGAGGAACTTAAATTTGCAGAGATTTTTCCTTTATAGATTTCAGTATTTTAAAATTTTTTAAAAATATAAAGTATTTACGAGTTTGATATAAACACATACACACACATATAACCAATTTTGCAAGTATTTTCATCGTGTAAATTCTGGGGGTTATATTGCTGCATGTCAAAGGGTGAGCCTATCACAAATTTTGAGAGACCCTCCCTAGTTTTCCACCGGAAAATCACACACTCTAGGTTTTTACTCTCTGTAGCAATTTTGGAGGCTTATTTCCCCAGCCTCACCTGCAGTGGGACCATGTGGTCATCCCCTGGGAGTCGAGGAGCAGAGGAGAATCTCTTTGTACTCATGTTTTTATTGAGTCAGATCCAGGAGGCCAGCTGTTTGGGAATTGCATGTTGTAGCCAGTACAGAGGCCTCTTCAAGCTGACCTTATTTTATTTTATCCTCATGTCAATACCATATGAAAGGAACTTGTGTTAACCCCATTTGTCGTGCAGGGAAACTAAGGCATACAGCAGGGAGAAAGGTCAGTTTTGCACTCCAGGCTGTTCCCAAGACCAGACACCACCGACCCAGGTATGGGGCAGATCAGGGAGGTGGAAGGTCCCAGCAGGAAGTAGCCAAGTGCCAGGGTCTGTGGGAGCCGATGAGTCACACAGGGGAGTAAGTGACAGTGACTGGCCTGGCGACTGCCTCTACCCCTGTAAATACAAAAAAGACAGGCACTTCCTCCTTCCACCTTCCTCTGTCTCCACGGACTCCCCCAAGCAGATGTTCGGATGCCTCTGGCAGGAGCAGCACTTCAGCGATGTAGTTAAGGACAGGCAGATCCAGGTCAAACAGCACCCTTGTTGCTCATCAGTTGTATGGTTTTGGTTAAGTTCCTTAACTGCTCTGTGCCTTAGTTTCCCCCATGTCAAATGGGGTTAACACGAGTTCCTTTCGTATGGTATTGTCATAAGGATAAAATAAAATAATCCAGGTTAAAACCATCGTACAGTGTCCGGAATGTAAAATGTTAGTCATTTGTCATCATTATTTTGATTACCCCCAAACCATGTCTATCAAAATTCCCAGTATTAACTCATTCATTTGCATGTTCTTTTGACTACTATTTCTGGAAGGTAAGTGTAAAAGATAATCTCTAACATCAAAAGATACCCTGGCAAATGGTGGGCCAAAAAACCCCAAACAGGTCATTGCAATATGGATGTGTAATTTCTAAGGCAGAGGTTGTACAGGGCCTGGTGGGATCATGGCGCTAGGGCAGGCCAGGAATCCAGGAAAGACTCTGTGGGAGACCATTCTTCATGGGTTGCTCATGTTTCTGCTCATTTCTGTAAGCAGAGGCACTCACTGCCCTTTCATTTCAGACTGTTTCTTCACGGTGTGCTCGCAGGCCATTATAAAAGGTTTGGTTTGGCTAAGCTTCAGATTTCTTAGATGTGATGCAAACCTGCTACATGTGTAGCATCTAAGTGGGCCTCTGAGTGCATATGTGGGACTTGGGGAGCTAGGGGAACTGACACAGATGTGAAGCTCATGCTGCTTCAATAAAGTCCTTTGCCTCTGACCCAGGAGGCTCATGTCTTCTACTAGCATCATGAAACTGGTGAGTTCACTTGTCACCTTGCAAGTTAATGGAATCTCAGAGTGCACAGGTGCACTCTCAAAAGGCTTCCTGGAGGCTGGGATTATGGTTCAGTGGGAGACTGCTTAGCTAGCGTGTGTGAGGCACTGGGTTTGATTCTCAGCACCACATATAAATAAGTGAATAAAATAAAGGTCTAGCAACATCTAAAAAATATATATAAAAAAGGCTTCCTGGAAAAGGTGGCAGTTGAGCTGTATTTTGAATGGTGCCTAGGAATTCTCAGTTGTGGGGAGGAAGGACATTCTTTGCAGAAACATTCTTCATTTAAATCAGGAGGTGTGCAGAAATCAGAACACGTCTGAGGAACACTAGCTCAGAATGCCAGAGCTGGAGAGAAGTAGCTGAAGCTGGGGAGGGGTGGGACTTGGATACCAAGAGCTTTGAGAGCCAAACCAAGGAGTTAGGAGTACTTGCTGGTTTAGGAATCTGTCCTGCATCTGAAGTACTTTACTGCACAGTGTTAGGAGACACCACGCAAGCTCCAGAGGAAAAAGCCAGGAAGATGTGGTTTGGATGAAAGAGATGTTGCTGGGGACAGGGTTTGGCTCAGTCCTGCTAAAGCTTGAGGCCTGAGACTCCTCTGGGCTGCAAAGCCTGTATCCTGCAAAATCCTGGCTTTAGGCCTGGAAATTAGAAACCTTTACTTAGACACAGGGCACTCTACTTTTGTTTGGTGCCAGTGGACAGGCCAGATAAGTGACAGTGATTGGACTTGAAATCTCATTAGGCTGATGGCATCAGCTGCAAGAGCAAGCAGATTTCTGTTGCCTGTGACTAGTCTGAGCATGGCAGCTCCTCTGAGCAAGCAAGAGGGACGCACTGCTATCAGGGCCTGGGAATTCTTCCAGATCAGACTGGATAACATTCACCAAAGGTCCTTTACATCCTAGCTATCAGATGGGTGGACCCCTGCCCTTCCTTCCCCTAGGCCTCATTCTAAAAAACTCATGAATTCGTTTTGTTTTGTTTTTAAAATAACATCCAGGGTCACAACATTTCCCAATATTCCACTGTTTAGTCAACTATGATTCAGAAACTGACCAGATGAACCAGTCCCTCTCCAAATGCACCCATTGCTCACTTTCAGGGTAAATTCTGATAAAAGTTTATACCAACTCCTAGTTCAGTGATGTGATTGAATCCTCAATAATGATTAATGGCCATAAAGACAATGATAGTAATAGATGATGACAAAAGTAAAAGCTGCTCTTTATGAGGCCCCTGCCTCTGTGCCAGGCCCTGTGCTAGGGATCTCTAGCATCTGCTCCCATAATCGTCATGACAGTCATACAGGGAGGAGAGGCTGAGTCTCAGAAACATACAACAGAGCTGGAAGGTGGCAGAACTACTACTAAAAGAAAAAGACAAAACACTGAGGTCTTAATTCACTCCAGAATTTCCAAAACCTGGGTTCTTCATGATACATTTTTAAAAGTGTGATGAAAAATATATATGTAAGCAAAATTTACCCTCTGAGTCATTAAGGGTGTGGTCAAGTAGTGATAACCACATTCACACGGTTGTGTGGCCAATGCCCACAACTCGTTCCATCCTGTAAAACTTAAACTGTGTACTTGTTAAACAGCAGCTTCCCCTTCCCCCTCCCTCCAGCCTCTGACAACCAATATTCTGCTTCCATCTCTGTGACTTCAGCTCCTCCAGGTGCCTCACACTGGTGGAGTCACACCTTCTCTTTTTGTAACTGGTGCATTTCACTTAACATGGTGTCATCCAGGTGCACACATCTCTCCCAGACTCTGTGTTTTAGTCAGCTTTTTGCCTACTGTGACTCAACGACCTGACCAGCATAACTAGAGGAGGAAAGGTTTACTTGAGGGCTCACGGTTCCAGAGGTCTCAGTCCATAGAAAGCTGGCTCCATTCCTTGAGGTGAGGCATCATGGCAGGAAAAGCAGCTCACATCACAGTGATTAGGAAGCAGAGAGAGAGAGAGAGCATTTCCACTCTCCAGATAGAAAATATATACCCTGAAGCCAACCCCCAATACCCACCTCCTCCAGCCACACACTACCACTTCAATTCATCCCATCAGGGATTAATTCACTGATTGAGTTAAGACACTCACAACCCAATAATTTCTCCTCTGAACCTTCCTGCATTGTCTCACATGAGAGCTTTTGGGGGACACCTCATATCCAAAACACAACTCGCTGCTTAGAGTTCTTTGGGCTGTATACCAGAAGTGGAATTTCTGGATCATGTGGTCAGTCTACTCTGATTTTGTTGAGAAACCATCGTACTGTTTCTCACAGTGACTGCATTATCTTAGGCCCTTGTACAACGTGGAACGTTGTTTTACCTCTCAGTTTTCATGACTGTAGGCTCTAGAGACACAGGGCCTAATGTAAGCTGAAGAATTGTCTAAAACGTCCTGGTCTCTGCTGCCCTTGGATACAGCAGCACCTTCCTAGTCTGGTGGTCACCCACAGTGTGGCAGTCTGTCTTGGTGGTGACTCTGAGGCCTGACTGAGACCACAGACCTGAGGTTCTCTGGCCCACTGTCCAGGCCTCTTGTCAGTATGGTGAAATGTAGGCCTGGGTGTAGGCAGGATCAGGCTGCACCTCAAGGATTTCCTCTGGGATCCAAAGATCTGCTCTTCAGGCCATTTAGGAATCAGAACCACCTTCACACCCTCCCTTATAAGACCACTTCCCCACACTCATGGCCTCCTAAAAGAAATCCCAAGGCTTTCAGGGCTTCCCACTTCCCTGTCAGGGACTTGAGGCTCCAGGGGCTTAGCTGGGGTCTCAGGCCCCCAAGGAGAGGTCTTGTGGTGGTGATGGTGTTTGGATTCCCACCAGAAGGAGAAAGGGATTTCTGGGAAGTGGACAAGGGACAGTGCCAGCAGAGGCCTGGGACATGCCTTGTCCTCTAGGGCCAGACATAACGGCATTGGAGGGAACTGGGTGGGGTTGGGGGTCGGGGATACTGAGGACACACTGAAGGCTCTCAGGGACTCACAGTCATGCCCCCAATCTGACAAGCTGAGCTGTTCTCTCAAATTGGGCAGGAAATGTCTACCCCAGTCACATCCCCAGCAGACTAAAGGGACAATGATGGATGGAGACTGAGTCATCTAAGTGTTTGCCCAGATCTCATTGCTCTGTCTAGACCTACTGCCCATTTTTCACCTGCACCTCCTGGAGGAGAAAGAATGAGTGAGACATCTGGCTATGTTTCAGAGGAGCACAGCACAATGGGATTTGGAATTCCAACTGCCACCTGTTAGAGTCCTCCGTGTGTGCTTCCCTCACCTCTCTGAGCGCTAGATTCTGCTGTGAGAGGAAAAGAACCATATTTTATTTGTTTATATTGCAGTGCTGGGACGGAACCCAGGGCCTCCTGCATGCTCAGCAAGCACTTTATCATTCAGCAACGTCCCAGGCCAAGAAGGGTATTTTTGAAGGCAGCAATGCCTTGGAAGTATCTGGCAGTTAAGAGGTGCTGCAGAAGTATAAATTCTCCTTTCTGACTTCATTTCCTAGACTACTTGGGGTAGGAGGTAGTAGTTTACTAATATGAGTGTAATATCAGTAAAAATATTTATTTTGTTGCCAAGGTTTTTTTGCTTTGACCATAATAACTGAGAAAGTTTCCGGAAGGTGACACAGTAGCCAAGATGACCCAAACAGATGAAGAAGTTCTTGTATGTGAAATACAGGCCTATACCAAAGATAAAGCAGTATTCACTGGGTCGTGCATTATAAATGGCAGAATTCACAGGTTCCATTGAGCTCCCCTAGACCAGAAAAGAAAACAAGAGGCACACATACCACCATTCCCAGATCTCCACACCTGTGGCAGACATTACTAATCAACTGCAGAGATCTTTCCTTATGAGACCAGACAGAGCCTCAGCACTTGAGGCAACACAACACTATAAGCCACTGACAATCTTCTGGAACAGGACTGTACTTGAACATTCCCCACCCCTGTTTTTACAAATGAGAAAACAGCCAGGTGGGAGGTATAGTTTTTCTCCAAATCATGCCACAATCAGATCTGGAACCTCAGATTTCAATACATGTGGACCTGGAGTAACTGCTGCTGGAGGAAGCAGGGTTCAGGTGTCCCTGTTTTGTTTGTCCCTAGGATTAGCAGCAGGAAAGTCGACTGCCTAGTGTGAGGAAGTCGGTGAAGCGGGATGGGGAAAGGGTCTTGTCAAGCCTGCCGGGTGAGGGGTGTTGTAAGTTCATAAACTGGCAACAAGAGAATTTTCTAGAAGATTGTGGGCTCCAGAAAGGCATGGACTTCATCTGTGTAGTGTGACCTCTGTGTTTGGCATGGGATAAGTGCCCAGTGGTTGAATAAACATTTAATAGTCGAAAGCTATATGACCCAGGAGTTAACTGGGAGATACAAACAGAAGTAAAAATTCTTGAGCTACAAATACATAAATGAGTTTTATGTGTTTGAAAAATGGTCTTTCCTGAATGAAAGTTTCTCTTGCCTGCATTCACTCATCTGTATTCCGATCACCGACCATGTGTTGGGCCATGTACCAGGTATTTTTACATGTTTTATTCTCTGATTCTTCTTTTATTTGTTCTTTTTAGGTATACATGACAGTAGAGTATATTTTGACATATTATACATACATGGAGGGAAACTTATTCTAATTGGGATCCCATTCTTATGGTTGTACATGATTTGGAGTTTACTGGTCATGTATTCATATATGAACATAGGAAGATCAAGTCTGATTCATTCTACTGTCTTTCCTATTTATTCTCTAATTCTTAAAACACTTTGAAGTAGAAATTATTTTGTAGGTGAATATACTGGAGTTTGGAAAAATTAAAAATGTCAGAAGTCATGGTAGATGGTTAAGTGGTAGCACTAGAAAATGAACCCAGATAAAAATTTTGGCTATTTCAATAAAAGAATATATTTCTGATGGAAAAAGTCATAGGAATTGCAGTCATAATTTGAGGTGGTTTTGAAGAGTTGTCACTAGTCTTCTGCTGCCTGTTGATGGCTGTGTCACTTAAGTCAAGTGTCACTGAACAGTACTCCTCTCCTATGCCTGAAATGGGAAACCAGAGTCACAAAAGGACACCTAGTGGCTGTACACATGGGGTCTTCCTCCCAAGGGTGACAGGGTCCCTCGGTATTGTGGGAGGAAGCGTCGAGGAGGGTGGTTAGGAGATTGTGGAATCTCTCGCTCCTCTCTTTGTTCTCGCCGAGACGGGGCATCAGACTTGCTGCTGCTGTGGATGAACATTCTCAACCACAGCCAAGGGGCGTTGTGAGTGGGTGGCATGTGCCCGTGTCTGAGGCATTGGCCACTGACATTTCAATGATGTGATGTGGAAAATATAGCCACAGGGAGAGCCACAGGGATTTTCCATCGTCTCATAGTTCAGGGCCTCTCAGAATAGAGAGCTAGTACAAGAGGAAGAGAGGAGCGTCAGGATGGAAGAACATCCAGGCTCAAAGATGGAGGAGGCCTGCACCCCAGGCCAGGCCTCCTGGGGGCTAAGGAGTGCAGAGGCCAGCAGACTCCATCCGTCCCAAGCCTGTGAAGTGGGGCTTAGGCTTGGCCCTATGTCACTTGTCCCAGCCTTTCAGCAGGTGCCTTCTCCTTTGCTTTTGGGGCCAGGTCTCGCCTGAGGACATCTCTGGGGACCTCCTTCCCCGGGCAAACACATCCTATGCATCCTGTGCAGAAAGGCCAGATCGAAGCAAGAGTTCAGGCTCAGTCTGCCGCGGGCAGAGCAGCTTCCTCCTGCCCCAGCTTTGAGAGCTGACACCCACTGCTCCTGCTGTGTGCCAGGCACTGTGCGACCATGTCATAGGTGCTGCTTTCCTTCACTTCTTCCAAGCCCCCAGAGACAGGTTAAGAGGGCCCACTGTAAAGAACAGGAGCACAGTGACTTGCAAGGTCACCCAACTAGGAGGTGACAGAGTGGGAACTGGAAGTAAGCCTGTCTTGCTCCAAGTGCACAGCGCTGCAGTAGGAAGGGCTGGGTGGGTTGGGCATGACAACTGTGGGATGCCTGGCACCCGCCCTCTATAGACATACTGTCATGTTTCTAGCAATAGGATGGCTTAGGGTTTATCATTCCCATTTTACAGATGAGGAAACTGTGGCATCAGGTGGTCAGTGGCTTGCCCAGACTTGCCTACAGGGAGAACCCAGGGAGGAAGCAGAGTTGGGAGGCTCCCTGTGAGGGGAGAAGCCTTAGACCCTTGGAGAGTGGGGACAGCCAGGGCGGTGTGGCGGGATCCCTTGGTCCTGGCTGCAGTCCACGAGCCCCCCGTGGGCAGCACTGGGATCTCTAGGAAGGAGGGTGGGTCCAGCACCTGGGGCAGAAACCCAGTGTGCTTTAGACTTCCTCTTGGAGCCAAAGCTCCCCCTGTTCTCTGCCAGCCCATGAAGCTGAAGCAGAGTATGAAGTAGCCACTTAGGAGCAAATGAGGTCAAAGCACATATTTATCCACCAATGAAATACATTAAGACTTTTTCCAGACATTTCCGACATAAATGGCTCAACTTGAAAAGTTTGAAAATTCCCCTTTTTCGTCCCCACCATGGAAGAACTTTATGGGTAGTGTTAGGGAAGAGGAAGAATAATAGCTAAAGGCAGGAAAGAAGCCTGAGGGGCTTGGAAGCTCATGAGAGGCCTGGGGTCTATGCCAGGCACTCCCCTCCCTGAGCCCTGCCAGCGGGCTGGGGAATTGGCTTTTCTTCTATACAGAGGAAAACAACTTTGGTTTTTTCTTCCATTGTGTTTAAATTTTCTTCATCTTTTACTACTTTTTTAAAAACACAAAGTTTTATTTAGAACTTAGCATAGAATAAATTTAATTGAATTATTTTATCTGTTCATTTACTTGGCAAACATTTGTTAAGCATCTAGTATATGCTAGGCATGGTTATCCAAAGAGGAAGTAGATGTTCCCGTTCTTGTGAAGTCTGCTATCTAGTGGGTGGAGCAGATAAGTTAGACATGATGGAAGTCAAATGATACACAGAGGTGTGAGCTTAGTGGCTGTTTTGGTTGACTTCAAGTGGGAATAAACATGAAATAAAAGCACTGTGGAATCTCAATGTGAAAATATGGAAAGAGGAGACCAAGAAAAGAAAATGAGCAGTAGAAATTAGAGATTGGATAAACACAGAAGAGAGAGAAGTTTGAAGATTTTAAGAGAAGCTTCCTGAAGCAGGGCATGACTAACAGGTGAACATTTGAAAAGAGGTCCACTAGCATGAGACTTGAGAGGAGCCTTAGGAGAGAAAAATAGGACCCTTAACCTTCTCAGTTTGACTTATTTTGCTTAATATGATGGTCTCTAGTTTCATCCATTTTCCTACAAATGGCATAGTTTCCTTTCTCTATAGATGAATAAAGTTCTGTTGTGTATATGGATCACATTTTCTTAATCCATTCATCCGTTGATGGGCACCTGGACTGGTTCCATAGTTTGGCTGTTGTGATTGTGCTGCTGTGAACGTGGGTATGCGGGTATCACTGTATTTAGGTGACTTTAATTCTGCAGGATAAATACTAAGCAGTGGTATAGCTGGGTCCTGTGGTGGTTCTATGCCTAATCTTTTGAGAAACCTCCATAATGCTTTCCATAGTGGTTGTACTAACTTATAGTCCCACCAACAGTTTAAAAATATTTCTTTTTCTCTACATCCTCTCCAGCACTTACTATTATTTGTATTTTTGATGACTGCCACTCTGACTGGCGTGAGATGAAATCTCATGGTACTTTTGATTTGCATTTCCCTAATTGCTAATGAAGTTGAACATTTTTTCATGTATTTGGTGGCCATTTGTATTTCTTCTTTTGAGGAGTGTCTTGTTTGGTTTATTTGCCTGTTTATTAATTGGGTTATTTGATTTTTTTGGTGTAACTGTTTTTGAGCTCTTTATATATTCTAGATGTTAAGTCTCTGTCAGAAGAGTAGCTAGCAAAGATATTCTCCATTCTGTGGATTCTCTCTTCATATTCTTGTTTCCTTTGCTGTGCAGAAGCTTTTAATTTGATGCAGTCCCATTTATTAACTCTTGCCATTATTTCCTGAGCTTTAAGAGTCCTGTTGAGAAAGTTGTTCCCTGTGCCTAAAAGCTGGAGTGTTGAAGTTGCGTACTTTCTGGTCTAATTCTGAGGTCCTTGATCCATTTCCAATTAATTTTTGTGCAGGGTGAGAGATAAGGGTCCAGTTTCATTTTTCATTTTTTAAAAAAATTTTATTAGTTGTTGATGAACCTTTATTTATTTATATGTGGTGCTGAGAATCGAACCCAGTGCCCCACACATGCTATGCAAGTGCTCTGCCTCTGAGCCACACCCCAGCCCCAGTAGTTCATTTTTCTATATATGGATAACCAGTTGTCCCAGTACCATTTGTTCAAAAGCCTTTCTTCTCCATTGTATGCTTTTGGCACCTTTGTCAAGGATCCAATGACTGTATCTGTATGGGTTTGTCTCTGTATCTTCTATTTCGGACATTAGTCTATGTGTCTGTTTTTATGCCAGTACCATGCAGTTTTGTTACTATAGCTCTGTAGTATAATTTGAAGTCAGGTATTGTGATGCTTAAACATCACACTGCTATTTGCTAAACACAAATACACACATTTGCTAAACAAAACATTGCTATTTTGGCTTAAAATTGCTTTGGCTATTCTCAGTCTTTTATTCTTCCAAATGAATTTTAAGACTTATTTTTTTTCTAGTTCTGTGAAGAATGTCATTGGTATTTTGATGGGGATTGCATTGAATCTGTATATTGCTTTTGGAAGTATGGTCATTTTAATAATAGTAATTCTGCTTATCCATGAACATGGGAGGTCTTTCCATCTTCTGAGGTCTTCAATTTCTTTCATCAATGTTTTCTAGTTGTAGAGGTCTTTCACCTCCTTGGTTAGATTTAATCATATGTATTTTTTTTAGGCTATTGTGAATGGAATTATTTTCCTGATTTCTTTCTCAACAGGTTCATCATTGGTCTATAGGAAAGCTATTAACTTTTGTGTTTTGATTTTGTAACCTACTACTTTGTCAAATTTGTTTGTTGGCTCTGTCAGTCTTTTGGTGGAGTTTTTGGATCTTCTAGGTATAGGACTACTTTTTTTTTTTAAGGAAATTGAGGGAATTCTTTGGAATGTATATTTTTAAATTAATTTGTGTGTGTGTGTGTGTGTGTGTGGGGGGTGCTGGTAAACAAACTCAGTGCTTTGAGCATGCTGGGCAAGAGCTTTACCACCGAGCTACACCCCCAGCCTCTTGGGGTTGTGTTTTTAAAAGAAGATGCCAGATGGGCAGCACTTGACGTGGTTCTTAACCCTGGGTACACATCAGAATGGCTTTCCTTGCCTACGCAGAATTTTTCACTAACTTTTATTTATATTACATTGAAATATAGGCCACAAATCACTGTAAGCTCTAACTTTATGCCAATACCAATCACAAATATTTTTTCATTCTCTTAATGTTTTTGCATTCATGAAATCATGTGTATGCTCATCATTGCTTAGAAATTAAGACAATTGTCAACCCGCCACTAGATCTTCCTCTCCAGTGTACAAACAGAGAAGCCCATAAAATACTTTAGCTCAAAATATTTTGATGCTTGCAATCATTTTCCTTTATAATCTTGTGCACTTCACTTTATCCATCCAAATGCTTCATTCTGAGAAGGGGCCCATAGCCTTTATCTGGCTGCCAAGGGCCTTTTGGGCAGCAGAGAGGTTGTTGAAGGGCTCTGTTTCTCTCACTGAACTGGAATCCCTGCTCCTGGAGACAGGACTTAACCCCGTTTCCCTGAGTAAAGCCAGTTTCTCCACTGAGGTGGCTTTGATCCTAGAGGACAATTTTCAGGAAGCTGAATTTTGTAAAACTCCTAACCACTGACCTTGTGGGGGACCTGGAGAGTGCTGGGGTTGGGATCCATTTCAGATGTAGAAGTCTTCAAGGTAGCCTAGCTGGTGAGCCATACAGACTTGCTACTCAGGACCTCAGTGAAGACTAACCTACCTGTCAAAGGCCCAGGCGTCTGGCTGCAGCATCTAACTCACAAAGCATCTCCTGCCTCTGTCTCCCTGACAGTCCAGCCCCAGGATGCACATGTGACATCCAGGGGAGGTTACTGATGTGTTGTGGGGACCACAGGCCCTCCTTGCTGGAGTCTTATTCGTCTTAAAGAAGATTCACCTGCCCTATGAGAGACTCCAGCCCCAAACCTTGGGGTTGGATGAAGATGAGAAAGATGAGCTAGTCTTCATTCCCCTTGGTTCTCTAGGGACTGAGTCTAGCTGTATACACTCTGAAAAACTAGATATTATGTAAACACTGTCTCCAAGTACTAAGAGCATGTAGGGGCATGACACATTATTACTTTCTTCCTGAGGCAAGGAAAAATAGAATTAAGGGTTTGGGTTAGGCCACATCAGGTCACTGACTCATCAAAACAGTAAACAAGAAGCCAGCTGAGTGAATGTGGAGAAACTGTGTCCAACCCCAAGATGGTGGGAGTGTCCTGAGTCCACCATGTGACTGACCACAGAGCCCTCTGGCTGGTTCTCGTCATTACTGAAGAGCACACACAGGGCTTTCACCCTGTCCCTGAACCTTCAGCTCCCCTTCATTCTTTCCTTAAATGAAGGATGAAGGGGTCACACAACCAGTCACGTGAGCAGCTCCAGGCTTAGCCGGGTTTAGTCAACAGTGTGAATGGGACTAAGCCTCGCCCTACGAATTTCTGGGTTTGAAAGAAAGGTGGTTTTATTAGGATATATGGAGTTTTCTGACGGATGAGACACAACACTGTGGTTACCCAGGAGGCCCTGAACGCCTGCGCCTATCATGTCAGGGAATCCTCCTGACCCATGCCCAAAGGTCAGGCCCTGGTCTCCCTTGACCATGAGAATATGAAGGCCGGGGACACCACTGCCAGGTGAAGGCTTGCTGCTCTCCAAGGCTGAGCCTGGTTTGTCGGGGGCAGATGCCCATGCTGGGTGTCCCCTGTTCTGGGTGTCAGTGACATGCAGAGTGACCCAGACCAGCAGGACTCAGGGCGAGGGGCTGCTGGATGAAGACGAGCGCCAGACTGCTGTTTTCTCCCCAAAACCAGAACAGGAAGAAGGGAAGGGGGATGGAGAACAGCCAGGGTGTCCTTTGTGTGGATGGGAGTGTGGGGGCAGATCAGGGGCAGCCCTCCAGCCAGAGCCACATGGAAGCTCATGGGAGACACTCCCACTGTGACTTCCCAGAGCCAAGTCCTTGGCGACCTCCTATGACACTCCAGAAGCTTGTCACCATTCCCTGGATGTGACTCCTCCTGTGTCTCCTTCCACATCCCAAGTCACTGCAGCCAAGGACCACTCGTGACTCCTTAAATATGTGATAACCCTGGAGGACCCATGTCACTCCCTGGATGTGGCTTCTGAGGGCCACTGTCTATTGCCCAGAATGCTTTTATTGAGAAGCATAAGGACCCTCACCATGGGCTTGCAGCCTGGGGGTGGTGCCTGTGCCTGAGAGACCATCCATGGCCCCAGGGAGCCACCTCCAGTCCCTGACCCAGTCACCTGGCCATCAGTAGGGATTGGTCCCTGTGAGAGTCCCTGGGGGTCATAGGAACCTAGTGCCTCCTAAACCTGAAGAGTGAGGGGAGGTGCCTAATCAGGGACAGTGGCATCTCACTAATGCGGCCTAGAGGTTCCTCTCTCTGAATGAGTGCAGAGATTGCTGAGGACACGAGATCCACCATGGTTATGTTCTGGTCACTTCTCCTCAGTCTCCTGCAGGGAAGTGATCCCTGCTCATAGGCACTGACAGTCTGTGGAGCCCTAAGATCGTCACCTTCACAGTGCCCTACAGGAAGATAGGAGCAAAGGGCAAGTTGGGGTGCACTGTGTTCTGGTTGTCCATTACCCCAAAACCTCATCCATTCATTGCATTCCTGGGGTTTGCAGGTCAGGAATCTGGACAGGGTACCCTGAGATGGTTTGTCTCTGAGACCTCAGACCTAAGCCAGAGGAGACTCATGACCAAGGCTATCACCTAGAGGGTCCTGCCACACCAGCCGCTGGCCACTGTCTATTCTTATCTGGGGCTGCTGGCCTTTCCTTATGGTCTGGACCTCACAACATGGTGGCTTGGTTCAGAGGGCAGGCATCTGAGGAAGGAGAGAGCCAGACAAGCTGGACTACCCTGTGCCCTGGCCTTGAAAGTCCAGCTGCATCGCCTGCTCTACATGCAATGTTAAGAGTGGGTCATGAGAGCCCAAATGCCTCCTGGGGTGGGGACAGGATGGCCAGGGGTGGTACGCTGCCCTTCTGGTCCCCTCTGCCTCCTGTTCTGGAGAAGTTCACTGGGTCCAAAGAGGCTCTAAGTGCTCTGGGTAGAGAAAGGGCCAGTGGTTCAAGGGAAGGTCTGGGGGCTTTGGGAACAGAGCACATCCCGCCTTGGGTGGCCTAGAGAGACCATTGACCAGCTACCCACAGGTCATACTGACTGCTGCTGGACAGGGTCATTCCTCAGAGAGCTTAGCCACTTTTAGTCACTCCCAGTCCTCCCAACCCGGATGTCGGCTTCCCCAGTATGAGTCTTGGCAAGGCTTATAAACACCTGTTGGTCTTTGACTTTTCTCTTCACCTAGTTTTCCCTGGGTAGTTATAGCAGGCCAGGGAAGCACCAAGGGGAAAGGCACGCTGCCAGTGGGGAGAGCCAGGGGAGGTAGATTGGAGGAGACACCTGTGCTGCTCCTTGAAGGTGAATCAGCAGATGAGGCAGGTAAGGGGTTCTAGAGGCAAGGACTGAAATCTGGACCTTGTAGGGGTTGGAAAATCAGGTGGGACAGCATTTGGGAACTGATCTTATGAAGCTCTGTAGGTCATGCAGAGCTGAACTCCAGGTTCCGGTTGGTGGAGTAGGTGGTAGGACACCTCAGAATGAAGATCTTAGGGGGACTCAGAGCCTTGGTGGATTTCCTAGAGTCCAGGACCCTTGAGCCCTGCAGATCCAGAGACAGGACATTCCTGCTCCCCTCACTAAGTAAATTCAGACTTCACTAACGTGTAACCAGAAAGCCAGGTATTAATTTGCAGAGGGAAGGAGCCTCCTTTTCCAGGGAGGAAGGTTGAGATCCCATCTGGGAAACCTGCTATGGGGCGTCAAGATCCTGCAGAAGTGAGGTTGCTCTGAAGATCTCTGGGTAGGTGAGAATTAAAGCCAAGGGAGGAAACTGTTGAAGGACACTTCATGGGTTCCAGGCACTGCTTGGTGCGGTCAGGGCAGAGGGTTCCCCAGTGACAGAACTCCAGGCCCCCCTCCCTGATCACTGGGGGACAGGCCTGTTTTTCACTTGTTCCCTCCTGTCACATTATTTTATTATGTCCCTCTCACAGATGCCAACCGACTGTTCCCAGGGCCTGGAAGGCGTCCTGCCCACTCCAATTTTGTGTTGATTGGATTAGCCCAGCCTCAGCCTTCTCCAGGGCCCCTCAGCTGGCCTGGCTTTCGGAACAGTTACGGTCAGGGAGGTGCATAATCAGGTTTGTGTGGTCGAGACAATAACCAGGCTGCAGTGAGGAGACTGGACCAGTCTCTGATGCCACATTGTGTGACCTGGGGGTTGGGGGTTGTCTGTGAGGGTTCAGCTCTCTGCTGCCTACAAGGAGACCCCCTGTATTTCTGAGCTTAGAGCAGACCCCCAAAGCACCAGACCTCCTCCCCAACTCCACCCCTAGCAGGAGCTGGCCTCAGCAGGGACAGGCAGAGTCCCCAGGAGGGTGGAGGAGAAAAGCAGCACGGCCAGCTGTCTCTGGCACTCAGCACCTTCTCCAGGGACGCAGGTCCAGAGTCGGTTCCTGGAAACCTGCTCTCAATGCTGCGGAAGCACTTCTCCCAGAGTCACCTGGGGAACTGTGGGCATGCTGGGCGTGGCCTTCTGTGCTGCTCCAGAGGCCTGGGGTGCAGCACCCTGTAGACCTGCGGCACCTGAGGAACCCCAGTGGCTGAGGGGCTGTGCCCGCTGTGCTGGTGGGATGGGTGGGGGGCACAGGTGGAGGCAGATGCACCTTGATAGCTGGAGAGGATTGGAACGGCTGTGGACAGTCGGGCTCTCCCTTTCACAGTCTGTGCCTTCCCCTGGGTGGCAGTGAGCCTTCTGTTGCTGCGAAATCGACTGAGAAGCAGGGAAGGTTTATTTTGATCATGGCTTCGCTTGGCTCCCTTGCTTTTGGGCCAGTGAGGAGGCAGAGGCCAGGACTGCGTGGTGGAGCAAAGGAATGGCAGCCAGGAAACTAAGAGAGACAGGGTAGGGGCCGGGTCCCCATTTCCCCCTCAAGAGCACACACCGAATGACTTATCCTCCATGAGGCCCAACCTCCCAAAGGGGCCACACGCTGGTGACCAGGCCTTTAGCACATGGGCCTTGGGGGAAATTCCAGAACCAAATGAGGAGCACCCCTGAAGGGGATTCTGCTCCTCACTTCTGAGGCTGCTCTTTTTTCTTATTATTATTTTGTTCTTTTTAGTTATATGTGACAGTAGAATGTATTTTGACCTGCCATACATACATGGAGTGTAACTTCCAACTTCCCGTTCCTGCGGTTATACATGATGTGGAGTTTCACTGGTCACGTGTTCACATACGAACATAGGAAAGTGATGTCTGATTCATTCTACTGTCTTTCCTATTCCCGTCCCCCCTCTCTTCCCTTCATTCCCCTTGGTCTAATCCAGTGACCTTCTATTCTTCCCTACCCTCCCCCACTTATTTTGAGTTAGCATCTGCATATCAGAGAGAACATTCAGCATTTGTTTTATAGGGGCTGGCTTATTTCACTTAGCAGGGTATTCTCCAGTTCCATCTCTTTACTGGCAAATGCCGTTATTTCATTCTTCCTTATGACTGAGTAATATTCCATTGTGTACATATACCATAATTACCTTTATCCATTAATCTGATGAAGGGCACCTAGGTTGGTTCCATAGCTTAGCTAGTGTGAATTGAGCTACTATAAACATTGATGTGACTGTGTCACTGTAGTATGCTGATTTTAAGTCCTTTGGGTATAAACCAAGGAGTGGGATAGCTGGGTCAAATGGTGGTTCCATTCTAGGTTTTCTGAGGAATCTCCCTACTGCTTTCCAGAGTGGTTGCACCAATGTCCACCAGCAATGTATAAGTGTACCTTTCCCCCACATCCTCACCAACATTTATTGTTGCTTGTATTCTTGATCATTGTGAGGCTGCTCTTTTTACCCTACAGGGAAGAGCTCATGGATAGAAGGTCCAATGGGGAAGGGCAAAGCCATCAGGGGCACTCAGCCTGGTGCTTCTCTCTGGCCTCTGGTCCTCATGTGCTGTCTGATCTAGTGTTAAGAGCCAACTGGTCTGGGTTCACCTCTCAGCTCTATCTCTCACTAGCTGTGTGAATTTGGGCAGGTTACTTAGCCTTTCTGAGCCTAGTTTTCTCATTTGTAAAACAAAAAGGAATAATAATCGTAGTAGTGAATTTTGTCCCTGGATTGTTTTGAAGTTGACATGAATTGGTGACCAGGACGCTGGCCGGCTCTGGCGTGCAGGAAGCATAGTGTAAACACTGGCCGCAGTGACTGTGATTGCTCCATGGCAGCCACTGCCGTCATACGGAATCAGAGAGCTTTTCTCCCAATGCAGAAGCTGCACGTGAAAACAGCCCCCCTGAGGAATAGGACAGAGTCTGGGGTGGCTGAGGGGTGGGACAACCCGTCTGGGCCTCCTGCCTTGGAGTGCTGGGTCTTCCTCACCCAGCCAAAGGCCCAAGGTCGGAGGGGGGCTCCTCGGTGTCCTTGTTGACTAAGCTCATGGCTGCTTTTGAGGCCACCCTTCTTCCTGTGGCCACTGGCTCCTCCTCGTCCTCCTGCCCAAGACTCCCAAGAAACATCCCTGTAGTACCTTCCCCTGTTTACCTGGGTGGGCAGGTAAAATACTGTGTGATCCTAAAGTAATTTTTATTGTAAGTCCCATAAAAAATAGGGGACACAACTATACTGAAATCCTCATTGTTTTATCTGAAGTTCAGATCTCACTGGGTGTCTGATATTTTTATTTGAGAAATCCAGCAATCCTTCTTGGAGGTCCCCAAACTAAGGTGCCATGCAGCCCCAAATAAGATGCTGGGTGGGGACTGGGTGGGACTGGGTCCTTCCTTACACCAGGCCAGATGGGTGCTGGCGGTGCTGCAGGGCAGGGCCCCTGTGTTTGGACCTGAAGTTCTGTCCCCAGCCTGCTCCTCTGCGTGTGGCATGTGACCATGTGCTTGGTGTGCTGGGCAGGATGGACCCACACAGGGCACAGCGCCCCCCACTGTGTGCCTCAGGAGTCGGGGCTGAGCCTGTGCAGCTTCAAAGGCCCTGGAAAAGTGTGGAGAGCCCGCAGGGAGACCTCTCTGCACCACTGCTGCCCAGGCAGGGTGACAGGCTCACAGCTGATTAGGCTCGGGCACGGGAAGAAGTTTCCTTTGGAAGGAGCTCAGTTCTCCCGAGGAATGCTCAAAGAATGTGCTGGGAAGCTCTGTGAGCCGGGGCGGCCCTCTGTGCCTGGCAGTGGGACAAGGCCCTGGAGTGGGGAGCAGGCATCTCTGGGGAACAGCTGCTCTCCAGCCCTGAAGGCTCCTGAGCCATGGAGAGCAGAGGCCCTCAGAGGAGCCCGGGCCGGAACTGTGTTATATTGTGGGGCGAGAGGAGCAAGGAGGAGAGGGAGAACTCCAGGGATGCTTCCCAGTGAGCAGGCACTAAAGGCCTGGGAAGGGGATATTCTCCTTCCCTAAGTCCAGCTGGGGGGCACATTCTCCTCCCTGGCTTCTGTGACTTGGGGAGCAAAGAATGGGTAGGAGCCTCCCAGGTTTCTGTTGATGCTGGCACTTTGGGATAAGAATAGCATCTCTTCCCAGCGCCTACCCGGAGTTTTCCACAGGGCAGCCTCTGCAGGGCAGGGGGGCCAGAAGCCGTGGCCACCCTGCACTGGCCAACTGTTTCCAGTGTGGCGTCCAGAAAGACTGGCGGCCCCCGCCGTGCTCCAGAGACATGTGCATTTTACAGGCTCCTGCAGCTGGCTTTGTTTGAAGGTTAAAAAAAAAAAAAGAAAACCCCAAAAACCAAAAAAAAAAAAAAAAAAACCAACAACAACAAAAAAAACAGCCCTCCCAGGAATGGGGAAAATCTGACTTAGAAACTCCTAGAAGAAAGGGGAGGCCACCCACCACCGTCAGGGCTCCCTTCCTAGCCTTCCAGCCCCCTTGCACCAGGGCCAGCCTGGTGGACTCTGCCTTTCCATACTGGGCTGGGTCAGCAGCCCTGTCCCTGAGAGCTCGAGGCTTCTTCTTGCCTCACGTGCCACTTCCTATTCCCTACCTGGGCCCCTAGCCCAGCCCCCCATCCCTCAGTCTGGCCTCAGCTCCAGAGAGCCTTGGGTTGGGGTCAGGCGGAGCTCTGCCCTTACCCATGACTTTGGCAAGCAGCTTTACCACCTCTCTGCCTGATTTCTTGTCTGAAAGTGGGGCTTCTTTTTTTTTTTTTTTTTTTTTCAAATTTTTAATTTGTTCTTTTTGGTTATACATGACAGCAGAATGTATTTGGACATATTAGGTGTACACGGAGGATAACTTCCCATTCTTGTGGTTGTGCATGATGTGGAGTTACACTGGTCACGTATTCATGCATGAACATAGGAAAATTGTGTCCAATTCATTCTACTGTCTTTCCCATTCCAGTCTTCCCTCCCTTCCCCTGACTTCCCCTTGACTGATCTGGTGAACCCCACCCCCTCACTATGAGTCAGCATCCATGTATTAGAGAGAACATTTGACCTTTGGTTTTTGGGAATTGGTTCATTTCACTTAGCACGATAGTGTTCAGTTCTATCCATTTACTGACTGATGTCATATTTTGCCAGTAAATTCTTTATGGTTTCTTTATGGCTGAGTAATATTCCATTGTATATATGTACCACATTTTCTTTATCCATTCATCTATTGAAGGGCACCTAGGTTGGTTCCATAGCTTAACCAGTGTGAACTGAGCTGATGAACACTGATGAGATCGTGTCATTATAGTATGCTGATTTTTAAGTCCTGTGAGTGTATGCTGAGGAGTGGGATAGCTGGGTCAAATGGTGGTTCCATTCCAAGTTTTCTGAGGAATCTCCATACTGCTTTCCAGAGTGGTTGCACCAATGTGCAGTCCCACCAGCAATGGATGAGGATACAAAGGTGGGGTTGCTTTTACTCACTTTAGAAGATGAGATGGTCCAGGATGAGATGGAGATGGTGGATGGGGTCTAGCCTCCAGCATCGATTGAATTGTGTTCCCATTTTCTTGTCCTTTATCCTCCTTGTTCTGTGAGCCAGTCCTGGGCTCTCCTGAAGTTATGTGCAACTGCCCTCCTCCCTTTCGTCTCTACCCCACAGCAGAGGGCTCTGGGATGAAGCAGGAGTTGGTGTGGTGATGAGGGAGAGAGCCCTGACTCAAGCTTGATGTTCCAGCCTTTCAGTGAAAAAGGTACTCATGCAGCAGCATGAGATCCATCTGCCCAACCTGGGCTCTGCAGTTTGGTGCAGCCTTCCTGAGGCAGTCCTTGAGCTCCTACCCCAAGTTAAGCGGTGCAGATGGAGGTGCACTCTAGGAACCAGGAAGCTGGGTGCACTCTAGGAGCCAGGAAGCTGGGTGCACCATGCACATTCTCTCTTTAACTACGTCCAACAACTTCTTGAGGGTCCCCAATCTACAGATTAAGGAATTGAGGCACAGAAACTTAGAATTTTCCCAGGATCATCTGGCTTGTAAATGAACCTAGACTTGAATCCAGGCATGGGCCCCAGAGCCTATGTCTCACTCCCATGTGGCCCCAGGGACACTCGTGTCATGCAGCCTCGAGTGACCCAGCAGTGTGGCAAGTGCGGCACTCGTAGGGACGGGTGGCGGCCCAGTGGGGAAAGGCGCTTTCCTTGACTTCTTGTGATGTTGGCACTGAGTCCCCCCAACCACCAGCGTGCCCCCAGTCCTGGGAGAATCTGGACCTCATTCACTCCACCCCTGCATCCCGTCTGCTCGTCCTGGGAGCATTTATGGCCTCGCACTACCTCCCCACCAGGAAATGGCCAACCACAGACAGTGAGCCCCATCCACTCCTTGAGTCACTGCTGAAGCCTAGGGCTTCCTGATTGACTGAGGTCTCAACTAAGGAACCCCCTTCTGTCCCTGAGGTTCAGCATCTTTAGGAATATCCTCATGGTTCCCCACTAGCCTATTCTCTGTCCCAGCAGGAAGATGCTAGATACTTAGGAGCAGAGTTGGATGTGTGTGAAAATGTAGGTGATAGGCTTGTTTGGAGGGAAGGGGGCATGTGTTAGTGTGTATTAGTGTGTATTAGCGTGCTAGGGCTGCTGTAACATGTAACAAAGCAACGCACACTAGTCACTTAGCAGACATTTGTTCTCTCAGAGTTCTGGAGGCCAGAAGCCCCAGGTCAACCTTTTAGCAGTTGTTTCCTTGTGAGGGCAGGAGGTGTCCCAGGCCTCTCCCCTTGGCTTCTTTTCTCTGGGTCTCTTTACCTTGTTTACCATCTGTGCATAACTGTGTCCAAATTTCTTTGTTTCACAAGGACAAGTCATATTGGACCTCATTGTAACTAATTGCATCTGCAAATCTCCAAATAAGGTCACATTCTGAAGTATCAGGTGATAGGATTTCAGGATAGGAATTTAGGGAGATAAAAATCTGTATCAGGGCATCTCAAGGAATAGGAGCAGTGGAAAGAGTGAGTGCTTGGGCCTCTGATGGACTTGTGCTTAACCTTGGCTTTTCTTCCACCAATGATCTGGGGCTCTGAGGCTCAGTTTCCTCATCTGCAAAGTGGAGATTGACCCATAGAAGCCCTACGCCCATGGCCCCACACAGACGCCTTGGAAAACCTTGAGGGATTTGATTGTGGTCCCTCCAGTTCCCCAAAATTTGCTTCTGCTTCCTGGGAGCCTCTCTCCTCTGATAAACCCCGAGCTGGAAAATCAAAGGCACCGAGCGGCTCCTTTGCCATTTTCCACTATTTCATGATGGTTCTGAAGCACCGGGGCAGTGTCCAGGCCCAGGGTCCCTGCCAAATCCACACTGCCTTCCCAGTCCCACTCCCCCGCTGGCTTCTCTTCTGAACTTACTAAATATAGCTCCTTCCCTGGGACAACAAAGAAACCATCCCTGGAATGGCTGCAGTCCCCATGACCAGTCTCTGGGCTGTCTGTCAGGGAGGGAGGAGCCCAGGCAGCCGGCAGTGGCTGGGACTGCAAAGCAGCCCTGAAACCCATGCGGCTGGCTTTTGTCATCCAGCCCTAGTGACGTGTAGGCCCAGACGCCCAGGGGCCATGGCCTTGGCCTTCTGTCTCTGGGGATGTGTGGGGCCCAGAGGGCTCTGCTAAACTGGGACTGAGCAGGTGATTGGTTCACACTGGAGGGAGAGCAAAGTGAAGATCTCCTGGGAGGAGATGGGAAGGCCTGTCTTTAGGGACTCCTCATGCCACCTCTGAAAAGCCAGGTGACTCTGGGCAGGTCCTTCACCTTAAGTCTCAGTTTCTACCTCTGTGAGGTGGGACAATAACCATGTCCAGGTGATCAGAGGGAATCTGTGCCACTTGATGGGAACTGGTGGCCTTGCTGTGATGTTGTAATGCTGTGACATTGTAATGGCTGTTGTAGCCTCTGAAGAGCAGATGCTCCCTGTGTGCTGCCTTCCCTCCTGCAGTCAGCTCCTGGAAGCCCTGGTGTTCTGCCCTTGGTGACAGCCTTTTCCTCCAGTCCCAGGCCCTGAGAGGTGGGTGGTCCTGTAGGGCACCCCCTGTGCATAACCCGAGGCACCCAATGCAGAGCTCCACCCCCTCCCCCACCCTACCTGGGCTTTTACTCTGGAAGCAGCTGAGCCTCCCAGGCCTCTCCCCTCAGCCCCGCAGCCAGCCTGGGCCCAGTTGGGTACTGACCCAGTTAGTACCTTGGCTCAAAGGTGGACACGACTCCTGAGCACAGGTAAAAGAGCTGGAATGTTGGAATAAAACCCTGGATTACTAAGCTCTGGGCCTGGCTGTGCCCATCCCATGTCCTCCCCTCCCACCTACTCAGTGCTGCTAAGGCTGGAGGACCTGGCGTCTGCCTTAGATGGGTGATACCCAGAAAGACAGGACCTGTCCCTACTGCTAAGGAGGCCTCGGGAGAGACCAGTAAAACAACCTTACAGGAGGAAAAGCCTGTCTTCCTACGTGAGAGGCCACTCTGCCCCAGGACCTCCTCCTGTGGCATACAGACTGCTGCCCACCTGTTTGACACCCTCTGGGAAGAAGTCGGGACTAGTTGTTCAGTCGCCAGTGTTGACAGGGACAGAGCTGGACAGCTGTTGAAGGAAGCGTCAGGTCCCTGATGTTTTAGACCTGCCTTTCTGCTGACAGGCTGGGCCCCTGCAGGGCTGTGCCAGGAATCAGACCCTGAGGGGTGAAGGAGGATGTGCAGCCTGTTGCCATGGCCACCATTCACAGAGCCTCCCTCAACACAACAGCTCTGGAAATAGCTCCTGCTATCGCCTTGTTTTTGTATGAGAGGTAGACTCAGCAGCCCAGGGTCACACAGCTCTTAAGCGCAAAACCACGATTCAAAATTTGTGCATCTGGGAGTTTCCAAGGTTTCTAGTGTGATCATAATTCTTGAAGAGAAATCCTTCATAATTCTTCATGCAGGCAAACTGGTCTCATAACAAAACACTGGCTTTTCTAGAGGGAATGTCACGGGGGACCAGCCTGCCACAGCTCTTGGAGGTCTCACTCGTGTGTCAGCTAAGCAAGCCAGTGGCTTGAGTGTGTTTGGATTTCTCAGCGGTCTCTGGCAAGCTTCCTTGCCCTCCAGTTTTTCCATTCTTTGAAAACAGTGAATCGCTTCACTGTGGCTTTGCAGGGGATGCCTTGCCGCACACAGAGGCCCACTGGGGAAAGCCGGCTATTCCTGGGGGTGACCATGTGCTTGTCCTGATGGGTAACTGGGAACAGCAGGCTCTCAGGGATTGGTCCAGGGAGCTCAGAGGTTTTAATTAAAGACCTGGAAAAAGAAGCATCTAGTATATGGTGAGAGGTCCAGTCTACAAAGAGTTTTGGGGAAGAGGAAGCCAAAGAGGAAAGCCTAGGTTATTTCTTTGGTTTCCAACTCATTGCTGGGGATGAGCTTGGGTGCCGTTTGCCACGCTGGCAGCAAGTGCTGTCGTGCATTCAGCACTTACCTGCCGGGTGCTACGCTGGGAACAGGCACATGTGTGACGTTCTATTCTGCTTTAAAGAAGTGGGATTATATAATTCTAATGTGGGCATGCTTTCTGATATGTTGTAGAAATCACTCTGCAAAGAGGGCTACTCCATTCTTTTTAACGTCAACCTGAGACACTTCTCCGCACAGATGACTCTGGAATAATCAGTTCCCTTTCATTGGGCATTTCTGTTAGTTCTGGATTGTAAATAATGCAACAGTGTGGCCTCAAACATCTTTGTAGGCAGATATTTGCATTGAGGGCAAGTGGTTCTTAGAATGGACACCTGGAAGGAAAATCACCTTCCATGCATGCATGCATTAGCTTTGTTGATAAATGCTGCCCATCCCCCCCAAAAAAATCGAGTTCAATGTTAATTACCTTCAAAGCACCTGGCAACACTCATGCCCTGAAACCACTGCCAATCCTGGATATTGTATTAGTTTCTGTTGATGCTGTAACAAACTACCACAACCTTGGTGGCTTAAAACAACACAGATTTATTATGTTACATTTCTGTAGGTCAGCAGTATAACCTGGTCTCACTGGGCTAAACCTACAGGGTGGGCAGGGCTGCATTTCTTTTGTGGGGCTGTGAGAGTCTGTTCTGGGACCATGGCCCTTTCTATTTGCAAACCCAGAATGACCAGTGGATTGTCTGTGACATCTTACATGACATCATGCTGACACTGATTGTTCTCTCTCCTTTTCCCATGTCTAAAGTTCTTTATAATATCAGGCACAAACCAGGATATAGTTCTTGTCTTCAGATTGACTATTTAGCAACCTCAATTCCATCTTTCCCCAGAACAATCACAGATTCTATAATCCCAGTGGGTTGGGAGGCTAAAGCAGGAGGATCATGAGTTCAAAGCCAGCCTCAGCAAATCAGCAAGACCCTGCCTCTAAATAAAATATTTTTTTTAAAAAAAGGAAGTGGCTCAGTGGTTAAGTGCCCTTGGGTTCAATTCCAAGTACAAAAAAAAAAAAAAAAAAGAACATCCAATCCACAGATTCCAGAATATTCTGCTTCCTGCAGAGATCAACTTTTTAAAATTTTCTGTCCTAAGTGCAAAAATGATATAATGATATTTTGCTCTTTTCAGCTGCACTTTTTGACTGACTGTTGGTGAACTTGAGCATCTTTTTCTGTGCCTTGGAGAGGGGAAAACATTTCTTTTTTATTTTTGGAACTTAGGGATCGAACCTGGGCACTCCACCACTGAGTCACATCCCCAGCCCTATTTTGTATTTTATTTAGAGACAGGGTCTCACTGAGTTGCTTAGGGCCTCGCTAAGTTGCTGAGGCTGCCTTTGAACTCAAGATCCTCCTGCCTCAGCCTCCCGAGGTGCTGGGTTTATAGGTGTGCACTGTAGCACCTGGCTGGAAAAACATTTCTGTTACTACAAATTTTTTTTTGCACCCTTTGTCTCCTTTTCTACCATTTTGCCTACCCCCGCCCTCTTTTCCAGTTGAATTGTGAATTCTTTAAGAGCAGGGACTTTTCCACATTCCCCTTTGTGTCTCCAATGCCTCAAAATGTAGCTGGATTCATAAAAGAGCTTCAAAGCCTATTGGTCCTTCCTTCCTCCCAAATGTCAGTCCTTCCTCCTCCATTCTCTTGCTGTTCTGCTTTGGAGAAAATGTCAGGGAGCTTCCTGCTGAACTGCCTGCGATGAGTCTGTAAGGGAGGGTGTGGTGGGCTGAGACAAGGAATGTCTGTGGTTTACACTCAGCCCTCTGAATCCCTGGGTTCCATTTGCAGATTCAACCAGCCTCTGATGGAAAGTATTTTTTAAAATCGTGTTTTGCACTGAACATGTACAGTCTTTCCTCCTTGTCATGCATGATCCCCTAAATGAGATAGTAAACCTGTTGATTACATAGCATCCACATTGTATTAGGTGCTGTAAGTAATCTACAGACGATGGAAAGTACACAGGAGGATATTTGTAGGTTATATGCAAATTCTGCTCCGTTTTATATAAAGGACTTGTGCATCTGTGGATTCTGGTATCTGTGGGGTTCCTGAAACTAATCCCCCATGGATACCAAGGGATGGTTGAACTTACAGCCACATGGACTTCTCTTGCCACGGTGGGGTTCTGGGTCCAGCAGACTAATGTCCGGTCCCCAGTACAGCCGCTTAACTGGGGCCACCCCCTCAAAGCCTGCTTCTCACTAGTAAAGACAGCGATGGCGTCATTCCTGACATTTGAGGGTTGCTGAGAGAGTAGCGGGCACAAAGCCTCACCTGCTCTGTTTGGGAGGGAGAGTCCTGTTTGCTGAGCTGCCAGCAGCATTGATCAGTGGCAGTGGAGTGGCAGGGAGGGGACTGGGGGCAGCTGCTGGGCTGAGATAAGTGGGACCTATGGTAGATGTCCAGAAGAGTAATTTTATTCATTTTTAGACTGTTAGGCAATGCATTCTCCTTTGACTTAAAAAAAAATCACAGTGAAGAATTGCTTGTTAGTCATGGGGGAGGTGAGTCTACAGCTCCTGGTGAGCAGTCAGGCGCACGGTAGTGACTTGGACATGCCAACAAGCATAGGTGCCTTTGCTCTGTCCTCCTGTCATCCTCCAGAGGTGCTGTGGGAAGATGGTGTCCTGTGGTGCTGATGGTCTTCCCAGCCGGGTGAGCCTTGCTTGGAGAGCACGCCGAGGTGTGCTCCACCGGGGGTCTGTGCAGGCATGGGGTCGCAGCACATGCTGCTGCCCTGAACCAAACCCCTGTCTTTTCAGACTCTGCAGTGTTGGCCAGGGGACATCCAGGCCTGGACCAAGGACCAAAGCTCCTTCCCAATGATAGGACCCCATTTCCTTGACCACTTGGCCACAACCTCTCTGCTGATCCCTAGTCTACACATATGCTTGGGTCCCTGGTACCTAGAGAGCCCATCCATACCCATTGGTAGTATGACCTCAGCTCACAGAACAGAGAGGCACCAGCTTCAGGCACTTAGATCCAGGCCTGCCCATGCAGACTTCTCCAAGACGCACTCCCTCCCTGTTCACAGGATGGAGGACACTCTGAAACAGGGGAGGCAGGTCCCACTCTCTGCCAAGGCCTTTCCAGATGGTGTGCTGGGGTCCCAGGACTCTAGGCCTTAGGGCAGCCTTCCTGCCCTCTGGATGCTACATCTGGAGCCCTGGACCCCCTCTGCTCAAGAGCTGCTGGTGGGAAGTGTCCCCATACCCTGTACCAACTGTGTGCTCTGAGGGAAACCCTTGGCCTCTCTGAGCCTCCATTTCCCAGTTGGCAACATAGGGGAGGCAACTTATACCTGCCACCTGCTGGGAGGAGTCACCCCCTGGAATCCAGCATGGCATGGACCCTTGATGGTTGTTCTTGTCATACATTCCTCTGTTTCCTGCCCTCCTCTCTATGCTTTGAAGCCGAGTCGAGAGCCTGACTCGGGGCAGACAGGTGCCCTTCCTCCTCCTCCAGCTCATCTCTCCTCGCCTCGGAGCTGCCAGTCACGAGGAGAGAGCGCCTGCGCTGGGAGGCAGGACCCCAGTCCCTCTCCTCTCATGTCCAAGCTGGCAGCTGCCTCTGCCTCTTGCCAGGACCTAGGCCTAGGTCACCACAAGGGCTCCCCAGGCAGGGCTGCAGCCTCCAGGGCAGGTGGCCAGTGTCTCAGACTGCTCAGCTTCACAGGCAGTAGGGCCTGCTGGGCCTGGCCTCCAGCCCTTCCTGTGCAGCCACCCAGGGCCTGGAACTCATTAGCACTTTTTATTAAACCCATCTGCTCCTTGTGGAAGGCCAGCCTGAGTCTCAGCAATGCCCTGGGAGTGTGGGTGGAGACTGCACCCAGGCGGTGTGTGAATCGGGTGTGGGATACTGGATCCTGGGCTCCAGGGGACCTCGAGAGGGCAGATGGGGAAGAGCAGCCAGGAGGCTCAGGAGTGACTGAGGCCTGCAGACCTTTCCTGAGCATCCTGGGCCTGTTTCGTCTAAAACTGGGATAAAATGGAGCATCTGCCTTCCTGGGCTCTGTAGGGCTGCTGCCCTGCCTCTCACTGATGAGGCCCCCCTCTGTCTCCCCAGGAATGCATCATTGATGAGGACTGCGGGCCCTCCAGGTACTGCCAGTTCGCTAGCTTCCAGTACACCTGCCAGCCATGCCGGGAGCAACAGACGGTGAGGATGCCTGGGGGCCTCCAGGTTGCAGCACCAGGGCCATGGGACCTGGAGGAAAAGGCCGGGGGGTCCCAGGGGCTCTCAGTGGGCAGCCTAGAAGAGCCTTTGGATGGTGGGGAGGGATCCCAAAGGAACTGACTCTGGAATGACCAGGAAGTGACCAGTCTGGAATTGCAGGAAGCCATCTGCAGACCTGCTGCCACTCCTGCCCCACCCCAGGATCTCTGGTCCCATTGTCCCATAAATGGCAGAGAAGGGGAGGGAGGGGAGAAGAGGACGCCCCATGCCTTTCCCCTGGGGTGACTCATCCTAGTAGACACAAGCAACACCCCCAGACAGGGAAAGGCAGCCTCTCTGTCTTCTGGGCTTGCAGCCCACCCCCAGATTATAAGAGGGCAGAGGGAGAAGCAGGAGGCCAAAGCATTCTCTGATGGAGGTTCCACTGAGAAAATGAGGCCAGGCAAAGGACACTCCCCTCCATCTGACAGACATTTTGGACAAAGCTGTGGCTCAGACTCCCTTGTCACTTCTCCAATACACAGCATGATAATTTGGAAAATAAAGCCTTTCCTATTACCCTGCTCAGCCCATTTGTGGTGAGGCAGCTGTTGTTATACCTCCCAGCCCACCCCACATCCCTGGGCACAGCCACACAGACCCCTCACTGCTCCCCAGCTGCCTTCTTTGTGTGGCTCCAAGCCCCTGGCACCCCGGGCCATCCCCACCTGGGCCTTGAGGCTTGGGCCTCAGACTCAGCTTATTAGAGTCGTGCACCTGCCTGCAGCTGTCGGCCTGGAGCCACCCCCATTCCTGACCTTGGGGCCTAATTAAAAGGGCAAAAGGCACCGGTCTTCGGGAGAGGGAGCCTCAGTGATGCTCAGCTGTCCTTTGAAGAATCTCAGGCTGTGAAGGACTCACGCAGGACTCCTTAGGTGCTGTGTTTCCAGTGTCTTGACAGCCAGGCTCCCACCCGGCCTCCTTGACTTCCACTAAAGCCCACCCACCTAGGACCACAGTCTCCTCTCAGAGCGAGTAGGGGGCTTGGCCCATCTGTGGCATCATTGGGTCAGGCTGGGTGTCTGGACACACTGGTCTCTCAAGCCAGGCTCCTGAGGTCTGTGAGCCACCACACCCATTTTTTCCCACCTCTCTACAGCTCTGCACCCGGGACAGTGAGTGCTGTGGAGACCAGCTTTGCGTCTGGGGTCACTGCAACAAAAAGGCCACCAGAGGCGGCAACGGAACTATCTGTGACAACCAGAGGGACTGCCAGCCTGGGCTGTGCTGTGCCTTCCAGAAAGGTGGGTGGGTTCCCCTCTGGGTACAGAGGAAGCTTGTTCCAAATTCCACCTGCCCCAGCCTGCTGGGGCCACAGCCATATCCCCCATACCTTCTCAGCGTCCTGCCTCCTGGGCAGACTCTCAAATGTGCAGTGTTTCCCAGCCCCACACACTTGGCCTGCTGATGCCTAGAAAAGTTGAATTCTTTCAGGACACATGATCCAAGGAGGGAGGGTGTCCCCAGACAGGCTGGATTCTAGCAGCCCCTCCCCAACCCACTCATCCTCCAGGCCCTGTCCCTCTCCCAGCTTCCATCTTCAGTGTCTCTTCCAGGTGAGGCCTGGAAGGCTCCCTCTGCTCTCACGAGTGTGGCCGAAAGCTCTCCTGAGCCACCTCCCCAGCTGTGCCTCCCCCAGCCCCACAGTGCTTCCCCCAGTCCCACAGTGCCTCCAAGAACCTACTGCCTCTGGTTTTCTGGAAGGGCTGCCTTGTGGGGGTTGCTCCTCTGGGATCCACAGTGGCTCTTTTGCCTCCCACAGCAGATGGACTCACAAGACTCATGACCCCCTTCCCTTCTCCCCCTCCACTACTCTGCCGCTTTTTCCCTCTGGACTGACCCCAGGCCTTTGGAGGTGCTATACCCAGGCTAGGAATGTCACTGGTCCCCTCTTAATTTCTCCAGTTTTTGTTCCTTAAAACCCAGCTTACCTTTTCCTGGTAGACTCCCCTAACCCCCCTGGTCCTCGCCCTTCACTCCTCCTGAGCCTGTATTGCCATCTTATTTCCTCTCATTCCACTTCTTCAATCCTAAACTCACCCTGTTCCCCTGTGGTTACTCTTGGCTGGTTCCAGGCCTGCTGTTCCCTGTGTGCACACCCCTACCCGTGGAGGGCGAGCTCTGCCACGACCCCGCCAGCCGGCTCCTGGACCTCATCACCTGGGAGCTGGAGCCTGATGGAGCTCTGGACCGATGCCCATGTGCCAGCGGCCTCCTCTGCCAGCCCCACAGGTGAGGTTCCCCTCAGGGGCTGAGACAGGTGAGGTGGGGACTCAGGGGCAGGAGCAGGTTTTGCCTGGGGAGATGTGGACTCAGCGTAGGGCAGGTTTAACCTAAAGTGTTCTTGGGTCATCCAGAGGGAGGATCCAGTCAGCAACTCGATCTGTAGGTTGCGGGTCCATATTTGGGGCTCATCTCAGTGGCCACTGAACTTCACAGATGGATGACCCAGGAGAGGGTGTGGAGAAGAGGAGGGAGCCCAGGCCCATTGCCATGATGGACAAGGAGAGAGGTGCTGGCAGAGGGCCAGCAGAAGTGGGCACCCAAGTGGAGGGCCCCAGCAGGGTCAGGCTGTGGACAGACTAATGCAATAGGGCTCAGACACGTTGTCTCTGCGCTCCTTTCTGTCCTCTGAGCAGCCTCGACTCAAGCCCTTCTTCTGCAGAATCCAGGTGGCAGGGCAGACAAGCCCCACCCCAGAGAGGTCCAGGGGGGTCAGACATGGAGCCAAAGCATGCTGCACTGTCACACTGCCTTCTGCCTGAGAGGGTAACCTGTGGCTGATAACTCCCAAACCCTGGGGCCTGCCCCTGGGCTGCTGAATCCAAGTCAGCCACAGGAAGGCAGTCCTGCAGCTGGAGTGGGGTTTCTGTCACTCAAGGACAGCCTTCCAGTTGACCTTCTTCAGTCATCTTGTTTAAAGTAAGATGTTCGCATGAAGTAGAGACTGTTGAAGAGCCCTGAGAAGAGCTGGTGTGCAGGTGAGGCTGGAAGGTCCACAGAAATGGAGGCCTAGGACCTGCCTTCCAGGCCCCCCATGCTTGAGCCCAGCTTTGCCCCCGTGAGGAGAACCTTGACTGAGTCCCAACCCCATGTTTCCCTAGCCACGGCCTGGTGTATGTGTGCAAGCCAGCCTTCGTGGGTAGCCACAGCCAAGACGGGGAGAGCCTGCTGCCCAGGGAGGCCCCTGATGAGTACGGAGATGGTGGCTTCATGGAGGAGGTGCGCCAGGAGCTGGAGGACCTGGAGAGGAGCCTGACCCAGGAGATGGTGCTCGGGGAGCCTGCTGCTGCTGAGCTGCTGGGGGGAGAGGAGATTTAGATGCAAACCTGTGTTGTGGGTAGACGTGCAATAGACATAGCTAATTTATTTCCCAGGTGTGTCCCCTAGTGTGGGCTGGCCAGGCTTCCCCCGTGTCTTCTTCCCAGTAAACTTTCCCTCTGGCTTGACAAAACGAGGTGCTGTGCGTTTGTCCAGCTGCCTGCGGCTGCACTCCGTGCATCACTGCTCTGGTGCTTGAGAGAGAGATGGCCTGGCAGGGTGAGGGCAGAACCCAGCCCCGTGGCCCCTATGGGTTGGCAGGCATTATTTGATTTGAGAACTGTTTGAAGGGAGAAGATGAAAAATGAGGTAGGGTCTGCCCTCGATGGGTTCTGGGGAAACGTGGAGAAGGGCACCCCGCTTTTGCAAACACCAACGTGGCAAAAACGCAACAAATGACGTTTTCGTGTTATAGTTCTTTCCACGGGCAGAGGGAGCTGTTGCAAATGAGATGCTCAGCTCGCTCCGCTTACGTGCTCTCCACTCAGCTGCTTCACTCAGCTCCTACCTCGGTGTCAGGACGGCATTCTCATACCCACGACCAACTCCCTCTCACCACAGTCTGTGGACGGGGAGCATCGTCCTCCTGGTCTCTTAAGAATCTTGGAGACTCAGACCACAGGTTACTTGTCCAAGTTACACAGCTAGTGAAGACCAGAGTGGGGTTTCACCCAGGGGTGACTCCAAGCCCAGTGTTCTCCCCGTTACTCTGCCCCGCTCCAGCCTCAGTGCCACCAACAGTACTTCCAAAAGGAAGAAGAATGAAATCTTTTTTCTTTTAGAGTACATCTGATAAGCTCTCTCAGATTAAAATTCTGTTAGAAATGGCCATGTGAGGTAGCCATCATTCTGGTGGAGACCAATGGTATAGACATTCCCCTTTGGCATTTGCATTAGTAATTTTGAAGGTATGGTATTTAAGTTAACATGCAGAAAACCTTAGATAAAGGTACGGCCAGGATGATTAATGAAATTTGAAAAATCACTTAGCAACAGCTGAAGGCCATTATCAACCACATGGAGAAAATCAGACCAAGCCAGGTCTATGAAATATGGTTGTAATATCCAAACTGAGAACACTGAACTGGATGTCATTCCACAAATGATATTTTCAGGTGCCAGGAATTGTTTCCATCATGTATTTGTTCAGAGTTATTAAATTTTAAAGTTGCACATGATTATATAAGCATGCTTTCTTTGAGTTTCAAATTATGTATAAACATTAGAAATCAAGTATAAATTACTTCAACTACTCTTCTGTGGTTCTTGGACTTCTTTTTTTCCTTCTGATACTGAATAAATATAAAACCCTTTCAGCCATAAACAATAAAATAGAAATGACCCATACTGTACAAAACAAAAATTTCTTCCATAGATGCAAATTTTCCAGACATCTGAAGCACACCTCTTTCAGCAGATATTTTAGAGATCTTAACAATTTTTGGATCAAAATTAGGCTTAGAAGTGTAAATGCTTTGCTGTCTCCTGAAAGAACAAGTGGAATATGAATCTTTGTGTGTGGGGGACGGGCGGTCGGGTACTGCAGATTGAACTCAGGGTACTCTACCACTGAGCTACATCCTCAGTCCTTTTACATTTTTTTTTTTTTTTTTTTTTTGGAGACAGGATTTCACTAAATTACTGAGGCTGGACTCGAACTTGAGATCCTCCTCCTGCCTTAGTCTCCCAAGTTACTGGGATTATAAGCATGCACCACTGAATCTGGTCTTTTCTTAGAAGCTTCCTGTAATCAAATGCAGGCTAACGAGCTTTTATCACTATAAAAAATGTCTGAGATAAATTTATTTTGGCTCAGTTTTCAAAGTTCCAATCCCTGGTCGTTTGTGGATCTGTAGAGAGGAAGCACATCATGGTAGGAGCATGTGGTAGAGCTCAACTGCTCATCTCATGGCTGGAGAGAGAGGAAGAGCCTGGAGTCCCATAATCCCCTTCAAGGTATACCCCTTCCCAGTGACCCAAGTCCTCCCACTAGGCCCCACTAGGATAGTACTAGGGGTACTATCCCTAGCCAAAATAGTATCTAATACAGTACATCCACAACATACTGATTATTAAGATCAAATACAGAGCTATTCTCTATTCAGTGTCAAAAGTCACTGGGATCACTCTCCATCTTCATGTACTGATCAGTAGGTCTAAACTACGCCTGCCCAGAAATAGCTGCTGTGACGTGTGTTGGGGGTGCCAAGGTGACCCAGACAGCTCCCCACTCTGAAAGTCTCACAGTCTAAGGACTGAGAGATACAGCTAAACAAAGCAACCCAACAACCAAAAGAGCCAACCCAATATTGGTGTGTTGCAGGAACCTTAGTGGAGCACATGGCTTGGAGAGCTGGCATGGGAACTGCCTCTCAGAGATGGTCAGAGTTGATCAGGATGCCAGAGGGAACAGGAAGGGCATTCCGGGCCATGGACAGAAGGAAGAAGGCAAGAGGGAGAAGTCCCAAGTAGGGGAAAGCTGCATGTCATTTGCAGTGGCTGGAAGGTGAGGCAGGCTTGGCATGCTTGCAGAGGAGGCTGAAAATGATTTCCACCAATAATAAAATGTGTTGAGCACCTACTGCACGTCGGGTCCTATATTAGGTGCCGAAGGGGCAGTTGCAAATGAGAAAGAACTAGGTCCTTCTCTCTTGGAGCTCTTATTTTGGTAATAACCCTGCTCCACTTTGTTTTCACAGCCACTGAAATAGAACATGAAAGACTTAGCAATATGCAGATCCACATCTGGTATAGATGGGGTGCCTACTCACAGTTCTAAATGAAGTGTGTTAAGGGTGGAGTGGAGTGTGGCTCTTGACTCTCACTGCCTGCTCTTCTCCTGTATCCAAGGAAGCCATGGCATCCAGTTTGGCTACTTGACAGCTATTGCCAGGTAGGGATGGTCACAGGACTCAATTTTGGGTGAGGAAATTGAAAGGCAAAGCTGTCAAATTCTAGGAAGGATTTTTTAATGACTAAAGGAAAGTGGCAACAGAAGAGTCCTCCCTTCCAGTTCTCCCTGGTTCTCTGCTTTCCAGTACAGGTGCTCAGAATGTGGCATTGGGACCTGCTGCAGCTGTCTGGGGATCTCCGATCAGGAGGGCTGCATTCCTCCCTGAAGGTCCTTGGGGACCATCCATTTCCTTGCTTCTGTTAGTCCTTACAGGTGGCTCACATTCCTTGGTTCAGGGTCCTTCAGAGCCAGCAATAACAGGTTCCTCTTTTTTGAGTCCTATCACTCTGGTGGTCTGCAATGAAAGGTTCTCACTTTTAAGGACTTACCTGAATAATATTATATTCCCATGCCAAGGTCCTTAACCTTAATCACCTCTGCAGTCTCTCTTGCTATGTAAGGTAAATATTCACAGGATCCAAAGATCAAGCCATGGGCATTTTTGAGCGACTGTTCTGCCGACCACAGAGGCAGGAGAATCTGAGTCCCTGATGTTAAGGAACAAACCTAATTCCAGTCCCAACCATCTCTGGATACCCTTTTAAGTGAACCAGCTGCTGTTTGACTGTTGTTGAAGGCCAGAGCATTCCTGATGCAGGAGCTATTTGCATAATGCATATCAACCAAGGGAAGAATAAAGTCCACCACCTGGGTTCATGGGGTTTTCCACACAGCTGAGAAAGGGTTTTAGGGCAGTTGGATAAGATTAAGAGAGAAGCAAAGGGCCTGTCCTGGTATGAGGGGAGAGGGCAGGATGAGAAAAGGAGCAAGGATTCCTGTGATCTGTGCAGCCTTTCCAGATTGCCAAGAAATGTGGCTTATTTTGAGATTACTTTAAAAACTTGTTTTTTGTTTTTTTTTGAGACAGGGTCTTGCGGAATTGCTGAGGCTGGACTTGAACTTGCGATCCTCCTGTCTCAGCCTACCCAAACCACTGGAATTACAGGCGTGTACCACTGCACCCTCCAGATTAGTTTTTAATAGCCAGGCAGGGTTTCTATGTCAACAACTGGGGAGGGAGGCACCTTTACTTGGGGCTTGCTGAGAGCTGCCACCACAGTACTACAGTGGCCCTGCGTGAAGAAGCCCAGAGCGGGTATGAAGTATGCTTTTGGGAGGCGGTGTTTAGGAAGCAGATGATTCCCCTCCCTGACTTTCCAAAGGGGAGGAGAAATCAGACTCATTCCCTTAGCTGAAACCTCTGAGCGCTTTAAGGGGAACACCCTGAAATCTTGTATGGGAGCTACTGGCAGCTAAAAGAGGAAAAGCTGGGCGGGACTTGGGGACTGGCACGTGTCTCCCACAGGAGGCAAGGGCAGCAATCAGAACAGCATCCAGGTAGAGGGGAAAGGACCACTTTTTGATGCTCCAGAGATAGGGGAAATGGACTGTCAGAATGATGGGTGACTTTTGGGGTGGAAGACGTGGTAGGGCCCACACAGCATGGGATCATGGTACACGTCAGAGGGAAGATCTATTGGGCAAAGGTTGGCAGAAACAGTCATTTCATAAGGGACTTCCATGTTGCTTGGAGTCAAGTCCTTTGCTGATGGGACCTGTGAGGCATCTATCTTCGTCTACAAGGGTTAAGTGACCAGGCAAAAGGGAACAAGTGACCTCACCAACAGGACAGAAGACTGCTCAGGAAAGCTGATGTCCATTCCCCTCTTCCTTACCTCTTGGGCCATCAGTACAGGAAGAGCAAGGAGAAAGGAGAAGCTGAAAATACATACCCTCCTCCTCCCTACTATAGCAGGGAGCCACAGCTATGTGTCGGGTCACTGGGACCTTGAATCAAATGACTGAAACTTTCATGATCAGACCCTCTTATAATGCAGTGATGTTAAGTTACAGGATTGCACTGAAACCTTGATGAGAGCATTTCATAGAAGATAGTTGGTACAGTTGTCAGGAAAACAACCACTGCTTATTTATACCTTCACAAGCTGATGCTCTGAGCAGGGTATTAAATTGTTAGAGGCCCCTGTGTGGGGGACAGGATGTTGGGAGCACAGAAAGCAGAAGGAAGGTGGTATGTGGCCCCTCCCTTTAAGGCTGGGCCATAGGGTCCACCAATAATCTGGGTCTGTTGAGTTCCCAGCCGAGTTCCAACCGAGACTGACTTCTCTTGTAGGGACTGGCAGCTGGGTGGACGGAAGCCATGCTGTCCTGGGGAAGGGCAGCACACTCCTCCCAAGGGTCTTTTGCCTTCCTAGATTGGCCCCTACTGGAAGCTGCGTGTTTCCACATGGTCACACATGCTTTAGTGCTTTCTTGTCTGTCTGGTGTTCTTGTTGCTGAAAGTCAAGTTATGAAAATTAACACCAAGCTGGGTCTAACCAAATGGTGAGTGCCCTCTTCCCCACGTGCATTGCACTGGGGGAGTGTATTCTGACTTTCACTCTACACCTTGGTGGCTAGGAGCTTCCTCTGGGCCATGAACTCCTTTGAATACCTGATAAAAACCATCTGCTAGCCTCCTAGAATATCACACACATAATTATGCACTTGACTTCAGAATTTATGATGATCTTATAAGGCTTTCATCTGTGACCCAAATAGCGATTTGTTTTTCAAAAATTACACAGAATGGTTTGGATGGAATAATTTTATTTTACCAACAAAAACCCTGCTAATTCTTAGTATCTCCTATTCCACATACTGTACTCTAGACTACAATTTGCAAATCACAAGTGCACATGAGTTGGTTAGGGCCTTGATGCTGAACAAAGTGACCATATCCAGAGGAAGAGCTATGACATCCAATCAAAAAGTAAATACTAGCAAATGAACCAGAACAAAAGATTTTATTGTATTCCATACATTCACAGGTCACTTCCAGATCTAGCAATAACACTGCAATGCTGAGGTGCTGTGCACTCATTTGGCTAGGATCACAGTATGCGGCTGCAGCTCCCTCGGTCTCCAGGGTACTGCAGTACGGCTGGCAGCCAATGGCTAGTTTGATTATTTTCTAGCTGGGGCACAGGTTCTGCCGAACTTCTCTGAATTGTAAAGTACCTTATATTATAAGAGATCAACAAACACTCTAACGAAGAGCTCCTTCACACACTATTTTTATCTATCATGATTATTGTCCCTGCATACACTTCCTTAGTCTGCAAAATGGACCTGGCAAATTTCTGTAGAGACCAGCTAAATATGGCATGGTCCCGAAACCACAGCTTTGGATTCTGGCCAGAATGTACCTCCAACCTCAGCACCTGCCTCAGAAATGCAGACACTTGGATCCCAGAGGGCGTGCATGTAGGTGCAGGGCAGATGACACTCATCTACCCCATGTAAAAGCTCTTCCAAACATCTGCATGACCTGTGGGCAGCAGGATCACAATTTCTTATAAGCTGCCTGCCTCAGCCTCAGGAGATGAGCGTCAACAGACTCTCACTTCCTGGGGGCTCCGGTACTCAATCTACACCAACAGTGCTGTTTATAGGGCTGCAGGTGCTCACCTGATTCTCTGAAGCCAAGGGAGACTGATGCCCAGTGACAACCCTCAGGTAAACTACTCTTCCTACCTGTAAAAATTCACTTTGAAAATTTCACCACCTCCTTTACCGAAATTATTAAAGTGCAACACTGTGTTTTCACTCATTCTCAGGCACTGAAAAGCAAGCTTTTATTTTTCTTTTTCTATAATGATATACATTTTCTCTACTCTTGGTATTTGCAACATACCTGCAATTAGAAGCAGCGGTTAAACACAAAACAGACAACAAAACCAGAGCAGAAGGCACAGACCGAGGAGCAGAAGAATGAGAATTTCACCATTGACTCTTCCATGAACACTAGGCCAAACAAAACCAAACCCAACTAACTCCTAAGCCCATTTTGCTTTCAAGGTTGCCTCCCCTGCTCACCAGGAAGTCAGTCCTTGGAAGCAGAAACCCCATTTATTAATGCCCACGTGCCAAGTAAACAGGCCTGGCTCAGAACCAATTTGCCTCCTTACATCAGAAAATCCAAGTGACCTCAAAGACACTTATCACAAATGCTTCAAATTTTTCTCTGAGAACATCACCAATCCCACTAATGCAAACTCAGAAAATTACTTTAAATGTAAGCTGAATGCTACACAGTTTACATGGAATAAAAACTAGCCAGAAAACTACCTTAAAAAATTTTATTTTCCCTTGTGGATTCTAAAAGACATTTTAGAATTCTCAGTGATTATATTCAAACTGTGGAGCCAACGTTTGCCAATATTGTTTTCTAATTATATCTTTCTTATAAGGAAAAAAGGGTAGAAATGTGATTTTTTGAAATATGGGCAGGATCCCCAAAGTTAGATATTAGCATATTTTCATCTGAGAACTTCACTGTAAATATACCTTATCAATGAGATATTCAATACTTGTTTTGAAGTATTATATTTAAAGATAACCAACCTATTCTCAACTCAGATTCATCATCCACAAAAGTTTAATGACTAAAATAACACAACAGAATGAACAAATGTTTTATTGGCATGTTCATTGTTGTAAACAGCATCTTGCATGAAAAAGTTTTACCAAAACCTTTTTATTTTTATAAATTAGATGGTATTTCAAAATTTATGTAGAACTGTGGTCACTGTAATAATTTTATTTAGCAAAGCAAAAACTTGCTGATTCTAATAGACTTTTCAATGAAACCCTGTTGACTGCGTCAGTCTATATGATGATGACCTTACTAGCAAGTTTATTCAGTATGTTAAGACGTTTCCCCATGAAACTACATGAAACTACAAACTGACTCTAAAAATTAAAATGGGACTTACAAGCATTCTAGAAGATTCAAACTTAAATGTACAAAGAAAAAAAAATTGAAGCCACTTAACAGAAAAACCTCATTAACAAGGGGAAATACAATCCTATGGGACCCAGCACTGAGGAACCTCTCTGAGGATTACATTTACACAGACTGCTAACTTCTCAATGTACACAAATGTACATAATGAATGATAAGTGAAAAGAATAACCATGGGAAATAGCTGAACTACAACTATGTTAACTCAACAGGATAATTTTATTTACATGCTGAATGAACGAGTAAAACATATTCTCTACATCCATAACTTAAGTACAATCAGTTATAATTACAAAACTGCAGCAATCAGAGCTGCCACCTGCTGGGATAGGTCTAAGGGAAATGTTTTGATGTTCCAGAATGTTCTTAATACTTTGCAAAAAATGAAACAAAATAAAAACACAACTTCACAATTCTTTTCTGGGTTACAACTCATTCTAAGAATTTCTTTCTTCAGCTCCTATTTTTGCTGCTTTCCGAGAGACAACACACGTTGCATTTACTTCTGAATTGTCAATGAGGTAATGTGTGTATCAGTGAAATAAACAGAAAATTCATTCATTCATGGCCTTTGCACAGCTTTTATTATTAAGCTATGAGCATCCTGTTTGAGGCTAGTTTTACTAGCGGCTATGTGCACATTTGTCCGCAATAAAAGAAGTTTACTCATTCCCCTTCCCCCTTTTCTAGTAGCAGGTTTTGCTTTTTGTTTATTGTTTTTGCACATCCCTTTTTCACTTTACAGTACATTTGACTATAGTGCACAACATGATTCCAAGTCAAAACAGTGGCCCATTGGGCACTGAGCTTCTGATTGGTGAAGGGCAGTCCAATCAGTGCTGGTGTCACTGGATTACCCCAACCATGTCCGGCCATAATGGCACTACACCGTAGTAGTGAACCATCTAATTAAAATCAAAAAATCCCTCAGGGAAAATGCTACACTAGCAGAGTCAGTCTTGAGTCAGATCTTTATTTGGCGCTCCATCCAGATATATTTTTAGTGCTTTTTCTTTACGAGGTGAGTATGTTACACGATGTCCAGTCTTCTGGAGTCGACTGCTTTCTTTTTTCATCAGTTCATTTCTTTGTTCATCTGTCAACTCCATTACTTCTTCTGTTTTATCCCTTTATTTAAAATATGAATTACATATGAGTCTAGTTATCCAACTCCCTCTATTAATTTATGCCTAAATGCTATGATACTCCTCAGTTAGATAATAAAATTTGATTGTCCCTGGTGAAATTGTATATAATCTCATATACTAAGGAATCTTAAATTTCTAATTTGTTTATCATAATAGCACTCTGCTCACTTCTCCAAATGACATAGAATAACTTCCATGTTATTATTAAAAGTTTTAATAGTTATCATTCTTAAACACCTGTGTATAATAGACATTGTGCAATAGCTGTAATTATCATAAAATCCTCATTTCACAGATGAGAAGCTAGGTAAATAAAAGGCTAAATTTGAACCCACACCTGCTTGTCCAAAAACTATCATTATTTCTCTATATGTGTGTTATCCTCTTAGGTGATCACTAACTGATGAGCACTTAAAATGTGTCTGATCCACACTGAGATGTATCGGAAGTACAATACACAACATTTCTAAGACTTGGTACAAGAATGTAAACTATCCCATAAATGATTTTTTGTATTGGTGATGTGTTGTAATGATAATGGTTTTGGATGTTCTGGATTAAAAGTACTTTATAAAAATTAATTTTGCCTGTTTCTTTTTACTATTTTTAATGCGTCTACTAGAAAACTTCAAATTATAATGTGTGGCTCTCGCTGCATTTCTAATGGTTAGTACTACTCTATATCAAAACAACATTAATTTATGGTAAACAAGATATTCATGTATACTAAAAATATTTTATCATTACAAGCAATAAAAACATTGGATTGTTACCTATAAAATATGACTGCACCATCATCACAGATATAAAGAGGCCAGACATTCAGGGTAGAAACTTTAGGGTTCCAGTCCAAATCTTGATGAATATCAAGGACAGAAATATCACAGGGAAAAGTTCCTCTGCCCTATGGAGAAAAAAATAATGAATAGATCATGCCTATAGCCATGTTTATTGTGCATTGATACCCAAATTTGACACTCTCAGGCCTTTACCTTGGCAAATTCAATATCTTCCAAAGGAATCCCACTGATTTCACTAAGCTGTAAAAGAAAAAGTCTTATATAAGTTCATTTAAAAAAATTTAGAAGTTATTTCCCTTTATCCCACAATTGCGCCTCCCCACCCCCCAAAAAATAATGTTTGATGTAATCAAGAAAAGGAAAAAGAAGAAAACAGAAGAAAAAGGAGAAAGTGCAATTCTCTCCTCTGGCTACCATGCAAATGCTAAGTCCCAGAAACATCAAGTAAATACATTTCTTCCAGGTCTTCTATATATACATAAATCCATTCACACATTTCTACAACGCATAAAACTGTATTTTATCTCGATAAGTACAATTTTATATAGCATATGTACAAAAATAGGATATAGAATAACTTCACAGATCCAGTTCCTAGATGTGGAATTTGATAGTGCCCAAATATACCCTAAAAAAAGTCTATGAATTTAAACATTTATCAGAGATGTATGCTATTGACCATTTCCCCTGAAACTTTGGCAACTCCAGGTACTTTTTAATTTTCTAAATCTTCATGTTGAGAGGTAAAAAATATTATTATTTTAATTTGTATTTTTTCTATGAATTGCCTGTTCATCTTTATTATGGACAACGTGTTTCATACAGGTTTCAAGTAGTTTTCTTCCTGCTTCTTGTCTTTCATCTTTGTTTATATATAATTTGTTTATATATAGTTTTTAAAATGTTGTTTTTGGCTCTGCAGATGATTAAAGCTTTTATGTAGTGGTTCTTTTCTTTTTTTGACTTCTTTGATATTATACTTATAAACATCTTTCTTCAGGATAACGAACATATTTTTAATATTTTGATCCAGTACCTTTATCATTTTTCTCTCTCTCTCTCTCTCTCTTTCTTTTCTTTCTTTCTTTTTTTGGTATTGGGGATTGAACCCAGAGGCACTCCACCACTGAGCCATATCCCCAGCCCTATTTTGTATTTTATTTAGAGACACGGTCTCACTGAGTTGCTTAGGGCCTCACTAAGTTGCTGAGACTGGCTTTGAACTCACCATCCTCCTTCCTCAACCTCCCAAATGCTGGGATTACAGGCGTGCGCCACTGTGCCCGGCACTTTATTTCTTACATACACTTAATGCATTTAAAATTTATTTTTGTATAAGTTAAAAAAAGATGCAAAACAGACCTTCATTTGAAGCATTTGAATTTATTTTAAAATTTAACTCATTTGATTTTTTTTTAGATATATATCAACTTACTAACTTGTAACTCATCCTAATTATTTAAAAAAAAGTTGGATTCAGGTAGGTAACAAAAGTGAAGATCCACTTCTAGATGAATAAGAGTCAAAGTAATATTGAAAACCTCAGGAGCTCTCAGAAGCAACCAGAATGCAGCAGAGACCAATAAAGGCAAAGCCAAGTGTTTGGTATTCACTTCCTAGCCTAGCCAGCATATCTTGTTGGCAACTGAGGAAAAATATGTGTTAGTTCATTTTGTTTAAAATGAATTTACCTTCTCTCGCAACTCATCAACACTACTGCTCTCCAACACAACCTCCTGGAAGGGATCCAACTTCATCTCTGAAGGCCTCCACCGTCGTGACAGAACAGCAAGCTGTGACATGGACTTCATCTTCTCTACCCCTAAGAACATGCAAGATCATAGCCATCATTTTATTTTCCCTGAGGATTCATATTTTGACTTTCCTATAGTTCCTGACTAAATAAAAAGATTGACTTCAAGTGCTATTCTTTACAAGTGAGCACGAAAAAACCCAATTATCCCAAGGAGTTGAGAATGAAATGTTTCCTCTCTTTCCCCCATTCTCCAGAGATAACTGCTTTCTTTTACAAGCCATCCTTCAGTCAGTACTCCTAATCTGCATTCCCTCCTAACTCCTGTTGGATGCCACTTTAAAAATTACTCTCTTCTCTGGATCTTCAATATTTGCTTCTCTAAGGGCTATTACCCCAACCTAAAATCATAATCAAGGCATCTTCACTTTATCTTCATGTCAGTTATTGTTAACCCTTCTCTTCTCATGAACTCCCAAATTTTGTAATCCTTCAAAATCCAGCTCAACTATCACTTGCTTCTCTCGTGTATACAAATGCAAATCCCATTGATTTGGGCCCTTAGTACCTATTGTTTTAGAATGACAGGTCTATAGTTCTTTTTCTCCCATGGACCGTACAGGTGATAGGCAATCTCTCGCTTACTCATTTTTGTAGCACCAGGAATTAGCAGCATCTGGTGAATATAGCTGAGTAAAATGTTTCTTAGATTTAATTACATGACTCATTTTTATTCAACTATTTTGAGGATAAAATATATACTGAAATGATACTGATGCAGGCACCTACCATCCAGTACCAGAGATAGCTAACCAGTGTATTATAGATAGCTGCCAGTGTATTATACTCAATCTTTCCTTCCAAGTATGATTTGTATGTCCTTCATGGTCCCTGCCCAGACACAGTGGTTATTCCCTAAGGCTCCAGATACTCAGAGAAGGAAAATGCAATCTGGAGCACTTGCCCACACAAACGATGCTTAGAAATTCTTTGCCTCTCCAGTTAACTTTCAACTAATCAGAATTTCAACTATTTATATTTAAACCAAGTTAGAACTGAAACAGCCTCTAAAAGGGGAGATGTCTGGATGATTGAACTCTCTAAAGATTATCATAGCCTTCATGTTATCATAAATAACATCCAGAATTGGTATTTTAATTTTTTTTTGTGTGGTGTTGGGGATTGAACCCAGAGCCTTATGCTTGTGAGGCAAACACTCTACCAACTGAGCTATATCCCCAGCCCAGGTATTTTAATTTCTATAGGAAAAAAATTTAAAATCTTCCTAAGCAACAATAAAGTTAAAAAAAAAAAATAGAACTAATGAGATCTCCCCAAAGCTAACTTTCCTCCTCCTACCTCTTCCAAAAACAATATTTTAAATGTTTCAATGCTGAAAGTAAATCAAGAGGTGTGACAAATATAAGTGCTCTTCTGGGTTATTGTTATGGGTTGTTTCATCTCAAAAAGACATTAGTCCAAATCCCAAGTAACTCAGAACGCAACTTTATTTGGAAGTAGGGTCTTCAGAGTGGTAATCAAGTTAAAATGAGGTCATTAGGACATGACTAGCATCACAGACAAGCCTACAGGGAGAACACCATGTGATGATGAAGACAGGCATTTGGGGTACTACAACTATAAGCTAAAGAAATGTCAAAAATGACCAACAACCCTCCAGAAGCTAGAGGAAGGACATAGAACAGGTTCTCCCTTACAAGGCTTTAGAAGGAACTGAGCTGCCAACACCCAGACCTCTGACTTCAAGCCTCCAGAACTGTCAGATAATAAATTTCTGCTTTTAAGCCACTCAGTTCATAGTATTTTGTAATGGCAGCCTAGGTAACTAATTCAGTCTTTATTCTCAAAATCTTCGATAAATTATCAGTACCATAACCTCAAAAACAAAATAAGCCATAAGGAATAAGCAACAAAATAACAAACACAGCTAAGAAAATATCTGCAGAATTTTCTATGCAATGTACTTTCAAAAAGAGGAAATTTAACAGTCTCAAAATTAGAAAAAGGAAGAAATATTAAAAGGAAAATGGGACCCAGAGAAAGAAGAAAGGTAAAAGACATTAAACCTTCTCTAAAATTAACTTAAGCAGCTATATTAGGACACAGGTAGAAGTAAATAAAACTCTTAGGGACGGAAGAGGAGCAGGCATTGCATCAATCCATAATAATATCTTTATCCTTAAAGTCATAAAAATACTATATGGCATATTAGATCCCTGATAACTCATTATTTGATTAAAAACTATAGACTTCTATCACTTTTAGGGTGTTCTAATATATTTCTCCACAAAAATATTGCTAATACCATCAAGAACTTCAAGGAAAACTTCCCAGTTGCTGGAAATATTAATATCTTCTTCATAAATATGATAATCCAAAAAGACAGTGCCAGGATTCTTCCATGTTTTTTTCCTTAGACGAAACCTACAAACATGATAACATATTTAAAACTAGTATAATTTTAAATTCTTAATGATGTCAATCTGACACAAAAGAAAAACTATGTTCAAATAAAGTCAAATGGCTGTTCATTAAATCTGGGAAAAATGTAAAGAAATTCAAATTAAATATCCACCACAGGAAATTCAAACATGCTTGCTTAATACTATTAATTTGCTATTTAATACTATTAAAATTCTGAATATCAAAGAAATTTTTAATTCTTCCAGTTTTAGGAAATCATATCAGTCTATAACAGACCACACAACAATTTTTCTTCAAACTGCTGGTGACACTGTAATTTTGCTTTACCTGTCAATACTGAGTTCTAAACCACACTGCTCCCTGAGTTGAGGAATTAATTCCTCTTTTGATTGCCGCACAGTCATTCCTTTAGCAAACACAGCATCTAGCAGAAATTTGCATGGCTGGGAATATAAACATAAATAATTAGAGCTTGAATTACACATTCAAATAAGGATTATGAAGACACTTTATTTGTACTTTTTAATGATATATGAAGGGCCTGAGTTTAAGAGTCTATTTTCCTAGTTTCAAATCTTAGCTCCAGAACTTACCAGCTCAGATACCTTGTCTCTGTACCTCAGTTTTCTCATTTAAGTTGGGGATGGTATCTTTCTCATTGAGTCACTGTGAATATTAACTAGGATAATGCACTCACATTTTCCTTCTTGAAATAAAATGATCACAATTTTTTATTCTTATTTTTTTACAGCTATGGAGATTGAACTTGGGGCCTTGGGGATGCTAACTCTACCACCACTGAGCAACATCCCTAGCCTAAATGATCACAATTTTGATGGTAAAAAAAAAACACTTTCATGGACTAAAATGAGGAAAATGCATACTAAATCTATAAGCACATTAATTAATTATCTGAAAAGAAACATAGTATCCACAAACCCCAAACTGAGAAGAAATACAGGTCAAAATGACTTAAAATGGGTCACAACTAAGAGACATGAAACATGTTTGATAGTTACTGAATGAATAAAGGCATTTTATGAAAAATTCACAGTTTTCATAATTGTCCAGATTCCTAATAAGAGGTTATAAACATCCTGAAACTAGGATCTTTGTCTTATTCTTTTGGGTATTAGCCACAAGTCTTGTACACACAGGAACTAAAATATTTTATTGATTACTCCCTAAAAACTAGCTTTCTTATATCCTTAATCCCACAATTTATAAGCTGTGTGACCTTGAATAAGATATTTAACTTCTCTGTATCGGTTTCTTTGCCTATAAGATGGAAATAATAATAGCACTTAAATCATGGAGTTAACTAATGAGGATTAAATGAGTTAGCTTTTGGAAGCACTTAGTATAAATACTTGGAGAGTAAATACTTGTAAAATGCTAAAATGACTCTGGACATAAAAAGTACCTATAGATTTTACAGGTGAGCTGCTATCCACCTGTACATTTTATAATCATTCCAAGAAAGTAAGCACAAATAAATCTCTTTTTAAAGGCAGGGAAATTTTGCCTCACTCCAGCACTGTAGTGACACTTTAGAGCAGGGTGATGAAAATAATCTGAGAGTCAAATTCTCCATTACCCGTTTTTGTAAATGAAATTTTATTACAACATAGCCGTTTGTATTAGTTCACATAATATTATCTCTGGCTACTTTTTGCTGCAATGGCAGAATTAAGTAGATGCAACAGAGACCATGTGATTTGCAAAACTAAAATAAAAAGAAATGATTGATCACAGTTATGTTTTTAGTAACTACAAAAAATAACCGCGTAACTGCTCTTAGATGCAACACTCACCTCTTGTTCATTGACTAAAAGCTGGTACACTTTAACTCTGTATTCTCCTTTTTTAAGTGCTCTCCCCAGTCTAATTGTAATCTATAAATCAAAAAACATTTCTTTTAGATATACTGTCTCAGGGAAAGATAACCCATTCTCACTTCATTGTTGAGTTTTGTTTTCCAGAAGTCCCTAGATTATGGGCTCTTTGAGAACAGGTATATATTTAGCTCTGAATCCCCAGCACCTGGAACAGTAACCAATGCACAGTTAACATTTAACAACTATTTGTTGGATGAATAAAGAAAAACAATAATCAAAACACCCCAAATAAACATCAAAGAAAAACCACCCTTTTAAGGTATCTACTTCACCTTACTATGAAGAAGTGCAAGGTGTTCTCAAATCTATCATTTAAAACAGATTCTAATTATTCAATGATTAATCAACCTTATTGTCATCTGAAAATGATGAAAGTGTCTCATTCAGTCGGACGCTCTCAAATTCTTGATTGCTGGCATACACTCGAAAGACTTTGAAGTGAGATGACAAAACTCCAACAAAGGGCTCTAAATGTTGTTTGAAAGCTGCCAAAGTAATTCTTTTATCAACATGCACCATCAACCCTAGGCATAAAACCAAAACAAAAAAACAGGAACAAAAATGTAAAAGAAACCTCTTTGAGCATAAATGAAACAAACCACATATTTTTATTATATAGTAATTGGAAAAAGTATCTCAGATTTTTAGATAATATACTATATTGGATGAATAAAAATCAAGGGCACTGAGTACATGACAGTTTTAAATGTTCTGAGATATTTACGTGTTTATTCATTTACTTATATTGCTGAATTCAAAACCAAACCTCCAGAGATTCTTTCAAAATACACACATTGTATGTTCTAGACAGTAATAGTGTAGGCTTTGACTGGGTTTCACTTGCCTCCTCTGCTTCTGGCTATGGGACATGAAGCAGGTCATGGGCATCTGTACCTTTGTTTTTTCATGAGAAAAATGGAGATAATATTAGTACTTGCCTCACCTTGTAGTATGAATATGAAACTCAAGTCATTTATCATGCTTTTGGCAGAGTGCCAAGAATTCAGCAAATGCCTGCAAAACTTTTAGATTATGTAGTTCTGGGATTTCTACCAGAAAAAAAAATTCAAGACTAGCATATTAACCACATATTTGGACTGTAACAGGAACTGAATCTGACTGGAACAGAAATTCTTACTTCCCCTGGGCTTCAACTCAAGTTCCTTGGCATTATAATGATTGTCTTTGATAGGTTATTTTTTCTTTTTTTCCTTTTTTTTTGGTACCGGGGATTGAACTCAGGGGACTGGACCACTGAGCCACATCCCCAGCCATATTTTTTTTTTGTATTTTATTTAGCGACAGGGTCTTACTGAGTTGCTTAGTGTCTCACCATTGCTGAGGATGGCTTTGAACTCACCATCCTCCTGTCTCAGCCTCCAGACTCATGGAGATTACAGGCATGTGCCACCGCACCTGGCTTTGATAGGCTATATTTTTTCTAATGTTTAATCATTTCAATCTTTTGTCCCTTATTTTATAAGCTACTCATGAGGCTATTTCCAGAATGTTCCATTTATCCTCGTCCTCATATTCTAGCAAAAACTTAACTCAGCAGTCTTCCTCTTCTAATAAAGCAATACTAAGTACAAGAACTGTCATGCTGCCTCAGGCCCATGGTCCCTCTACATCTCTGACACTCCCTTAATGGTAGATCATGTTTTTTTTTTTTTTTACAAAATCTATGACAAGGGTAAAGGATGAGACCCTAAAAACACTCCTGGTTTACATTCTCAGGTCATCCCAACTCGGATATATGAATTTTTTGGAGTGAATTTTTCGGAGGGAATTTTTCAAATGAATTAGTGTTCACTGACTACTTTCTTGGTTGTAAGATATAGGTACATTATAGAAAATATGATGACTACAAATTAGAGGAAAATATAAAGGTGATAAACTTTGTTTACTACATACCTTTTCTTTTTTTTTTTTTCCGTAGTAAGGATTGAACCCAGGGGTATTCTACCACTGAGCTACATCTCCAACCCTTCATATTTTTATTTTGAGACAAGGTCTCCCAGGACTCAAACCTGTGATCTTCAGCCTCTTGAGTAGTTGGGATTACAGCTGTGCACTACCATGACCAGCTACTGTGTACCTTATGAGGTAGCCATTTCTTTTGTTTAAAATGTCAACTTCTAAGTTTTAGGAAGTGTCCATAAATGTTAATAATGTAGCTTTTGACCAAAGAGCTTCTGATAGCCAGCTTGAGGGTAGATGGTATTAGAAAAATTACTTAACTAGAAATCAAAAGTCTATGGCTAGCCATGCGTGGTGGCACACAGCTATAATCCCAGTGACTTTGGAGGCTGAAGTAGGAAGACTGCAGGTTCAAGGTCAGCCTCAGCGACTTAGTGAAGCCCTAAGAAATTAAGCGAGACCCTGTCTCAAAATAAAAAACAAAAAGGGCTGGGGATATGGCTCAGTGGTTAAACACTCCTGGGTTCAATCTCTGGTGCTCCCCCCTCAAAAAAAGGGGTGGTGGTGGTGGCTATGACTAGATTTCAGTTTTGCCCCTTAAGTTTGTAGGTAGGGCATCTAATCCCTCAGAGTCTGTTTTCCCACAGAATCTTAACATCAGTCTCATATTATTGTTATGACAATAAGATAATATTGCCATTTTGATTTTTCTCTTAACCCCTAGCAATACTGTATCACAGGAAGATAGAAATGATTTTTGGTTACTGATACAATTAAAAAATGGTGATTAGGACCAAGTGATTAAAAGTCCTGGCCTAAATGAATTCTTGGGTTCTTTTTATATATTAGATTTGACTTTGACTTCATAACTTTTCTGTACTTGGAGTAGATTTATTATATTATGGAGATTATAGTATTTATATCTCCGTTGGGTCAATACAGATAAATTACTTAGCATAGCCCTGGCCAAGAACTGTTAATTTATTGGCTATGATTATTTTAATTTTAGAGATGACAATACCACTTTTTTCTACCCCTAAAAAGATTGAAGAATTCAGTCTCTTTATAACATTACCTCAAAAATCTTCAGGGTTTTTCTTTTTCTAATATATATTTCTTGAATGAGGAAAAATTGAACACTAAAATCATTATTTTACCATCTTGGCCCTCCTTTTATATATAAGGGCATAGAGACTACAACTAGATCCCAGCAGTAAAGTACTTCCACAGAATGATCTACAGAAACTCCCAAAACAATTCCTGAGTCATAACTGACAGCTTAAAGACCAGTTCGATCATCACCTAAGTGAAAGGCCCACACCGCATACAATCTATCACTCTCTGGGTACCGGGTTCCATTTGCCTGTTACACCTGGCCATTTTGTCACTGTGAGGACTCTGTACTATGTTTTGCTGCTTACACATTTTCCTAGGTACTACTTCAGATCACTGAGCAACCGTGATGAACTGGGCTTAGTACCCACTTCTGAAACACCTGGCTCCTGCTTGTTATCTCTCTTCCCCTTTCTCTGAATCAATTTCTAAACACAGAAAGGCATTTTCCAGGGTTTTTCTTTTCAAACAAACTTTCTGCATAGTTTCTGAAAGCCTACATAAACATGTAACAGCCTACATAAACATGGTTTCTCTTCCTTATATTTATTACTTCAATGAATAATAGTAAATTAGCCTGGTATGAATTTTCAAAAAGGTTAAAATAGCCAGTGATGTCCCTTCTAAAGAGTTTATCAGCTGGGCAAAATAGCACATGCCAATCCTAGCAACTTGGGGAGGTTGAGGTAGGAGGATTGCAAGTTTGAGGCCAGCCCTGGCAATTTAGCAAGACTATCTCAAAATAAAAAATAAAAAGGACTGAGGATGTAGCTCAGTGGCAAAGTGTTCCTGGGTTCAATCCCCAGTATAAGGAAAATAAAAAGGTTTATTTACTATTCTTATGATGGGAATGAGACTTCTCAAACTTTGTATTTCCAACTGAATTCTTCCTAAGCTTGAAACAATCATCCAAATTTTCTGCAAATCATTTTAAAACAGACCACTTAAAAGACTAATCTCTTCCTAAAGAGGAGCTACTTTTAATTTTTCCAGTGTCTTTGTCATCTATGCTAAGAAAGCAAAGTAGCCCTGGTTATTTTTCCATTACTATGATGTAAGAAAAGTAACAGTGGTAGCAGTTATGGGGTGGTGGCTCATAATCAGAATACCAGCATCTGATCCTGGCATCTGATCTAATATATGAGTTGTGTGACCTCAAGCAAACTATTTTAACCTGTTTGAGCCAGTTACTGTCTAATAATAATTTTACACAGCTGTTAAGAGAATTAAAATGAAATAATGTTGAGGAGCCTGATGAAGTAAAAGCTCCATAGAAACTTAAAGTGTTACTATGATTTCTGTCTCCATTTTGGGTTACCAATCCACATTCCCATACCTGACTCACTGAAAGTTATATGTATGGATGTCATAGGATTCCAGTGTTATTTGGACCTAAATAACCAAAAGCACAAATTTATGTACCTTTAGTACTGATTTCGTAATTGCTACCACTTTCTTTTAAAAGACAGAATTTTGAGACTTCAAGAATCACATCACTACATACACACACACACACATTTTGGTTGGCTGTACACCTCCCCTGGTAGCAGCAGCATCACACTACATCTTAGTTGTCTCTACTCCTAATAGCTATGCAGGTATCTAGAATGGATTTAGGAAACAACAAAAAGGGTAGGTTGATGAATGGATATAAAAGTGGGGTTCTCTTCCAAAGGTAAAAGCATGCGCATTCAATTAGAAGTCTTATATTCTAGTAATAGTTTCACTATTCACTAGCTATATATGTACTTTCAAGCAAGTTATCCATCCTCTGAGAGCTTCGGTTTTCTTATCTGCCAAATAAGGATATCAAAGTCTTTAAGGGAGAATAAGCATTTTGAAAACTATTTCTCTTTTACATTTGAAAAAACTATATCTTAAACTTTGCTGTGTTGCTAATTCTTTGGCTAGTTTTACTCTGAGGTTCTATAAAAGTTTTTTTCAAATGCTCTTTTTAGAAATTTCACAGAATGCTACATATTCATGATTTTGTTGTTACTGCTTGTCTCACATGCCCACACTGGCAGATCTCTTCCATCTTTTTGAGATTTATACAATTCACAGCTTCTAGTTTGTATCTTGCCTGAAGTCTGACTTTCCCACTTAATTATGGATTTTTAGGGGTGAGGGAAAATTGTGGTTTGCAATAGGGATGGAGAGACAGGAGAGATTGCACAAATAAAAACTTCTCCTGGGGTCAGGCATAGTGGTGCTCGCCTGTAATTCCAGGGGTTTGGGAGGCTGAGGCAGGAGAATCTGGAGTTCAAAGCCAGCCTCAGCAGCTTAGTGAGGCCCTAATCAACTTAATGAGGCCCTGTCTCAAAATAAAAAATAAAAAGTAAAAAGTGCTAGGGAAGTGGCTTAGTGGTCAAGTGCTCCTGGGTTCAATCCTCAGTATCAAAAAAATAAAATAAAAATTCCTGGGCATTGAATACCAAATTTTCTAAAGTGCCTGGGTTTTTTTTTTTTTTTTTTTGGGGGGGGGGGATTAGATATCATTTATTTTTTAAACTATTTCTCATTTTTTTAACTTGTATTTTTATCATTATTCTTTCCTAATATTGAATATTTTTTTTAAAAAAAATTTCACCAGAGTTGACATAATTATTGACTAATATATTGACTGAAGAGATCTAAGAACAGGTGTGTGCCATCATGACTGGCTAGTACCGAGTTCTTAACTAAAAACTGTAGTGAAATGAGAGAAAAGTTGATGCGTTTCAGAGCCTTTTCCTTTTGAAGTACATACATTTATGTCCTTCCCCAGAGCCTTCATCTGCAGCATAGGGGTCTGCTTTGAAATACATGTACTGCATTTCTCCCCTACTCTTGCCACTCTCATCATATTCACTATCAGTTCCAGAGTCTTCTTCTGCTGTATCCCATGTCTCTTTTTTCCCTTCATTTGCTTTAGTTCTTCTGCTACTTGTGATACTGTGAGAGTCAAGTCCATTAGCCAAAGGGATCTGAGCATTATCTGCATTGCACAAAGTATCACTGCTATGACTGGAGCTAAGAATATCACTGTCCACGGAACTTGTACTCCTGTCATTATTCACATCTGAGTCCGATCGTTCTTCGGACTGAAAATTTTCTGGGTCGGAAGTCTGAATGTGTTGTTCAAGTTCTCTATTATCCACTGATGCTGAAGAGTCCCTCTCATTTAGAGGTGATTCAATGTTTTCAAAGTCACTTGTCTCAGTACTTTTGCTGCTGTCCCCATTATCTCCATCCTGCTGTTGCTGCAGCGATAAGCTTTTCAGTTTTTCAGTGCTTTCTTCCAGAATAGCTTCCACAGACTTCAGGCTCCCTACAGGTCCTGTGACTCTTTCACAATCTTCATCCACATTACCAGAATCACCTCCAGCTTTTTGGTATGCTGTCCTTTTGGAATAAGATCCTGGGGATTGTTCAGGTAGCAAAACAAATAACCTAATTGTATTTGCGTGTCGATCCAGGAGTTTCCATAAATGAGAGTCTGTAAAGGCCATCTGGTAATCCAAAGTCTCGGAACTTTCAACAAACACCTAAATAGAAAGTTGAAGAGTTACAATGTATTATGTTAGTGATATTTTTGTTCATCATTAGAATAACATTAATATAAGGCTGCCCATAGTAAGTCATAAAATTGTGATGATAAACACTGCATTGTTTTGGAGACTAAATAAAATAAATATTAAGCTCATCAGTATTTGCAACTAGCCATAAAACTATGTCAAGATGGGCAGACATGGACAGACACAAACACATACACATTCTTTATTGGGCTTCCCATTTTTAGAAACTTTTTACATTATAAATGCTGCCTTTTAGGAAGTCAAAGTTTAGCATAAATACAAATAAAGGAATATATATAAATCCAAATTTCAGAGACATCTAATGGGCAAATGGTCTGGTTTTACAACACATAAAGTGCAAGGAAGCAAACAACCAACACAGGGAAATCTATAGCTTAAGAAACACATTATGTCTTAAGAAATATTATGAACTTTGTTTCCCAATATTTCCCTATATTTGAAAAATATTTTATAAGATAATCATGGAAACTTGCCATGATCTAGATATTGTTCAAAGCATTTTAAAAAATTTTAGGTATATATTATAATTACAGCTTATTTTTAAAAAGAGTTCTCATCCTAAAGAGATGCATGTTCATATTATTTATAGATGAAACAAGATGATGCAGAGATGTTTTTCAAATAATTTGGAGGAAGTGAGTAGTGAAATACAGATGAAATAAAAGTTGATAACTGGAAATTCTGTGATGGGGACATGGAAGGTTATTACTCTGGTCTCTCTGCTTTTGTGTATGTTTGAAATTTTCCATAACAAAACATTTTTTAAAAAGGAAATGCACATACACAAAATTGGCAATTATCAACAGCATGATTTTTGCATTAAAATAACACTATTAATAAATAAATGTTACAAATCAGAAACTACTCAATAATTTTTTTAAAAAGACACATACACAGAAAAGTATTAGAATATAGGTGAATGAAAATTACACTTAAAAATACTGAAAATGGTCAAGTGAGATATGAGACTTTAAACTGCACTAAGATGAATGAGACTAGAAAAGGTGATAAATAAAAGGAGGCAAACAAGAAAAATTTTGGACACAATTCATCTAGCACGAAACAATGACATTAGGAACAAATACATATGAAAAATGATAAAACATGGAACAAAGGATATCAAGAGGTACAAGAGGATGAACATGAACTTTCTCCTTTCCAACAAAGATAAATGTGAGTAGGCGAAGGGTAAATACAAAACTATAATATTCTGCACTAGGCTTGCCTTTAACTTTCAGTATAAAGAACTATATGGGCTTAGGTCCGAGGGCTCAGAGAGGTCAAAATGGTGCAGCCACTCTGGAAAGCAGTGTGGAGATTCCTTAGAAAACTTGGAATGGATCCACCATTTGACCCTGCTATCCCACTCCTTGGCTTATACCCAAAGGACTTAAAATCAGATTGCCTCAGTGATGCAGCCACATCAATGTTCATAGCTGCTCAATTCACAATAGCTAGATTGTGGAATCAACCTAGATGCCCTTCAGTAGATGAATGGATAAAGAAACTGTGGTATATATACACAATGGAATATTACTCAGCCATAAAGAAGAATAAAATTATGACATTTGTAGGTAAATGGATGATGTTGGAAACTGTTATGCTAAGTGAGATCGGCCAATCCCAAAAATCCAAAAGCCGAATGGTCTCTCTGATAAATGAATGATGATGCATAATGTGGGGGGGAAAGATGGCAAGAATGGAGGAAAGATAGCTAGCATAGAGGGAAGGGAGGGGTGGGGGCGGGTGGGGGGTAAAATTAATAACAGAGTGTGTGACAGATACCATTGCCCTGTGTACATGCATGAAAGCACAGATGGTGTGACTCTACTTTGTGTACAACCCTTGAAACAATAGCTGTACTCCATCTGTGTTCAATGAATCAATAAGTAAATAAAAAAAAAAAAAAAAAAAAAGAACTATATGGGAGAAGCTCAAGGATGAACAAAATTGAGAAGCCAATCATTGTAGGTAGATTCAGCAATGAAGCCTTCACCAAAGAGGCAGGCAGGGTTAATCTGAGGCTTGAAAAACAAATGTAAAGAGAGAAGAAATAACATTCCAGGTGGTGGTGCACACAAAGAGGAGACAGACACAGAAAGACTGATGCAGAGAGAGAAAGAAGCCTAATCTGACCTGACTACCAAGGAAGGTAATTATTGGGAAGAAGTGCAAATATTCAAGGTCAGTTTCAGATACATACATGATGGACAGCTCTAGAGGCCAGCTGTATAACACTGAACTTCATTTCATTTATTATCAGCAAAGAAAATAGTGATGAAAAAAAAAAAAAAAAAAAAGGACATACCTTGTTACTTCTAAAAAAACCTTCAGCTTTCAGGGTTTTACTGGGCACACTGAGAAGACGCAAATCATTATAGCAGCGTTCCAGTACTATTCTCATGGTCTCAGCAGGTAAATGGATGGCCTACAATGAAAGTATTTTAATAAAAAAGTACTCATTCAAAAGTGCTTTTGTGCTTGATGTAGAAATATGAGAAAAGACACTGCTGAGTTCTTAAAAATATCAGAGAGAAAATTATGAGAAAAATAATTTTAGCAGAGGTCTTAAAATTTTTGGAGAATCTAAGGAAAAAATGATCAGTCACACCCATTAATTAAGAAGTAAATTAGGAAACCAATTATCTCTTGTAAAGTTATGTTCTAAAACTATTTTAAAGGTAGGAGTTTTCTGCTAAAGATTCTATTTCTCTTAAACTTGCCATGTAGAGGAAGTGATGTGATTCCAAAGGAAATGAATAACCGATTTTGAGAGTTGATACCAAACCAACAGTAAAAACGCCTTGCTTTCTGAAAGGTTCTGCTACATACTGTGAATGAATTGTTAATACTTCCACTAAATCAGTTTTAATCTGTTTAAAGTGAGATTAAATTGATACTAAGTTATTCTGAAATTCTACATTCTTAATTTTTGGAGTCATTTTATCAATTTCATAAGAAATGAGCAAATAAAAATAATTTTAAAACAATATGTTTCAATACAACTAATGGTGTCAGTTATGAACACCAAATTCTCAGGCAGCCTATTTATACTTTAAAGTAGTATATATGTGTTGGGTGCAGTGGCACACATCTGTAATTCTAGCAATGGAGTAGGAAGATCACAAGTCCTAGACTAGTTTCAGCAATTTGGTAAGACCCTGTCTCAAAATAAAAATTAAAAAGGACTAGGGGTGTAACTCAGTGGTAAAGCACCCCTGTAATACAATCCCTAGTATCAGATAACAAAAACAAAAACACAAACAAAAACTGATATTTGCTGGCACAATATCTTGTGACTACATTTCTTTTCTTTTCTTTCTTTTTTTTGGGTATTGTGGATTGAAACCAGGGGTATCTAACCATTGATGACCACATCCCCAGCCCTATTTTCTATTTTATTTATAGACAGGGTCTCACTGAGTTACTTAGTGCCTTGCTAAGTTGCTGAGGCTGGCTTTGAACTTGTGATCCTCTCACCTGAGCCTCAGAGCTGCTGGGATTATAGGGATGCGACCAACTCCATTTATTTTCTAAACATATTTTTCCTTAACAAGATTATTAGCTTCATCAGGGAAGGGACTGGTGTGTGTGTGTGTGTGTGTGTGTGTGTGTGTGTATCTCCCATCTGTGTGCTTATCCTGTAGATTGAAATGAAATTCTTTACATCTGGTATTTGTACTTTTTAAATTAAGAACAATTATACTAATACAGTATGCATTTATTAGCAATTTAATCATAAAATATAATTTTGCAACATGATTTGTTCCTGAATATTGTTACTTTGGCAAAGTGTTAGAAGTCACTGTTTTGTGCTTAACAAAATAATAGCCACCAATTCTAATATATTTACCATTTTTTCATACAAAGCACTTATTTTTAAATGTTTATGATAACACTGTTCTACAGGTATTAAAACTCCCAGATAATGAGATAAAAGAAGACTACCATAAGATAAATAGCTGAAAACTATTCTCAACGTCCTGATTTCCAATTATTGAACAATTTTCACTACACTGAGGGTTCTTATCCTGGAGTCTGAGAACCCTGTAAAATTTTGCCTGTTTGTTTGCTCAAGTTTCTACAACTGACACGACCCTAGAAAGGATAGTAACTACTCGTCTGAAGTAGACTAGCCCATTTTCCCAAGAAAATTTGGATGTTTTAACCATCATACTTTTCCAGCTGAAAAATTCAGAATTAGCCTATATTCTCTATCACTAACTTGTATAATGGGCCAATATTTAACTCATTCCCTTCCCTGTTAAGCCTGCTTCCCCACCTCACTCCTCTATTGCTATTAATATATCACTACTTTCTGTCACTGAAGTTTGAAGCCTCTCAGGGTTATCTGTGTTCCTGTTCTATGCCAACCTTCACCAATTACAAGTCCAACAGTCTATTTATATAATCATTCTCACAATCTATTAGAAACTATACTTTCTCTCCTTTTGAGCCATATGCCCTCATCTGAATTAGTTCAACAGCCTTCTCATTCCCATTCCCGGCTCTCCTTCAATCCATCTGGACCACCAGTCTAGTGTCACCAGATTTTTCAATCTATAACATAGATCTGTTCACACTACTAGCTGTACTTAACAAAAGAAAACAAACAGAACATCTACTCCCTACTGCCTGCATCAAAAGAGAGTCCAAACTTTTGCTGTTTAAAGCCTCCCATTAAATAAACTGAATTTACATCTCCAGGCCTGTTTCACAATGATTCATCCAAGGTTTACAAGTCCTAGTTATGTACATTTGCCTCGTGCTTTTTTGCCTCCATACTTCACTCAGTCTGTTCCTTCTTTCTGAAATGACCTTTCCTATTACAATTGTGTCCTAACTACAAAAAATTGTCTCTTTAAGATAGAACCTACACTTTACTTATAACTATCCCACATTGCCTCGTAAATAGCAGGTCCTCAAAAATATTCACTGACCAATCTGAAAACTTACCTTTGAAATTAGTTGTTTGAATTCTGTAACTGTCTGATTTAAGTAAGCACGAACAGTTATAGGAGCAGCTACAGTTTCTGCCTTTAGATCAACAACATGAACTTTCACCATCACTTCTGCCACATTTGAAGACATAAAAACATAATTGGAGGTTATTTCTTAAAGCTATTTCATATGCACATTGCATTCTTAATTGCATTCTAACAGATGTGTGCTTCTAACAGTGTTTCTAATATCTAAAAAGAGAGTATTTTCTAATTACCAACATGTAAATATACATCATACATATAACATGTTAAAAAATTCTTCACAATTTATCACAAGAAGCAAACAGACACGAAGAAATGAGGTTAATTAAAAAGTTTTTCCAGATTGCTTTAAAAATAGCAGTCTTCACCAGGAAGTATTAGTTTTGCCCTCTGCACTATACATTTACCTACAAAAGTAAAAATGTGATTTTTAAAAATACATGGCTTTGTTTACTTCTAAAATATAACACTACTGCCAAATTTATTAAGCACATTAAAAATACAAATCCAAAGTTCCAAATACAGAACAAAACCATAACACTAAATAAATATAAGTATCTAGAGACTGCAAAACAAACACTAAGGGGGACACATGTAGAATCCCAATTGCTTTTAAACAACTTTCATTAAACCATTTATGATTTTGCTCATAATGAAAGTCTTCCTCTCCTCTCTTTTTCCTCTATATCCCATGGAAAATTCTGCACGAAAACTTCCAATTTATCTATTTTGTCACTTAAATCTCTCACGTTACATTTTAAACTTGTCTTCTGTTTTTAGATCATGTTCATAATTAAATTTTTACTCCCTTGAAAAATAATTGATCTTCAAGTACTACATTTAATAGTTATTCTGTTTTAACCTCATATGTCAATGCTTAGATTTTTTCCCCATGTTCCTAAATCTAAATGATAAAATATTCTGCTAAGATCCTGACAATTAATGAATAACGGAAATTACTTTATACATCTTATAATTCATAGCTACATTCACGGTTTTCTTTTAATTGACCTCACTGCTGCCTCATGTTATACTTTAATTATATCCTTTTTTTCTATCTTGTTCAGAAAGTTCTTCAGAGGAATGCTATAGAAAGGGCAGAGTTTAACTGCAAAAGGCACCAAGTTTTCAAAACTGAAATTTTCCCACTTGAGAGAAAGCTCCATGGAAGAATATTACACTTAATGTACTTTGGAAAGAAGAGCCTTCATAAAACAGAGAGGCCTGCAGGATCCACGAACAGATTATGAAAGGGCAGAATAAGGTTTCTAAGTTCAATTTTTGGGAATAAAAATTAGAGAATATAAATCTGAATTTTGACTTACCACTGATAGAAGGAAGTTAGAGTCAAGATACAATGGTAAGAACTTTGAAAATTATTTAAATGCTTAGCTGTTTCCTCCTATTTATTATGGTTTACATAGAGTTTTCTAGTAAGAAAACTCTGGAAATAAGAAAGACCATGTAACTCTTTAGGGACTACTCTGGAGAAACCAGGGACATTATATTTTGCTTTCCAAGTCAGTCTCAAAGGAAAGGGCAAATGTACTGAGGAAATAAGACAGATTTTATGAAGAGAGCCCCTGGGATCTGTAGAGACTGGAGAAAACTGTAAATGTTGACAGTGATAGGATCAGGAATCCATCTCTTCCAAAGAGATGGAAAAAACATCTACTTGTGAAACATTTTGGCAATAAGCTTTTTTGGAGCAAGAAAAGAGATCAAGGTAAGAGGAAGAGTGAGATCCTCCTAAGAGATTAGCTGATAATTTCAGAGATTTATGGCACAGAGGACTATTCAGTACCAAATGATTCAGTACTACAGAGCGGAGAAGAAAAATCCCACTGAAGACGTCTTGTTGCTGTTGTTCATTTCCAAGTTTTTTCCTAACTACTTCAATTATCCTATATGTTAAGAATACATTTAAAAGTCTGAATTACATCTATTTCTAAAAACAGAATATTTTCTTGTGGAAATTTCAAATCCAGTACAACTAAAAATAGCATAGAATTGCTTACCTCCAGGTTTATAAGACTGGAAAACTTGATCAGGCTTTCTTGTCTCCAAAAGTAGGTCAAACATATATGTTGACTTGACTCCACCTAGAAGTAGTCCCATTGGTGTATCTTCTTCTCCTTCATATGATCGCTCTAAATAATCATGAAACTCATCATATTTAACAAGGCGACAGCAATCCAGGGGAATTACCTCTTCTAAATCCATCATCTAAAAGAAAACAACCCAAGCAAGAGAAAAGAAAAATAGTGTTTTAGCTTTGTGTGCAATAATCACATTAATTAGTTGAAGTCCCAACAAACAATAAAACCTATGTATTTATGATTTGAATCAGACATCAAAGCTATGGAGACAATGTAAATGTGATTTTTAAATGACCATGTTTCAAATCATATAATATGCACTAACATATTTTAAAGACTTTTATGTGTTTATTTATAGAAGAAGGAAAAAGAAGTTTTATTGTTTTTCTGGCAAAGAGGAAACACAGGGGACTCCTATTCCAGAGTTTATGATTCTCCCCATCAGGGGAAACAGGGTTATTGTTTTTTTAAATTTTTTTTTTTTTTTCAGAGCCAAGGATCAAACTCAGGAACTTGAGCAAGCTAGGCAAGCACTCTGCCACTGAGCTAAATCCCCAACCCTTGAACAGAGGTTTTTTTTGTTTTGTTTTGTTTTTTTGTGGTGCCGGGGATTGAATCCTGGGCCTCTACCAGCTGGAGCTATATCCCCAGCCTGAACAGAGGGTTTTTAAAGAGGTGACTGAAAGGCTACATTCCAGGTGTGCTCTCAATAGAGACCTTTTTTATATGGAAAAATTAACATTCTAAACTTTAGAAGGACTAAAAATCAATATATTACAATCTATTGATCTGTAATTACTAAGCTAGAAACATAATGGGAAAACAACCACAACTGAGGAGAGCATGCATCTTTTGTTTTCTTGATAGAATGTGTAACAGAATCGATAAATTGTCTAGCAATAGCCTACTGAACACAGGAGAACGGCATATCTCTTACAGCCATAAAGACTATGGCTTCTATTTCTTCCAAGTGCTACCCCATTCCTCCATGGACATGCCCCTCACTATTAGTCTCCAGAATACCTACAAAGCATGGCATGAGAACTGCATTTATAGATTTCCCTCTAGCTCATGTCACTAGTAGATAATGTACCCTGGAGGTAATACTTCTTGAATGGGAAATGAACCTTCTGGAGAAATATAGTAGAACTGCTAAGAAGTATTCAATGCCCATTAAGGGTTGTGATTATGATTTTAAAGGAAGATACAAAAGCCTTAGTGTGCACCCCTTGATCTCTATTCACCAACCCCCATCCCCAGAGAGGAAGTTCTATTTTGGGTATATAAGATTGACCTCTCTTCTGTTTGACTCTTTGTGAACTTTTACTTTCTACTTTCAAGACACTTTTTTTTTCTTCCTGCACTAAAAACAGATGGAATATCAACTACCCTTACTTCTATATCACTGATTGACCTTACTATGTAAAACTGTTTTGTTGTTAAGACATTTTTTCCACTTTAGTCTCATTTGGTTTTACCATTGTTTTGCAGGGATGATGCTTAAGTTCAATACTAAGTTTAAAGGTTTTCACTACAATGAGGTAAATCGAGTCATCCATTCATCTTACTGTTTGTTCCTTCACTTACTCACTTACATACCCTCCCCATTTGGACTGTCCTATACACCAGGTTAAGAGCATTAGAAATGTAATGGTGAGCAAAATTAGAAAGGAACTCACCTTTCAAGTCTAGAGAAGAACAGTGATATTAATTAAAATAGCCATACAACAAAATGTAAAATTTTCAACACTGGTAAATGCTATATAAGACCAGGTATATAATACAAACAGTTCTCAAATTTTAATATACCTAAGAATCACTTGGGATACTTGTCTAAAATGCATTATTCCCAAGCTCAAACACAGAAATTCTGATTCATTTGTATAAATTAGCATTTTTATAAGAACATTATTCTTATTGTAATTCTGGTACAGGCTGTGCTGGCTCACACTTTGAGTTATCTTGTGAGCTACTTTTAGTTGTGTAATGATCATATATATAAAATATATCAAATGATAAAGTATATAATTATTTCTCTAGGTAATGAATGTCTAATTTTTAGTTAAGTTCTATTAAGTTTTGATGGAAAAGAGAAAATTTTCATTTGTCAAGAACCACAAATGATATTTGGAATGACCTGGTGAAAGAGTGCTTCTTTATGCCTTTCCAACTCCTCTGGTAGCTTTCCATAATTCTTAGAACAAAAAGCAATATCATTCCTATAAAGTCTCTAATTTATTTCAGGTTACTCTATGTTCTAATTCAAGATAATGTAAACACAGTACTCCTTTTTCCTGTTTCCTGAACATGCCAAGCACTTCTTTACCTCAGAGCTTTATTTCTCTTTACTCTGTCCTCTTTACTTGGAATAATGTTCCCCAAGTCTCCCTATCCTGGTTAAAGTCTTAGAATAAATATTTCAATATACTACTTAGCTTATAGCATCTAAAAAATAAAATCAATGCAAATTGGATGTTAAAAACTAGTTTTTCTAATGTGTTATAAACTCTAAGAGGGCAGTAATCATTCTGGTATCTCTAATGCCTCATATAGTAGTTACTTAAAAAATGTCTGCTAAATGATTGGAAAGAACAAATATATATTTTATTTCTAATTCTAATTAACTGGCTTTCAGAGTGAGGAAGTTCTCAAAATCAACTAAGTGTATGTTCCAAAGAAGATTAAGAGAGAACTGAATTAACAGGCTGTCAAATTTACTGCAAGAGTTTATATTACTATTAACTATAATAAAAATTTGGGAAATTATGATAATGTTATATAACTTTATCTATCATTAAGTGCCATGGATAGTAAATAACAATTATTTAAAATGCAAAATACAAAAAGATAAATAAATGCAATTAAACATACCTTATAAGCCATTTCTACTGCTTCCTTTAATGTCTTGTCCTTATGAACCTCCAATTTATTTTCCATCATTACTTGTTTAATAGGATGTGAACAGAATAATTTTATCTAGAAAATGTAAAACATCATTAACTTAGGAAGTTAAGAGTCAAAGCTTAATTCTTTTACAGATAGTATTTTTCCTAATTGTCAAAATACTGTCATTTAAAAAAAATCTAAATCTAATTGGGCTCATTCTCTTTATATCTATACTTCTCACTAATTGTTAGTGACTATATATATATATTTTTGATAGTGGGGATAGTGGGTGCTTAACCACCAAGTCACAACCCCAGCCCCTCCCCCCTTTTAATCTAGAGACAGGGTCTTGCTAAGTTCCTTAGAACCTTGCTAAATTGCTGAGACTGGTCTTAAACTTGCAATCCTCCTGCTTCAAACTCCCAAGTCACTGGGATTACAAGTGTGTGCCACTCTGCTCAGCTGAGACAATGTCTTAAAAGAATTAAAGTTAATTTTAAACAACTGTATGCTTCTTTGTAAGCGTATATCATAATGTATGTAATCATTCTCCTAATGATAAATGTCCAGGTTGTTTCTAATTTTCCTCTATGATAAATGTTTGGGGTGTTTCCAATTTTGGAAAATACTGAGATGGATATGCTTCCAGTCAAGAAATATCCTTTTATTAGGTGATATTTCTGTAAGAAAAATTGTATAAAAGAATATGAATTTTCTTAAGGTTATCGATAACTACTACTCATTTTCTATTCAGAAAGGTTTTAACAATTTATTATCAGGATATAAGAATGCCCACCTCACTGCAGCTTCACCAGCACCAAGCACTGTCACTCTGTTACTGGGTTTATGTATCAAATCAGATCAATTTTAGTTTTGTAGTAGAGCTGGCACGCTACTTAATGATCAAGATTGTATAACTATCTATAGAATCAACCAAATGAGTTAGTTATGAGAATTGAAGTGAAGCAAATTTAAATAATACTTCTCAACTAAAAATAAATCAATGGAATCTAACCTTGCATGTATTACGCTCAATTTCTCGTTGCCTCTTTTCTTGTTCTTCCAATTCTCTCTCTCTCTGCACCAAGTTTTTAATATGTTCTGGGTATTCATCCACTTCTAGAAATTCTATCAATAATAAAAACAGGATAAGACAGTGTCACTGAAATTGGGATTCTTTTATTCATGCTGTTCTACTATGTGCCCTGGCATATCCTGTTAACTCTATACTCATGGAAATGCATTTCAGTTACATTCTTTTCTCAACTTGGAACACGAGATTCTTCTAGGCAAACACAAAAAGGTATTGCTAGTCAGGTCTCATATTTTAAAAAGTCATATATCCATTGAAAATGGCTTCTGAGTCCAAGAGACCTTAAGCATGCAGACTAAGATTTTAGAGTTAAAAAGTCCTGTAAAACTCAAAACCAAAACCATTTCTGATTTCAAATTGTGCCATCACCATCAAATTGTGTGACCTTGGGCAAGTTTACCTCTCCAGACTCAGATTTCTTTAGCTTATTAATAGTCTCTACCCCACATAATTATTGCCTGGGATAAAATGAAATTTGATAAACGCTACTGCTATTGCAGTAGTTGATACTATTACAACTGCTACTTATTTGTTATTTATTTTGCAATAATATTATCTTTTCTTTGTTCTTGAAATAATCTTTTAAGTTGATTTCTAACCAAACAAGGCCGGTTGAATGACCAAACTGATAACTTTATCCATTACATTCCTCTCTGCATATTGTCATTTGAAAAAAAAAAAAAAAGTGACTATCATTTCTGAGGCTACTTTTAACTAGTTAAAAGAGTACACACAAAATATTACCAACACCTACATACAATTTGCTATTGTGGCTGCTATTATTATTATTATTATTATTATTATTTTGCAGTGCTGGGGATTGAACCCGGGGCCTCAACTGAGCTATATCCCCAGTCCCATACAAATTATTTTTAAGAAAGCTTTTTAATGATTTTAAATTCACATGTGACTCAAAGTAATACAAGTAACAATATGAGAGTAAGACATAATTTAATAAAGTCAATGGTTGGCATTAAATAAGGAGAACAACTGATACCAAAAGGATCATGTCTCTGGTAAAAGGTAAAATGCAATGGTTTTAGAAATGAGTTACAAATTAAAAATTATTCACTATATATCATGCAGCGCCCTCTGGTGCTTTATTACAAAACTAGAGCTTGGGGAGTAAAGGCTGGGTCTACACAGGACACAAAAATTACAATCCTGAGTCTGTCTCCAGGTAACTTTGACCTAAAACAAGTTACTCTTTGATGTACAGTTCCTTTATGATATAGTAAGAATGATTACTTATGTTCTTAAAACTCTGTTCTGAAATGCCTTCTTGCTATAAATTCCATTTAGTAAAGTCTACATTAAGTTATTGAATAGTTACTGTATGACAGATCCTAGAATATATTTTTGATAAAAAGAGAATTAAGTTTTAAGCCTTCTATCAACTGACTCCACAATCTGATAAAGGCTTAGAAAAATGTGAACAAAAATATTATAATGCTAACAAGTTACTAATATGGTAGTTTCTAAACAAAAAAGTATGTTGAAATCAAAGATAGTGATTATGTTTTTAATTATAAAATGAATATGGGCAAACACACCATCTTTGTGTATATCTGCATGTTCACATACAACCCTGTTAACAATAATGCATGACTCAGTCAAAATTAGCAAGAAAAAACAAGAACTGTAATTTTAAAAGCAATTATTACCAAAAAGTAAAAATAAAATTTGCTTTATATTTAGGATTGCTTCTGGGATTCTTATTAAAATTAAAATGTAATAAAGGATGTACATTAGATTCATATAAACTTACTTGCTTTTTAATACAATAAGCAGAGATATTTAACTCTAGTTCCTAAAATGTTTCTAGAGTGTTTCAGGTTATTGAGGGATACCATTCAGAGTATTTAGATACTAACACACACCAAAGCCTTGAAACTGAAGACAATAATGGCTACATTTGATGGCTACATCAGTGCATGTCAGATATGATAAATTCTTAAAATGTTATTTCATTTTTATAACAACCATAAAAGCACTATTATTAACCCATTTTACAGATGTGTAAAGAAAGCGGTTCAATAACTTGCTCTAGAACATGCAGCTGGTGAGTTTTGAGGGCTATACAGGACTGGGATTATTATCACTGTACCAAAGTGCACATAATTCAACTTACTGCAAATAAATATCCAATTTATTTAAGGAATAATAAGTGTTACTTGTTCCTTAGTGTATTAAAAAACATTTCAACCTTTTTCCAAGTTTTTTACCACTAAATTCATAAAATTATAATTCTTTCAAGTATTAAAAAACCCAATTGTTCTATCATTTAAAAATTGTTATGTGGATTTGCAAAATTTGCAAAAGCAACAAATTTATACTACAAGCAAAACCAAATAACTGTAAGTTAACATACTTGCATTTCTTGTTGGATCCTTCAGTCTATATATCAGCATATATGCATTTGTGGAACTAGTAGAAACATAAAAAAGATTAATAGGGACAAAACGTAAGATTCCATTTTCAAGCAACAAATATTCATTTAAAATTGTGGGTTTTTAAATTTCAAACAATCACAAAGCCACACCTTTTTTTCAGATATGTTAAAATTTAAAATATTCCAGAAAGAAGAAAATCTGCATTTTTAAAAAATGACACATGTATGGAAAGATTCTTTATCTCCTCTTGCTAACAAAGTAAAGTGTTCAACAAAGCCATGTACTGAAATGACAACTGTCAGAAGTCAGCACATTTTTTCTGGAAGGGGCCAGAAAGAAAAACCCTTAGGCTTTGTAGGCCAGATAGTCTGTGTTGCAACTACTCAATTATGTTCTTGTAGTGTGAAAGCAACAACACAACATATATAAACACAAGACTATGTCAGTATTTTAATAAAACTTTATTTGCAAAATCTGGAGATGGGCTGGATTTGGCCCATGGGCTGTGGTTTGCAACCTGGGGGTTAATATTTGAGGATAAAAAAACAGAGAAGCTAAAATTAATTCAAACTTATAAACACTAAAAATTACCTTGCAAAAGCACTGGAATAATATCCTCTGCTTCCTGAAGATCCACCATGTGTTTTCTTAATGTCTTCTTGTGTTATCTAAAAAGATGTTAATATTGTTTTGTAAAATCTATGGCACCACCAAATTAAGGCCAATATGTAATCCAAACTTTTAACTATAGAGTTAAATGCTGCACAAGATCCTGAAAATGTACCACAAAGACACTAATTCAAAAAAATGTAACGGTAATTAGTGGCTGCTTACCAGCCAGTCAGTTCTAGTGTTCTTGATGACACATGATGCACAAAGAGTGCATATGAGGGCTCAGGGCAAGAGGAAAGTAAGTAGACTATCTTGGGAAACATTCACCAAGATAAAACAAAGAACTATGATAAGCAAAAGAAATTCACTGAAAATGAAGGAATTATTTGAAGTGGATCTTGAGATATATCACTACACAGATACTTATATTTTAAATAAACTCTACTCCTGTCTTTCAGAGCAGTAATCTGAAAGGACACCTCCTTACCCGGCTAACATGTTGATCATTGAAGCTGTACCACTGCTCATCACTGAATGACTTTATACAAGCATAATAATGACCACCAGCAGCACTCCCCGAATGAACCATAACAGAGAAGAGCTCATAGATCAAGGAATTCTGAGGGGAAAAAAACAAAAGTAATTCAGAGGAGAGGAAAACCATAAAACCCTTCTTTGACTATTTGCTATTCTCTATTAACACAAAACAAAATAACATGATAGCTGTCCTACCTATTACAGGTTAATTTTTCTCTAAGATAAAATTAAATGACAAGCCACCAAAAAAATTTATATATCACAAGTTTCACTCAGCGTATTTCTTCACATCTTAATTTTGCGATAACCTTCGGGACTATATCTATCTATAAATATAAATTTACATGAAAATTAAAAAACATCCTGAAATTTAGAAGCACAAGCTAAGCGCAACACTTCTTTTAACATGCACAGCAAACATCAAGAAATCTCATATGAAATACTGTTTTTTTATTCAAATAAGATTCTATTTCCTTTACAAAAGAGTTGAGAGCTTTTATTATTTGCAACATCTTCTAATGTACTTATGTAATATCTGTGATATAATGATCTGTTAATCTGACATCTCTCCCTTATATTAAGAATGAATCCTGAATTCTACTATATCTATAATAAATTAAAATTATTTCTTAATAATGTCTTCTTCGGTAAACAATTCTTCACCGGAACAAAATAGACTATTGTTGAAGTTGTTTTTGAAAGAAAACTGGAATAAAAAAATGATTTACAAATGGATTGTCTTATATTTGTGGTTATCTTTTCTTTCAGCAGCTGTGATACTTCACAGGTCCTAAGACAGCTGGAGATACTAGAGATCTTGCAGATCATTAATTCTATTATGAAAAGGACAGGGAAATAAAAGGAATATAAGAAGGTTAAAAAGGCAGTTTGATAAGATTCCTTACTGCCAAGCAAGTTCTTTTTTAAAAGTTCTTTTAGGATGCCATTCTTGTGGATGGAAATGATTTGGAGTTTCACTGATCATGTATTATGTCTGATTCTACTGTCTTTCCAATTTCCATCCTCCCCTCCCTTCCCTTCATTCAGTTTCTGTTCTTTTGTGCGCTTCCCTTATTGTGTGTTATTTATTAATTTCCCTCTCCCTCCTCCTCCTGCAGTACTTCTTTTTCTTTTTCTTCCTGCAGTACTGGGGATTAAACTCTGGCCTCACACATGAGGCAAACGCTCTACTACTGAGCTGTTAAAGCCTCAGCCCTCCCTTTAATTCTTTAGGCAAAGGCATTTGTGCCTCTGAGAAGTCTCATAACATTCAATTTATCTTAAACAACTTTAAACTGACTGTAATTATTATTATTGAAGTTTCTAGAACAAATTCTGAATTTGTCTGAAAACTTCCTTATGTAGTTAAATTTTATTTCTAAAACTAAGATTAGTCATAGTGACAGAGGTTTCAGAATTTACCTGCAATCCAGAATTTGGTTTTAAAGCATTGAACAACTTATAAACTGCACAACTACATAATATTAAAGTGTTTTGAATGTAATAAATAAATATGTAGTTTATCATTGCAGGTTTTTACACATCAGATCTTTTAAAAATTACTTTTTGAAAGTGTGAAGACACAGATTAAAATACCTTTAAAAGAATCTGATGACAAACTCTGGATGTGATTACATGACATGAATAATATTTTATGATATGGAGACACCCTGTATTTTTAAAAGCCTGCATCTTTACATTTTAAAAGTTTCATTATAATTAACAAAGCCAAAATATAATTATTTCTCTGGAAAATTCTGAAGGTAGAAAATTCTAGATTGTAAAGGTAGACGGAATCACCTTCCAAATCAGAATTACATAAACATATATATCAGAAACAGGATACCATATCATAAACAAACATAAACATACAAACATAAACATACCACAAACAAAACATAAACAAAATAAGGTCTATATGAAAGAGTCAGGGTTCTCAAGAGCAGCAATTTTAGTTCCAAATCACAAATTGATTGCTAAGAGGTAGAAAGGGGATTAAGGGTGACTTTATCCAAATGTAGAATGGTAATTTGTAAATACAATTACATAAAAACATACCCTATTATTCTATTTTAATACCATTAACAAAATAATACAGTGCTCTTAGATAAAAGAGGCATAAATCTTCAAACACAGTATTGGCAAGCAAATTTACAAAGTTCTAGATCTGGGAAGGACAACAGAAAAGATCTAGTCAAATTCCTCCAAAATGTGCCAACAGAGAGGCACAAAGACTAAATGATTTGCCTAAAAGTGATACAACCTGTTAAGGGAAATGTCAGAACTAAAGCCTGGGATTATCTGAACTTCTTATGCACAGGTCCAATAGTGACCATTTTAGGCTTTGTGGGTCATGTGATGTTTGCTGCAGCTTATTCCAATAAAACTTTACTCACAAAACTAGGGAGCACCAAGTGACAGAGCTGGAAGTTCAGAAAACACCAAGCAGGATAAATTACCCTTCCCCCCCAAAAAAACCCACAAAAAACTTTTCACATTTAGGTTTATCATATTCAGACTTCATAAAACCGAAAATCTTCAAGGGAGTCAGAAGGGAAGTTAGCACCTTATCTACAGAGGAACCAAGATAAGTATCACAGAATACTTTTTATTATAAATCATGGAGGCAAGAAGAGAGGACAGTGAAATAATTCAAGTGTTGAAGAAAAAATTACCAGCAGCATAGAATTATATGTTCAGAGAAATAACTCTTCAAAGGTGAAGGAAACTGGAAATCAGTATAAAAAGGAAAAGCAGAAAACTCACAAATATGAGGAAATTAAAAAACAAAGAACCAAAGAGTCAGCATGAGAAATTAGAAAATATCCTGAAACAAATGAAAACAAAACCACAATATATCAAAATGTATGGATGTGTAACTAGTAAGGAGACTGAATTACTTCACTGGTGAATTCTACTAAACATCTGAGGAAGAAATCACTTCCAAATCAAGTCCAAAAAGATCATCCAAAAAGAGGGAACACTATGTAATTCTTCCAAAAGTCTAAAATCACTTCCAAAAAGAGGGAACACTATATAATTCTTTCTGTAAGTCTAGCATTACTCAAACAAGATAAACATTTTACAAGAATGGAAAACTACACACCTATGCCTCTCATGAACACAAATAAAAAAATCTGTAAAATACTAGCAAATGAAATTCAACAATGTCTAAAAAGAATTACATATCATAACAAAATAGGATTTGTTCCAGTTAAGCAAAACTGGTTCAATATTAGAAAATTAATCAAAGCAATTCAAGAAAAATAACTACATGATTATCATATCTATTCAGAAAAACTGTTGACAAAATCTAATCCCCCTTCATGATAAAACAAACAAACCTCTAAACAAACTAGGAATGAAGGCAAACCTCCTTAAAATGACAAAGGATACACACAAAAAATGTAGAGCCAATATCATACTTAATGGTAAGAGACAAAAAGTTTTCTTCCTAAAATAAGGAGGAAGGCAAGGATGGTGTCTCTCGCCACCCCTAGTTAGCACTGTATTGGAAGTCCTACTGAGTACAGTAAGAAAAGAAAAAGACATACACATTGGAAGGGAAGAAATTAAACTGCCTTTATTTGCAAATATCATGAGTTTTCAGAAAAACAGGCCAATGACTGGATTGGGCTCTTAAACCATAGTTTACCAACTTTTGCTATAATGCAATGTTCTTTATATTAAGTTAAAATATATCTGCTTATTCATTATATAGCAATTCCTGCTCACCTATCTCTGTGTTGAATGAGGTAATTTTAAAAGATAAAGAATAGTGGTGATAGTGGTGAGGATAATGGCGTTGATCTAGTAACAGATTTATTCTAGTAAAAACCCATTCTTAAGTACTGCCCCCAAATCTCTAATATTTATATGACTGTAAAATTTGAGACTTCAAGTGATTTATTATTCACACCACACACAAGACATTTTTACCTGTAATCCTCCCCTCAATAAAGTAGAATACATCAAGGTAAAAGAAGTGGTTTGATAAAACCTTAAAATCATTCACACAGAACAAAGAAAAACCTATCCCAGAGATTATCCAGTTCTGTGGTTTTCAAATTATAATCCATGGAACTCTATCATTTTCCAAAAGTGCCTAAGGACTATTATGGGAGAGTCTGACAGGAAGACTGAGAGCTTTGGCTTTCTGCTACCTCAGAAAGATCAATTCTATTATTAACTCTTCCAAAAGTGTTCCTATGGCCAGGATCTTTCAAATCAACAGAGCAAGTCCAACACTTTCATTTTGCTAGGGGGGGAAACTCAGACGATATATAAAGTTTGCTGACTTGCTACAATGTTAAAGGTAGAGGTAGTACTAGGATCTTGGTTTCCAGGTTGCTGGGCATCCTTTCTTTCTTGTTTTTATTGGGGGGGTGGGCAGTTTATAGATCAATCTCCCAGAAATTAATGTTCCCACCAATAAGTAGGTTTTTTTGTATGTTTAATTATGGTCTTATACACATGCACATATACACAGAAAACTAGTAACATTAAGAAGTCAATGTTTAAAGATAAAACTTCTTTCAAAGAGTCTGAGTCAAATAGCTACATAATTATAAAGAAACTCAGAGATAATTTTCTCTTTTAATTAAAAAACAGGGGGGCTAGAGGTATAGTTGTGTAGTAGAGCACCAGACTGGCATGCATAAGGCCCTGGGTTCAATCCCCAGCACCAAAAGAGTAAAAAATAAAAATTAAAAAAAACCCCCACAAACTATGAAAGGTACCTTTTCAAGTCCAGGTTTTGAAATCTTTTCAGTTCCACTATTGCTCTCAAGGCAGATTCCTTCATCAACACCATCATCATTGGAGAAATCATTGCTCATCTGATCACTATGACAACTACCTTCATTTTCTGCTCCACTATCAGTGCAACTTTCAGTTTGAGGAGATTTCTTAATAAAACAAAATTACCTTACAATTATAAGTCAAATAAATGAAAACATATTTGAAACTTTTTACCTACATTCTAACATTTTTACATAATTTAATATATCCTTAATAATAAAAGTATTTAAGTAAATTTCTCTTAAACTCAGAATTTAAACAAGTAAAATAAGCACTTCAATAGCATTTCTAAAAGTCTGAACAACAAATCAGTGATTTAGAATTCTACTAAACCCCATTACGTTTATCATTGCACAGTAACAACATAAAATTATCAATTCTTTCAGCACAATCCATAAAAGCAGAGAATGTAAGCTCCAAACTGAGATCCTTTTGTTTTCAAATCCCAGGAGAATATCCTATCTTTTTAACAAAAAGACCAATTCAGTTTATCACTGTGTTAGGTGTTATAGATAATTAGAAAGAAAAACAAGATATCATATCTATCCTCAGAATTTTATATTCTAGTGTACAGGAGGCAGACATAACTTTTCTATGTTTTATGGTTTTAAAGAATCACATTCACACAAATTCAACTGAAGAATTCTTAGAAATTCCCAAACAACCCTTTTTTTTTTTTAAATATTTTATGGACATACCTAAAAATGTTTTTATTTAAATAGTTTGAGAATTCTCTAAGAAAAAACTCATGATGTGTATAAGGCATTGCACAGAAGTTCTTTTTTCCAAGCACTTTCGTTGTAGGAACTGCATCAAGTATGCAGTCTTGCTCCCTCAAGAAAATCTGGTTCAAGGAAAAATGGTGGTGAAAACCAATTTCAGAACTTTAAGTCAAAAGAGATCATTCTTAAAACTTCTCCAACAAAGTCAAATTATCTCTTTTCTCAAGAACTCTACCTAGAACTTCTTTGTAAGAACCTACCAAACTTTATATCTAAGTTTCCTTCCCTTGGAAAAGATTTCCCTTTACAAGAAATACATTAGATATAAACAGAAGATGGATGTAATACACATCTATATTTAAGTAGAAATTTTATAAAGATTACATCACCTTTGAAAATTTAGTGTATTTCTGGTAGCTATCCTAACTTAAAAGTGTTGGAAATACTATTTTAAATTAAACTTTTGAAAAAGTTATCTGGCCATAGTTACCATTTAGTAAACGTCTACTTCATCTAAGGCATCAATATACAATAGCTATAAAAAAAAATTATTATCCTTACAGACAAGGAAAATGAGGCTCAGAAAAGTTATGTGAATTACCCAAGGTCAAGAAGCTAGGAAAAAGCAAGACAAGGATTTGAACTGACATTTACTTTTTTTTTTTTGGTGGTACTGGGGATTGAACCCAGGGCCTCGCACATGATAGGCAAGCACTCTACAACTGATCTAAATCTCCAGCCCTTTTTAAGTTTTATTTTGAGACAGTGTTTCACTAAGCTGTCCAGGCTGCTTGAACTTAAAATCCCCCTGCCTCAGCCTTCTGAGTAGCTAGGATTACAGGCTTTGAACTGACATTGAGCTAAACCCCAACATATGCTCTTCTATACCACATTGCCTCCTGGTGCTAAGTAGTACTAAATAAAACTTGATAAATGTTTAGAATTATTTTTGAGCTCCTAGGAAAAGGCATTTTTATAAATATAGCAATCAATTCAAATCAGAAAAAAATGTTTCATGGTAGTTTTGAGAATAGAAAAAAGATTTAATCACTCTGAACGACTATGCTAAATGATCATAAATATTTCATAAAATGAAATCAGAAGAATTTTGAAAAGAATAGAATGAGAGAATATACATCTTTTATTGAATAGGGCTAGAGGAATTCTGGGAGGTCAATGAATAGAAAGAAACTAATGATCATTTCATGTGTATGGCAAAGTCCCATGATCAAACTATTTAAAGTTTAAAAAAACTAATTAAAAAAGGAAAAAAGAACACGTTGCATTTCATAACTTTCTAACCTAGTTAAGAGCTAGTAAACATTAAGTGAAAATAACTCACTCTGTTTAATACAAGAAATTAAGTTCATGCCACTTACTTTCTTTATTCATTCATTCATATGTACTTTTTCCATGTTTAGTACATATCAGAAACACAAAGCCCACTGGTAGACTAGTTTCAAGTACTAAGAAATTATGAAACATGATTACTCAAAATCAAGAAAAAATTTCAGAGCTAAGATTCTTACTGTCTTTTCAAAAGAGTTATAAATTACTTTAACCAAACGAGAATATGTGAAGTGTAGTTTATGGTGGGGTCAGGAAAAGCTAATACAAGGGTAATTCTTTTTTAAATAGAAGTTTGCATTAGAAAATAAGGAAAAGCTTTCATTGAGGTGACCATCTAAATGGCATCTACTCTTTTTTTTTTTTTTTTTTTTTTTAAATATGAAAAGATAGCCAAAAGCTTTTGTACTGGGGATTGAACCCAGGGGCACTCCACCATTGAGCCATATTCCCAGCCCTATTTTGTATTTTATTTAGAGACAGGGTCTCACTGAGTTGCTTAGGGCCTTGCTAAGTTGCTGAGGCTGGTTTTGAACTCGTGATCCTCCTGCCTCAGCCTCCCAAGTGCTGAGATTACAGGGCGTGCGCCACCACGCTCAGCGGCATCTACTCTTAATTTACTTCAAACACCTCTTTTAAAAACATGTGAACATGTGTACCTAAAATGGATTTATGAGAAATATTTTATAACAAGGAAATATAATAAATATTTACCTCATCTTCAACGTCAATAAATGTACTCATATCTAGCTCCTCAGGAAATGTCATTCGATCATTTAATTTAATCCTATGCATGGTTGTATAATCAAAATCAAATCTTTTCAACTGTAAGGTCAGAAGATAAGGGAAATGCAAAAACCGAAGGCCCTAAAAAGAAACAAAAAGGAGGGACTCTATTGGATATTGAATATTACCTCAAGTAATTAAGAACTGATCTCTACATGGCATTTACCTTTCGAGCATCACATTTCTTCTTACAACGTTCACAAAAATACTGATTTGGGCCATCCAGGATTTCTGGCTGAATAAATGCATGTAATGCTTCTTCCTAGTTAGAAAAAATATAATTGTTTTTATAATTACTTAAAATATTAAAGAAAAGCCTTAAATATAAAAACTCTGCAATTACCAAAAAGTTTATAAGTAGAATGACTGAAAAATTAGGACCTCAAAATGCAACAAGGGGAAAAAGTTTTCAACAATAAAATAATGGTATCACTATAAAACTTAAATTTAAAAATAGTATTCCTTTTTGCACAAAACTGGTTTTTTTTGTTGTTTTTTTTTTTTTTTTGTATTGCTCATCAGTCATTTCTACCTAATTTTTAGTGACTTTACATTGTGGTATTTGGCTAAATAACCTAAAAAAGCATTCTTGGTCTTTACATCAAAATGTAATTCTCTACTTTTTAGAAATGTAATTATATACATCACTTTAATGTTACAACAGACCTTTTTTAAACTGTACAATAAATAACATTGTTCTCTGAAGAATTCACACTATCCATATGCTTAAAAATCATGTAATCATTCTTAAACAAGATAGTCAGGATCAGGAAGTAATCTCCTACTGCACTAGGTATAAAGTCTGAAAACCACAGTAAAGTCTCACTGCATGTGAGATACTGCTCTATTGGAAAAGGTATGAAAGCTCCTGAATTTTTCACCTAGTAGAACCACGTGATTTTTCCTTCCCTGTACAAACTTAAGACAGAAGCAAGAAACTCACTGTAAATGCTACTGAAGAATCACTAGACATAAAATCATTTTTTAATCACTGGCTTTTCATGATTAAAAACTTAGTCAATATAACAAATTAAGATTGGGTACATAATCTCAAATTTCATTTGATGGTCTCTCCTTCACACATATTTATTACATACAAAGAAAAAAACAGAATCATTAAGACAAAGTTTCCTCAAAACTTCTGTTGATACAGAACAAATTGTTCCTCAAAAGATAAATAAAGGAGTTTGATCTAGTAAAACACACTTAGTTGCAAAATAGCCATTAAGGGTTATCAAACTACTATCCACATATTGTTTTACATAACTCACTTTGGAACAAAATAAAAATATGAAAAGATAGCCAAAAGCTTTTAAATTCATCCCATCTTTTATATTGTTCTCATACCAGAAGGAGGTATTAAGAAGGAAGAAAAAACAAATAGCAGGGTTTTCCCACATGACCAAGCATTTTACTGCAAGTCATATGAAAGGATACACTTAGAAAACTTTTTTTTTTCTCTTTAAGATATATTCTAAGAATGCAGATAGGTAAATTCTGTGAAAACCTAACAGAGAAAAAGACATGTATAGCTTAAATGGACTGAAGCCAAATTTGCCAGGCTTTCCAAATACAAGTAATTTGAACTGGTAAAACAATGCTTAAAAAGAGGGGAAGGGGAGGGAAATTGAGAAAATGATGTAACTTAAATTCTACTTTTCTAACCTAATGTGTGCACTGGTCTCTGGCTTACAGTTCATAGATAGGGACAGACTAGAGAACACTCAAATACTCAAACTCTTCAACTTTTTAAAGATTTTGCTACCTCAGCCTCATTTTCCTTCACCCCAGCATTATTTTTTCTAAACCATTTCAGAAATTTACCTCAATCAAACTTAAGGGAATTTAATAATGATAATGTACTTTTGTCACACCATTTTCCAATTCTATCAATCACCCTAATAATGCCCTTTGTAACGTTTCTCACTATTTAGTACAGAATCTCATCCAGGGTCACAGATAATCTGTCTCTCCAGATTTCTTTAATATGAAGTAATTCCAAAGCCTGCCTTTCTTTAATGATATTAATATTTTTTGAAGAAGAGACAGTGTTCTGCAATTTGGATTTGTCTTATGTTATTCATTTCAGATTCATTTTACACATTCCTTGCTAGATTATTACTACAAAGGTCAAACTTTGCACCTTTGATTTTAGCATTTACTAAAGATTCTTGCCTAAACCAAATTTTAATGCCATTTGCTCGAAAATCTTTATAACCGATTTAAGCCCATTCATATTGATTTGACTGTATGTTTGGTTTTTAGCTCAGTCACTATTATATAATCATTACATGTCTATTTACTGTGCTCCTTTCTTTACTTTTGTTTTGGTCTTTTTAAACATTTTCTTTGGTATTTATCAAGGTTAGGAATTTTGTTCTAGTAGTTACTTTTGCCTTTACACTTTTGTTAATACTCTTACTTCCTTTTGTTTCCATAAGCTTTTTTCCTGGTCTGCCCGCTTTAAGTATCCTTTGTCTTTATCCACCTAAGTCTGTGACCTTATTCTAGTTTCACTTTCTCCCCTTTTTAAAAGTGATGTTTTTTGTACTTTGTCCAACTATATATAACGTTTCATATTTTTCTTCTACCTATGTCCCCACCCTTATTTTACTTAGTCTTTAATTTTACAATTAAGTGTATTGACAGTTTTTTTTTTTTACTGAAGTTTCCCCACTGATCTCTTGGCTGGATTAAGCTCATCTGCTAATAAACTCAATGGCTCATGAACACAATACCTAATGAATTCTAGAATGTTCACATTTGCTTTTTTCTTACCACCATAACTGAAGAAACACTTAGCTTGATATCAAATCCGTGGCTTATAATTTGAGTTTCTTGAAATTGTTACTCTATTGCTATTATTTACCTTCAGAAGTATAATGATAGCCCAATTTACCTTTATCAAGTTAAAAAAGTTACTGTGTCTCAGACTTCATTGTTCTAGGTCACTTTTTCCACAAACGTGGTGGGTCTTTTAAAAGGTGTATTTGATATTTTCCTCACTCCCAGAAAGTTCTTCTGAATTATAATTTAACCATTACTTCTTTTTCATGATTTTTCTTTTTCACACGCTTCCATTAAACTGGAGATCCTTTGTTGGTCTTCTTTTTCACTTTTTCCTGCAATTCTTTTTGCTTCTTCATCTCATTTTCATTGGATGTTCTTCAGATTTCACTCTCTTGATCATTTTGTAATTTATTCCTCCTTTCTAAGATAGTTTTCTTTTCTTCAGTTTCTTTCCTGAGTTCAATGAACTCTTGCTGCACTTCTTCCTGTTTTTTGACTCATTTCTTCCCTTAAATTTTGAATACCAGGTTTTGGTTTGCTGATTTAAGAAGAGCTATGGTTTCAATATGGTTTGTTTCCTCCAAGACTCATGTTGACATTTAATCTCCATTTTGAGGTATTAAGATGGAAGCTTAATCACCTATGGTGTACAGGTGGGGACTTTAGGTTTAGATAGGGTCATCGGGTGAAGCCCCATGACTGAATACTGAGGCTTCTTACGAGAAAGACCAGCAATGTATGTTCTTGTTGCTCACCAGGTAATGCCCTGTGCTGCCTGAAAACTCTGCTAACAAGAAGGCCATCACTCGATGCAACCCCTAACCCTACACCAGAAGTGAGCCAAACTAAACTCCTATTCTTTGTAACGTACCCTGTCTATGGAGCTGTTATTAGCAATAGAAAACATATGAGACAGGATACTCTTAAGTCTGGAGTACTGAGTTACAGCATTCTAATTCTGTTATTTTTCTGAAATTAGGTTTTTTGGTTTTGTCTTGTTTTTTGGTGGTGGTGAAGGGTACTGAGGATTGAACCCAGGGACACCACTGAGCTACGTACGTCCCTAGTCCTTTTTATTTTTTAAGACAGGATCTGACTATATTGCAAAGGTTCGTCTCAAACTTGTGATCCTTCTACTTCAGGTTCCCCAGTTGCTGGGATTGCAGGTGTGCATCACTGTGCCTGGAGTATAATTCTATTCTATATGTTGCTTAGTTCCAGTTGCTAATGTTTTGGGAAGGATTTTCTCATATGCATGAAGGAAACACACACACACACACACACACACACACACACACAGTTAACTGGTTTTGGCTGAGTATCAGGATAAGAACAGCTTCATAGAACAAATTGGGAAGGATTCACTACTTTGTCTCTCCTTTTGAAAGAGATTGGTAAAACTGGTATTCAATGTTCTTCAAATGTGTGGTGCAAATACCCAGTGAAACAATCCACTTTTGTACACTTCCTTTTCAAGAGATTTTTTAATTATAAATTTAATTTGCTTAATAATTATGTGGCTATTCAAATTATCTAATTCATACTGGTTGAGTTATACCTTATGCTTCTGAAGGTATCAGTTCATTTTACCGAATGAAATAGGTTGTCAAATTTGTGTGTGCAAAGTTGGTCATTATACTCCCTTTCTATATCATTTTGATATCTGTAAGACCTGTAGTGATATATCCTTTTCATTCTCAATACTGGAAATTTCATTTCTCTGTCAGTCTTGCTATAGGTTTTAAAAGTTACTGATCTTTTCAAAGAATCAGTTCTTTATTACTTTTCTATACTATTTCCCACTGATGGGGGATGTCACTTATTTCAACTGCTTACATTCTTATCATTGTGTCTACTGGTTGTTTTTTTTTTTTCTTTTTTGGCTCTTCTTTTCCCAGGTTAGGTGAACTCAAGATTACTGACTTGAAACTTTTTTTCTTTTTAAATTAAATTTTCTATGCTATAAATTGCCCTTTCAACACTGCTTTGGCTGGCTGAAATTTGGTATATTTTCATTTTCATTCAGTTCAAAGTATTTGTATTTCCCTTGAGACTGTCTCTTTGACCCATGGATTATTCAGAAGTATGTATGTTGTTTAGCCTTCATGTTTTGGAAATGTTTGTGTTTTCTGTTAGTGATATCTATTCTGATTCCACTGTAGTTGGAAACCATATATACTATGATTTTCTTTTAAATTTGTTGAGGTTTGTTTCACGACCAAGAGTAGGTCATAAAACATATCTTTCATGGGCACTTGAGTATATACTCTCCTCACTAGATGAAACATTTATAACTATCAACTAGATCCTGTTAGATAATGGTGTTGAGTTCTTCAGTAACTGCTATTTCTGTTTAGTCATTCTATCTACACTGGATGTTGAAGTCTGGAACTATAATTGTAGATCTGTCTGTTTCTCTTTTCAGTTCTGAGGTTTTTGCCTCACATACTTTGGAGCTCTGTTACTTGGTGTACACAAACTTAGTACTGTTGTCTAGGTGGACTGACCTTTATAAACATGATACAATGCCCCTGTCTCTGGTAATTTTCTAGTAGATTTGCTTTAAAATCTGCTTTACCTGCTGTCAATTGGTACCATTCTTTTATCAGTTTAAGTGTAGAAATCTTACCTCCCTTTATGTCTTTAGACACTGCCTGATTTACAATAAACTTGTCTTAAATATTTCTTCTCACTGAGAATCATATCAGACAGTATTATAATTTTGGTCTAATCAAATCTAATTTGGAAAACTCAGTAAGGGAAGAAACCTACTATGTTTATTCATTTTTGCATACTTTGTTCTTACTTCCTGATGCTCCAAGATGCCTTCCCCTCATAATTTCCTTTCTGTTCAGAGACCAGTCTTAAATTTTTTTTTTTTTTTTTAAAGAACAGGTCTGCTGATGACAAACTCTCCCAGTTCCCTTCATCTGAGAATATCTTGATTGTTTGTGTCTTCATTCTTGAATATTTTCACTAGGTATAAGACTGGTTGACAGTTCTTTCCTTCTGACACTAGAAAAAATGCACCCCTTCCTTTTGGCCTCCATAGTTTTTAATGAAAAATGTGCTTATGAGAAAATCAGAGAGCTTTTCCTCTATAAGAAAGGCATGTTCACTCTCTTGCTAGTTTTCAGATATTTTCTTCAAGTTTCCAGAAGACTGCTACAGCTGGACCTAATGTAGTTCTTTTGGTTTATCCTATCTGGGATTCATTACCCCTTGGATTTAAAGGTCTGTGCCTTTTGCCAAATTCAGGAAGTTTTTGATCACTATTTCTTTGAGTACTTTTTTCCTCTCCTCTCAGCACTCCAATGCCACAATTTTTACCTTTTGTTACAGTCCCAGAGGTCCCTGAAAACCCAGGTTCTTTTGTTTTCATTCTATCCTCTTTCCGCTGTTTAGACTGGGTAATAGCAATTGTTTAGGTTTTTGGGATTTTTTAGTACTGGGAATTGAACCCAGGGGCACTCAACTACTGAGCCACATCCCCAGCCCTATTTTGTATTTTATTTAGAGACAGGGTCTCACTGAGTTGCTTAGGGCCTTGCTAAGTTGCTGAGGCTGGTTTTGAACTTGCAATCCTCCTGCCTCAGTCTCCCAAGTGCTGGGATTACAGGCGTGCGCCACCGCACCCAGCTAATAGCAATTGTTCTATCTTCAAGTTCATTGACTTTCTTCTGTCTCCTTCATGCTGTTGCAGAAGCTATCCATTAGTTTTTTAGTTCTAAATTCCATTTCTTTGCATGGTATTTCTTCCCTGAGACTTTCTGTTTTCTCATTTGTTTCAAGTGGGTTTGAAATTGCTCACTGAAGTATTTCTACTGATGGTTGCTTAAAAATATTTCTCAGATAATTCTAATATCTCTGTCATTTCAGAAATGTGAATTTTGCTTTTAATTTGAACTAAGACTTCTTACTATATACAATTTTTAAGAATTGAAATATGGATGTTTTGGTATTTGGTATGAAATTTTAGACCTTATTTAAATCTTTTGGTTTAGTTGTATTCTTCTGACACTGCTTTAGCTGGGGAAGAGGCCCCTACCTAATGATTCCTAAATGGATTAGGAGTCTTGGATTTCTACTTAGCAAGGGCTCCTGATTACTGCTGGACAGGAGTATCTTTTTTATATATATATATAAACTCTTCAATTTTCCAGTATGTGTAGGAGGCCAAGGAGGTCTGATACTGTCCTGATGAGATAAAAATCTCGACTCTCTAGTCAGCATTCTCTGAAACTACCACACTCTGAAACTACCACAGTGGGGTAGGGGTGCGGGTAGTGGATGAGGGTAGTCAAGGAGACTTCTTACAATGTTATGAGGTTAGCTATAAAGTCTAGGATCTCCATTTAAAGGGCATGAGTTGAGGTGAGATCACTGTTTTTCTTTGGTGTTTGACTAAAGGACAGTCATTACTATCTCAAAGTTTTCTGACTTGCCAGCTGCAATTTTTCCTGGTCCTTTGGCTAGAGAGTGCAGAATATTTTAGTTTGCACCCATTGCTGTTTCCAGGTTGCAAACTTTTTCAGCTCCAAGTCTGGGATACATTAGGCAAAAAGAAAACCCAGGGAACTCACCACCGTATTATTCCTTGGGTGCTGAGGTCCCTAGTCTGTATGCCTTCTCTCCACCTTTCAGAGTCTTCTTCTACTTATGTTATATATACTGTTCAAGGCTTTCAGTTCTTTTAGTGGGAGGAATAGAGCAATGTATATATCTACTCCATCTTCCTGAAAGCAGAAATCCCCACTTTTAAAACTGGTTCCCACTATGTCCAACCACACAAATTCCTGGAAAAATGAGGGTAGAATCTGTGGAAGAGATTTTTCTTTATGTGATATTTACATATTTGGAAAATTTGGACCACTCTTTCATCCAAATGAGTTATATCCAGTCCAAATCATCTGTTAATCAGGGCAGGACTTGTAACATAAACTTGTATAAACTAAATACTTAGCTTTTGATTTCATAAAGACTTGCTAATTTAACAATTTTCCATTCAAACTTTAAACCAAACCTTAAGCAATGTTTGCTTAGGGAACAAAAGTTTTTTATATCATCTGATCTCTCCAAAGGCATTATATGGAACTACGTGCAGCTAAACTCAATTCAGACTTTTGAACACATATTGTTATTTTAAAAATGGCCTAAAACAATATGCTAAGAGTAGACACTAAATAAATATGTGATATGACAAAAAATATAACCATGAAAAGATAGTGTTCAAAATTTTAGTTAAAAAGAGAATTTCCTTAGAAATTTCCTTAGAAATGAGGTTATTATTTATAAAATATACTTATGTAATTAAGCAAAAATTCCATTTCTAATTTCTATGTATCACTAGAATGTATTTTGAATTACGTTCTTATGATAATACATTCTCAAATACTCTTGGCAATATTATAAGCAGATTCGAAGTTACTAGATTAATAAGCAACTCAGATTATTTTTATACAGTTCAGCCATACTAAACACAGAAAGTTCTAATTACCTAAAAAAATCATTAAGAACAGAATTTTCTTAAAACACTAATGCAAGTAATTCTTCAGCTGTTACTAATTTGGGGGGATTAAAAAGATATGTAAAGAGGAGACTACAACTGTAGCTCTAAACACACATTTTAGAACCCTGCTCCCCTTCAGTATCTCAAGGACATAATGTTAACAAAGCAGAGATATTCCTTAATTCACATAATGCAGAGCTTCCACAACGTGTTACTCAGAAACCTAATGTGCCCTGAGATATTAACAGATGTCCCTCAGAGAAAGAAAATGCTAGGTTAAACACAACTAAACAAAATTCTCTACTACAGGAATCACTGAGCCATTTAAAATAAAATGTGACTGTGATCTTCCAAGAGAGGATTATAGTTACAGTGTTACAAATTTATTTATTCATAGAAGTCTTTAAAGGAAGATCTATTAGGTCCTGTTAGAAATTCATGCTGAACAGAATCCAATTTGAAAGATACAGAATGGTAGAAAAGCCCTTAAGTATGCATTCCCTACTTGGCTACATAAAATGAAGATCAGAAGTTTAATAAATGTCATTTTTAATAATTGAAAAACAACTGAATAAAAAAATATGATGACTCTTTTTTGAATTGGAAGAGACTCCCAGCATTCATTATAAAATAATCTCATGCTGAAAATTTAAAAAATGATTATAGATGTTAAAATGATAAATCAGCTGAGTGCTAATCTCATTCATACTTTAATCTTAAATATTATTCTCAAGTTAATTTATTTGAGCACAGAGATATATAACTACAAATATTAGATACTTCAGATTAAAGTTAACAATAAACACTTTAATTTTTAATGGAAACTATTCAATCATCTGAAATTAAATATGAGGTTAATCAGACTTTATATACATAGCCAAAAATACTGTGGGGCTCACTGATCAAAACATACAATAAACTGAGCATCATAATTATCTATGCTATATGTGCATGTATATACTAGTGTATATGTTGCATATATCCAATAAGACAGAAATATTAGAGTTCACTAATAAAGGTAGAAAAATAAGTTTTAAGAATTCAATTAAAATTAAGGTCAAATTTAGGAGCCTGAATTAGCAATTTTATAATGCTTATTTTAAGTAGATTTTTTTAATCTACAAATGAAATTCTTTTTAAAACAAACCACAGAATTAACAAAATACACAATGGCAAGCAGTGATATAAAATTAATTTTAAATGCTGTATGATATTTGTGATTGAAGTGGTAGTAAGTTTTAAATCCAAAAGTAAGGGGAAATCACTTACCTCTAACTAAATTTCTCTGAAGGTAGTATCCTCCTTAGAACCCCTATCTTGGGTAGTTTCACCTGCTGTAATTTCCCACAGAGATTCCAGCAAAGTCTATGAAGTTTTAAGTTCCCTTCTGCAAGTCCTATTAGTGCATGTCTGTTATAATCCTGCTCACATACTGCTTCACAGCTATAACTTCCAATTCCCACTGAACCACCACCACCACCATCACCACCACCCATAACACTGGTGGAGGATACTACCTTTGGAGAATTTCATTTAGAATTCTGATACTGTTCACTTCTCCAGAAGTATCCTCCAAATCACTTCACTGCTGTCTATAATACACTCAACACAGTGGAAGCAAATCAGCAGGCAAATAAGTAAATAAATAAATAAATAAATAAAGACTAAGCTAAGTAATTGTTATTTCCTGAGTGCTCAAATATAAAATCCCAACATAATAGTACAAAAAATGCCTATCTTCCTCAATGTTCAATTAATGTGTAAAAAAATTAAACTGAAAAATCTTTCATAAAAAATACTTTGATAAGGTAGAAAAAATAGTTGCCATCACTTGGGACTACCAAATCCTTTCCTAGCATGTTTTGTCAGAGAAATGCCAACACTTAAAAATTAGTTAAGAAATCAGTAATTAAAAGACAGTGTTTTATAATTTTTTAGTGATTTTTCTGAATATCATTTCTATTTCAAATGGTCAAAATAAAGTTCAAAAAAAAAGAAAGTAAAACAAAATGAAAATGGAAAACAAAACTAGCCATCCAAATCAAGGCCAATTTAATATAACTAGAATGGCAATTTACAAAGGGCACTATTAAACATTTAACAAAAATTGTTACATAATATTCAGGGAGCAGACTGTAAGAAGTTTTGAAGGTAAAGAGACTTGATCTCACATTATCTAGAAAAGGTCTTTTAGATACTGATTTTGAATTCTCACTGACTGATTCTAAAACTTTTTGCTGATTATTTCCCAATAGCCATATAAAAAAAGGGGAAAAAAAGGATGCCAGTCCTGTGGTGTTCTCCTATAATCCCAGTGGTTTTGGAGGCTAGGCAGAAGGATCATGAGCTCAAAGCCAGGTTCAGCAACTGAGTGAGGCTCTAAGCAACTTAGTGAGATTCTGTCTCTAAATAAAAAATATTTTAAAAAGGTTGGGTTTGTGGCTCAGTGGTTAAGCACCCCTGGGTTCAATCCCCAGTACTTAAAAAAAAGCAAAAGGAATCAACTGTCTTACAGGGACGAGGACTAAATCATGCTTGTGGTACTATTTTAGAAGGTAAAATGTGGGATATCTTTAAAATACTGACTTTAGCTAAGAGTCACCATTAGCTTGATAATAGCTTGAGTTTATAAGTAAAACTCAAAATATGATGAAATTCTACTTTTTTAATGTTTTATTTAGTGCTGAAAGTTTCCCCTGGCACATAATAGTTCAAATAAAGGTTTCTGAATACTAATATTAAAGAACAACTCTTCTCATCACTCTCCTTTTGTCTGAGTAAGCACACATACATATAGATAAAATATAATAAGAAAATAAAACAATTAAGAAATGGATGCCAAGAGGAGGAATGAGAAACAATTAGATACTGAAAGAATAATTAAGGAAGTTGGGCATGGTGGCATATACCTACAAGTCCAGATGCTCAAGAGGCTGGGGTAGGAGTAGTTAAAGGCCAGCCTGGGAAACCTAAGACCCAACCTCAAAATATAAAATAGAAAGGGCTGGGAATGTAGCTGAGTGAAAGAGTGCCCTGAGTTCAATTTCAGTACCACAAAAAATAATAAATTTAAAAATTAATAATAATTTAGATGAATATAGATAGTTCTGATTCTTCAATTATATAGGTTTACACAATGTATTTTTAAATTAAATATTTAGAATATGGATATTTCTTTAAAAATACGGTATTTTTCACAAAAATCCAAGGTGTTAATTTTTCCAATACTGAAAGCATATAGATTGAAAGAAGTCTGCCGCCAAAAAGACCTTTCCAAGGCAAAAAAGGGCTACAAAAATAACATTCATAGATTGTTTAGTAGTTAAAGAAAGAATAAGTAAAATCATTTAATTACCTATCAGAAAAAATAAAACACTGAGCCATGAGGTAGTACATGGGCATTCCCTTTCTCTCTTAATACATGCACTATTAGGACCCACTGAATGATCAAATATGTTCTAGATCTTGCTATATTAAATGCAGGAATGACTAACAACCCAAGAAGGTGTATCTAGGATGATACCATATAAGAGATTATACCACTGTGCAATTATGTATTCTGTGTAAGGATACACAAGCAGTCAGCTGAAAGGTACACACCACACTAGCAAATGCTTGGCTGGACCCGTAAGGTCGGATGACCAATGGAATATCAAGATATGTGTCGATCCTCCAGCCCTCATAACCACATTCCAGACATCTCACGTAGTCCTTCAGCTTGCCTTGATATAGTTCATTTATAAGATCAGCCTAAAAATAAGAACATTTACATTTTTAAAAGTATTCATTAAAAGTAATTTTTAGAATATGTGAATATACAATAATTCATGCCTTTTAGAATGGGTTACAAAAGGATACTGATTTTTACTATTAAAGTCTTAAAAAGTCTTAATATAAGATTTATCTAAATTTTATAGAAAAAATTCAAGGCTTGACAAAAATCAACTAAAAATCAATAAAAGTTAGATCAATATTAATTTAAGAATCAAATGCAAAAATTAACTATTTCAATACTCCATGTAACTAAAATATTCAACTATTAAATTAGGTTTTGACAAAATCAGTTACCAATGTATCATCATATTCTCTTTTCATTAGGATGAGAATACATCCTAACTTATCATTTTAGGCATAATAATAATATAATGGATAAATACACTAGTTGTGTTTTTACAGCTTCACAGATGCATATTAATAATCTTACAATAATACCTTCTGATTTATAAAATCATATTTTCTAGTTCCTGGTACAAATAAAACTTCTTAATTTTCAATAACATACATAAAATAATTTAAATAAGAAATATCATACATTATAAATGTCAAGAAATTTTTAAAAAAATTTTAAAATTTATCTCCCTTACTATCCTCACCTAAAAGAATGGCTCTCTTATCTAGTCCCTAAACTTAGCCAACTAGAGCTCTTCTGGCTCAAAATAGGCAGGCAACTCCCTAAGTAAGGACCCTCCATATGAATGTCTTGCCTCTAGATTCTTTTACCAAAAGTTGGGAACTCAGGAGGAATGCCCGGCTGATCTTAATCGAAGTGGTGACCCACAGAGAGGGATGTAACAAGGAGCAAGGGTAACTTCAGACCTATGAAGAAGAAAGAGTCCCTAATACCATTTATATAAAGTTACTAAAATAAAGTCCCACAGGACTATGTAGAGAAACTGAAGCACTAAAATACTTTTCATTATCTCTTAAGTAAGAACAGATCAGAGAGAAAGCATGGTATAATTTTTTTTTATAAATTTACATTTCTTAAATGTCTAGGGCCTATAAGCCTTCAAAATGAATACACCCTAAAGAAAATGTGGTATATATACACACAATGGAATATTACTCAGCCATAAAAAAGAATGACTTCATGACTTTTGCTAGTAAATGGATGGATCTAGAGACTATCATGCTAAGTGAAATAAACTAATTCAAAAAAACCAAAGGTCACATGTTCTCTCTGATATGCAGATGCTAACACGCAGCTAAGGGAACAGAAGTGCAGTGGATTAGACAAAGGAGAATGAAGGGAAGGACTGGGGGGTAGGAACAGGAATGACAGTAGAATGAATCAGACATAACTTTCCTATGTTCACACCCATGAATGCACCAACAGTGAAAAACCATAAAATGTACAACCACAAGAATGGGATCCTAATTAGAAGTTATACACCATGTACACATGTCAAAATACACTCCACTGTCATGTATATCTAAAAAGAACAAAAAACAAAACAAAATGGATCCACCATTGCTGTCTACTATAATACTATTTACTTAATGAAGCTTTCTTCATTCACTTGCCTTAGTCATGTGATTATGCCTTTTGCACTAGGGAGGGTATTTTAAAGAGGTTCAAGCCAGTGTTTTTCAAACACTGGACACCAAACCACTGTAAGGAAACTACTTATATCACATACTTGCACCACAAAGTTTTATAAAACAATACTTACCCTTATTTATTTATGTGATGTTCTCTTATACTTTTCTATGTTGCTCCATTTTTTAAAGTCCTGGTACAGGTTCCCTAAACTGACTTCATATCCCATGAACAGATCATAGCCTACTGTTTGAAAGGCTTCTAATCAGAAATCAGACTCTCTAAGCTACCTTACACTTTGTCTCTTTTATCCCTGTAATACTTCATTATAATAAATAATAAAACCCTCCCAGATACTGAGTCCCATCTAATTTCAGCCTCAGTCCTCATTCCGATGATATATCTAATGTTCTTCCCACTCCTAACTTACTTCTCCTTCCACTGGATAAAATTAGGGTCAAATCAATGAGGATTCTAAATGTCAAAAGCATATGTATACCCTTCATTGGTTAAAATAAAGCTTAATAAATATATTTTAGAATGTTACAGATTATAAGACATAATTTACTTAGTAAATATTTGGAACTATGGTTCAAAATCACCATTCCAAAATTATGCATATGCATATATGTGTGTATACACATGTAATATGTGTGTGTATAAATATATAAATTAATTATATGATTCAGAACCAAAGGAGACCTTCTTGATCATACAGCCCAAATTTCTTATTTTACAAATGAGGAAACTGAGGTCAAGGGTGGTTTAATGAAGATGTTTATGACTCAGTAATTTCAATTTCAAACTAATTTCAATTCTACATTTAGTGCTTCAACCACTGGACTAACTGCCCAAGTTTTAAAACATTACAATGGAATAAAAGTTATTTTAAAGTAAATAACTTTATTTAAATGACTGATTAGAAAATGACTGATTAGGAAAAAAAAACCCTCAATTTGAGAGAGAGGTATTACCTGCTCTGTTTGCTTCCATTTCTGTTCCAAAGCATCAAACATGACTCGGCATAGTTCTTGTACATCATGCTGCTGCCAAGCTATTTTAGGATAAAATTTAATTAAAAATAGCAGTAAACAGTATAATGAATCATTCATTTGTAGTTGAAAAAGAAATAGGCAAAAATATAGAAATGTCTGCTTCTTAAAATGTTAAAGTTTATGAGAACACAAAAATACACATTAGAGTCATGAAAAGACAATCACAAGGAAAATAATTAAGAGATCTCAGTATTTTATAAATAGTATAAACTTTCTGGTGCTGTAGTATTTGTTATTTGTGATTATAGAGCTGAGAAATGTATTAGAAAAAAATCTAAGGCAAAAAATCTTGAAACTTTCTAGTTTAAGTTGACAAAAATGGGCTGTAAACTTATTTTACAAGAAAATTTCATTGACCAAAAATTTACTCCTCAGAATTTAAATATTTAAAAACAAGTTACTTTAAAATCCCAGCAAAAATAAGAAGGCTTAAGTATAGAAAATCAAGTTGTTACTATGTATGTGTGTAATATTACTGTGCTCCAAAATCCCTTTGTATATTAGAAATACATATTATTATAAGAGAATTAGTACCCTCACTACTATCCCATCCAAAGCTCCTCGTGACGTCTGTGGTTTCAATTGCTCTTTTTTTGCTGGTTTGTAACAAAACAAAAAGCCTTTGAAGTTGGTATGGGATACTTGTCACTGGATCTTCTTCAGATTCTTCAAATTCCCACCTATAAAAATGAAATATTTGAAAATTATATATAAATTAGGTTTGGTTTTTTTAAAACAATCAATATCAAAATTACAATAATAAAAGATCTTAATTCTAGGAGATATAGAATTTGAATATAACCTGAAACTAATAATATCTAATGAAACAGTCTTTCTCTAATTTATAAATTCAAAACTTTAGATATTAAGAAGGAAAAGCATAAGGCGGTAACAGCTTAAGAATGAAAGGCAAAACTAACTTAAAAGTAAGAGTCAAACCTGAATCTGATTTAAACTCTTGTCCTAATTATTAATTTACAACAAATACAGAATATTAAATGACATGAAGGTATTCAACTACCAAGGCTCAAACTGTGGAAAAATTATAGTACAAAGAACATCAGTTTTCAATACATAAATTTTCAGGAAATAAATTGCACAGAAGATGGATGGGGATTTTAAAAAGATTCAATAGATTAGGAATCTAATCAATCAATTGCAATATATGAATCTTATTTGGATCCAGATTTAAATAAATTGTTAAAAAAAAACCTGAGGCAATCAGGGAAATATTCATTGAACTGTGATATAATTTACAGATGATAAAATAGGGAGTTACATAAAATAGATTACTCACAAACTGATAATATTCAAAGCTGGGTAATGGGTACAGAGAGTTCATTATATTCTTTCCCTATTTTTGAATGTTTGAAAATTTCCAAAATACATTTTTTTTTAAAAAAAGGAAATGCTGTATAAATAAATAGAATAATTCAGGTAAGATATTTACTCTTGCAAATTTATAAATGGTCACCACCCTTAGACAGGGATAGTCTCAATAGCAAGTGAACTGCAACCAAAGAACTTAAAATCTCATGACAGAAATAACATTGGGGGACTAAAGTTGGTTACTACACCCATAAAAATTCTAAAGATGATTCTATATTCAATAAAATACTGAAAGCAAAATATTAAGAAAAACATTAATGATATTGTAGATCTTAAATTAGCAATAAATTATTTTTTTATTTTTCACTCTTTTGCTTTTTAGTTTCAAAAGAGGGCTTAGGCATTAGTTCTTCCTTGCTGCAGTTTACAAACTTTCAGTTTTGAAAAAGTACAGTCCTCTAATAAAGTTTTCATTACATTTCTTACTTTGGGACTTAAAAATTAGCTGTGATATTGCCCCTTGCCTCAGTTACTAATGAAGTGTACCTCACTTTTTTTTCTCAAGGCTTCCTACAAACACCTCTATCCCTTATCTGATATCATACCTGTTTTAACCATTTCCTCTTTTATATTTAGTCCCCAGCTCCCTTTTTTTCCTGGTTATCCTCAATGGAAAGTATTTAGAATTGACACTGTGGGGTCTAAAATTCTCTCACTAGCTCTAGGGGAACACTGAACTTATAGAGAGTGCTTAAATTTCTTGCAATAAAAATTCACTGGAGAAAAGGAATTACTGTAATATGAAACTGAATTCTTACCTGTCCTTTGTTCCTGGTACAAATACCTTAAAAGGTTTTAAATCTTGTCATTACTTGCTATTAGTTCTGTCACCCAAAGTTAGAAAATTTGGCACCACATCTGATTCTTCCTTTTCCTTTACTACTAATTAAAGTTTATTGCTAAGTCATGTCTGTTTTCACAGATCATAATGTAACCACTGTGGCCATCCTCATTCTGACTCTGATGCATCCATGCCTGGTTTAATGTCAGATCCCCCCAGGGCTCTCGATCTTTCAAATCAATCTTGCACAATGTACTACATAAACTTTCCTAAAACAATGTATTTCACACATCACAAGCCTCTAAATCAAAACTGAAGGGTCTGTGTTGACCAATACAGAACAGGAGAAAACAAACAAAGCTATCCCTTCATGCTAGTGCTACTCTGTGTAGTTCAACAAGGTCCTCAGTTCTACATTAAGAAACAATATCAGTGCTCTCCATATTTGTTTTGTCACTTGCTATACTTCACTCTCTTCTACCTGCAAGGCATGGGTCTTTCTCTTTGACTTTATGTCTTATGTCTCAACACCCCTGCCCACCACTATTAGGCTCCATTCATAACAGATTTCTTTGGCTCCTCCAAGGCCTCTCTGCACTTGCAGCTCTTATACCTTGAATGCTCTCCCCACGATCTTTACAGGACCATCTCCTGTGAAGGTTAGTCAATGGTATTTCCTTCTTAACTTCCCATCCAAAGCTTTGACCCAATTCCAACTTCTGTAACCTCCTGACAGTTACTATATCCAAATCACTCTGCTTTATATATCTTCACGGCATACAAGACTACATGAAACAAGCGATTTATTATTTATAGAGATTTACCTAAGAAAGTTCCAAAGGAGGGACTCTGTCTTATTCAGCACTGTGATTTCTGTGCCCAGTAGCATGCCTGGCACATAACTGTCTAATACATGTTTGCTGAATGAACAGTCCTGGCTATGCTCTTATTTTTTGCCACAGTGCTATAATTTCAGATCAATTTAAGGGTATTAGAACTCATAGTTAAACAAGCTCCTGGAATTCCCCATTCCTATGCAGTACTCGCCAAAGTAGGCATATCATCCTTGACTACTTGGTCTTCCTAGTTTTGATGGCAGGCTCTACTCCATATACTAACCTCATCTTCCAGTAGTCTGACAAAACTCTGATTAAGCTGATCCCCTGGAAGCCCCTGCAACACACTGTTTTTATTACATCAGTTACAGTACAGGAAGAACAGGTTAGTGGATTCTGACATCTACTGGGTGCCAATTCTAGCAGTATGGCTTTGGGCAAAGTGCTTAACTTTTCTGTGCCTTCAGTTACCTTCTTTGTACAATGGAGATAAAAATAGCACATAATTCATAGTTAATTGTGATAAGTAAGTCTATGTATAAATATAATAAAGTACTCAGAACAGTTCAGATACAACATTTAGGTAGAACTTATTATTACTCAATTTTGAAAATCTTCCTGTCTGCAATGTCCTCTCTCTTCTCCATCTGGCCAAACCATAGCTATAGTTTCAAGTTCTACATGAAGCCATGTCAAATTTCATAAATCTCCCTTCCCTCCAAATTCTCATGGCACATAGCTGCCCTTAAATGTTATTTAAACTATTTCACATATACATATATGGCTACTATGGAGAGATATGTAAACTATTTAAAAACAAAGATCATATTTCAAACACCCTTCTCTGCCAAGTGCCCCACATATAAACATTACTGGGCAACAAGTACGTATTGAATGAAAAACACATCAACTTTCACAAGTAAATTCAGGTGACAAGTGTATTGGTAAGCAATACAACCAATAATAATAAGTTTCAAAAATAATTCAAATATAAAGTTCCAAAATTTCAAAGATGTTTCTCAAAAGTAACACAAAAAGGGAAAAATTTATTTACTCATACTTTAAAAAATAAAATTTATAGGTATCTTAAAGAAAATATACAAAGTGAAGGTATATTAAATGTACTACAGTAGGATACTCTTTAAAGTATCTGATGTAACTAGTCTTTTAAAACACAAAGAGATCCTTTTTCACAATAAGATTAAAAAAAAAGAGTTGGGAAAAAATGGGGATGTAGCTCAGTGGTAGAGCGCTGGCCTAGCATACACAAAGCACTGGGTTCAACTGCAGTGCCGAAACACAAATGAACAGAATGCTCTATTGTATTTTAATTAGAAACAAAGTTTACAAATTAAAAAAAAACAAACCTGAATTCTTAAACTAAAAGGTAGAAAAAAGTGAGTATAAGTGTTATATTCAAATTCTCTCAAAAGCTGATTAACCTGTTAACTTATTCATAAAAATAGTAAAAGCTATGAGCAAGACACCTAAATTTTAACTAAATACCCTACAACCCGAAATTTTATCATTTTGTGGTCTATGCATTTCTGATTCTTTCTCCCCAAACCCTTTCACAGGCCAGTCTTTCACAAGATCCTTGTTCCTTTATAATAGTTAAGAAGTTGTGACTCAAAAAGTAAGAAATGCTATAATCATGCTAAGTAAAATAATCCAATCCAAAAAACCCCAACAGCCGAAATGATCTCTCTGATATGTGGATGCTAACACATAACAAGGGGTTGGGGAAGGAAGAACAGACGTTCATTGGATTAGACAAAGGGGAATGAAGGGAAGGGAGGAGAGACAGGAATGGGAAAGACAGTAGAATGAATCGGACATAACTTTCCTGGTTCATATATGAATACACAATCAGTGTAACTCTACATCATGTATAACCACAAGAATGGGCAGTTATACTCCATGTATGTATAATATGTCAAAATACATTATACTGTCATGTATAACTAAAAAGGAAAATAAATTGTATATTCAGTCTTAAATCAAGTTTGCTTACAAAATAATTTTAAATACTCACTTATATAATGCATTCCTAAATTCAGGAGTCATAAAAAGTGTTTGCAAAAGGCTATTCAAATAGCAAGTCATTGCCTGGTTTACTAATCCCACATATCCTTCAAAAAGAAAACACAAATATACATAAATTAGCATTTAGACTAAAAATAACAAGAGAAAACAATATAAATTTAAAACATAAAAAAAATTCAGAGGTTAGGGTTACTCATTTGGAAATTATTGCCATTTTTTCAGGAGCACCTAATAATGACTCCTCTAATACGTAAGCTATGTAAACCTTGTTTCTTAGAAGTCAGACAGTCTTTTATAGATATGTCTATAGATATATATGGTATTACATGGCATTCAATAAAATTTTAAGAGAAATACGTCTAACGCAGTATGATTTATTGGCAAAATCTTCCCCAAACCTAAAAATTCTGGATTAAAATGAAAAAGTATAAACATATTCACTTTAAATATATACTCACATCGCACGAAGGCTATAATGAATAAATTATTCCTGTTACCAGCCCTTTAAGCCAATTTGTACAAAAAATTCACAATATACCAGATACATTCAGTACATGCTAACTCACAAAAGCTGAAACTCTAAGTAAAACAGAGACTTCCTCTATTTTAACAAGCTCATCAAGTATGAAATTCTGTAGGTAAGCATGCTATGCTATGCAGTGATATAGGCCCATACCAGATGCATTTGTAGGATTCTAAGAAGAGACCAAGAAGCTACCTGCCTTTTACTAAGACTCAAGCTTTGATTTCTTATGCCTTTCATCTTTAAGAACTGAGTACAAGAGTTTATTCTGCCCTACGTTATTACATAATTATAAACTGCTTCAATTCCAGATCACCCAAAGTTGTTCTCATAGTACTGTCCTTAATTCATATTGGTCTTTATTGTACTGTTCTGTAATTTTTTTTATTTATAAATACAGTCTTCCCCTATCAGACTGGAAGAGCAGGGTCAAATCTGATTTTTTTCTTTCTCTACTACTACTAAACATAGCAGCAGATGCACATGAGGGAGCAGCATGACTTACAAGTAACATAAATTTGTATGATATCTGGTTTATTTATTAATAATGAAAAACATTATTTCATTCTTAGTTCATATAAACAGATTCTTCTCCACAGTGATCTGGCCTGGAGAGCAACCTGGTCTCCAGGATTTCCTGGGATTTCCTGTCTCCATCTCCTTCTAGTTCCTCAACAGTCAGGGATGGCCAAACTACCTGGAGTCTTAAAAAGTAAATGAATAAAAATATAGTCCTTTGTGTACCTAAAGACCAAACATGCATCACTTATTTGTGACCTGGTTTCCCCTTCACATGCTTAAAATAACAGGATAAGAGGGAGGAGGGGAGACTGACAGGAGGAGTAACATCAATAAATTTTTGCCATGGCTCTCTATTTTGCCATTAGCAATAGAAAGCACATAGCAAGGTTCTTTGTACTTGTCTTAGCACCACATTTAAACAATAGGAAATGTGTGTCTCTTACTGTACTATTTTCTGAAAGTTTGAAATTTCAGTGAGACTAATAAAAGTACCAAAGAATTTTAAATAAATCTTGTCATTATGTACTGTCTAAATACAAACTTCAAGTGACAGCTATCATCAAGTGAATTCTATAACTAAAATAATTGTGAATCAACATTTTTAGTATAAGCTGGTAAGAAGGAAGAATGTGCCTGTAGAGGGCGCATGTAGAAAGATCCTGTAAGAACCAACTAAGGAAAGAGAAAGCAAACAAGGCCAGCTTCTGGAGTAGGAAAAAGAAAACCGTAAGACATGTATCATGGACTTAAAAATTTCTAATCACTTGTGAATCCACACTAGTCTTAGCCCTGAAATTTGCATCCTATGCCCACAGTCTTCTATCAACAATAGTTGGCTACCAGAGAGAAGTGGCAGTTAAAGAGGACAAGGAAGAATACATTAGTTCTCAACCCCCTTGCAATTTTGAGAAATGTATTCCGAAAGCCCTGAGCTGAAATCATGAGAGCATTTTGCAATGAAAACATTTCATAAATGGTGCCAAGATTTATAATAATTCCTTAAGGGAAATGCAAATTCAATAGTGACTAACAAAATAACTTTTGAACAACAACCCCTTTGGATACTTACAAACTACTTTAATTCATTCAGAAAGGCAGCAACGCCAGAAGAAATATACAAGTAGGAAAAGGCAATGAAGTAGAGGTACATGAGGAAAAGTAAATGGGATGAAGACTATGATAACATGAGAAAGTACAGCAAAAGCTTATAAAAATTTAAAGTAACTTCAACTTAATTCAAGTGCCTAGTAATATTTCCTATGGAAATAATCAGAGATGAAAATAAAAAACTTAGATACAAGAATTCTTATTATCACAAAAGTAATAGAGATACTTTAAGTATCTATACCTACACAATGAAGTAAATACTATTTTTAGCCTCTTAAACACTATATTAAAATACTATTTAATAGCACTGAAAAATGCTACTCATAGTATAAAGTGAAAGAAAATTTACATCAAAAATCTGCTCATAACATGATTCCCATTTTCTTAAAAGTATACACATGGAGGCAAAATAAAAATTAGTAAAATCACTAAAAGTGGTTGCTACTAGTGATGCTGTCAGTGATTTTTACTTTTTCCATTTTACAGTGTGACAACAGCATGTACTACATTTGTACAGAGAACACTTTAAAAATACATCTTAAGGAATTTACAGGCCATCAGAGCCACAGGAAGTTGAACCTAGCACAACAGTGTTCTATAAATATTTCTTTTATAAAGGACAAAATCAGTTGTTAAAATACATAGCAAATATTTCAAAATACTGATTTGTTAAACCTGCAACTTTATCAAGACACTCCAACTGTTTCAGAATAATCAAGGGTGCTTATTTAAAACAAAATGAAATTTCTTTCAGTTTACTTCTGAAATGCTCTATCAGACTTTTGGGAAGTAGTGTCTTGAAACCAACATTTTTAAAAAGTATCCCCTAAATGATTTTTGAAGAAATAAAAATTTGAGAATCTAAGACCATAAAATGCAAAACAATTTTAAAATCTGTTATCTGAAATGGAAGATAATTTTGCATTCCCTTATTCTTGGTGGTATACAGCAAAATGTTTAATTGAAATAAATTACCCCAAAATACTAAACACCCTTTTACTATATTTTCAGAAAAAGCAAGTCATTAAGCCTATAAAATGATGAGCTGTGAAGAAATTATGCTAATTACGGGATAGAGTAAGTGGAAGATTACAGATCACATTAAAACAAAATCTGCAATGTAATTTCACAGTATTTTTCATAGTAGGTATTTACTAATATAATATTTAAAATAATCAACTTTGGAGTTAAGAGTAAAGGTTCTGAAGCCATATCTAGAATGAAATGCCATTAACTAGTTGTGTAAAGGCTTCTCTGAACCCCAATTTCTGTTTTTTTCAATATGAAAAATACTATATACTGAAAACATTTGTTGAAAGATGAAATATGTTTAAGTATCTAGATTACATTCATTATGCAATTAACCAGCCTCAAATATAAAAGTGAATAAAACCTTTATATAAATAAAGCAATTTCATTAGCTCTGTAAGTTGAAAAAAATTCAGAATTCTGGCTTAATCATGTTTAGAAATAAAGTTAACAGAAATTTTTAAATGATGCAAATCATTTCAAACATGATTAAACTACAAGATACAACAGACCCAATAAAATAAACATGGTCCATCTGCTTCAAAATGGAAGTATATTCCTCAGAGTCTATTCTAATGCAAAAGAAGATAATAAAGACATTCATTTTCAGAAAGTCAACTTCAAAAACTTGAGATTAGAGATAAAACAGAAAATTATATCCATATAAAAATCTTCCAAAATACAATATCAAATGTTTTAGGTTATTAATAAGCAGGCAGTAACAATATAGTAAAAACAATAATGGGTTGAGGAAAGGAAAACCACATTCATGTTCAAACTTTACTGCTGTTAATTGGTAATCTTGCTCTGGGTCTGTTTTCTTGCCCATAAAATGAGGAGATTAGGCTTGAAATTGCTAAGATTACTCTGGGTCTAATGCCCAATGATTTTATGAAAATACAACTACAACAATAATAAATCTTACCAGTTTCTGATTTATTCAAAATAGATGAATAGGAGTAGCTTTGACTGACATAATCACTGGTGGAACCAACAGAACCATCTCTTGGAAGTGGACCTATAAACCTGTCATGAACACTGTCATCCATGTTACTGGAATCCTCCTAAAAGGCAGAATAAGCAATATTTACTGAATAATAAATGGACTGAAACAATTAAAAAAGATATACTAATTGCTGAGGCAATAAAAAAAGATATGGTATTACTATTAATGTTCCAATCAAGACATTCAAAGGAGTGTATACACTCACCATTTCCTATAGTGTTTGGAAGATGCTTGATATACAACACTTTGGAGAGGTGTTCATGTCCCTTTCCAAATAGTGCTTACTTTCTAAATTTTTTGAAGTTCTTTTTCAAATGTTCTGTTTACACAATGAAAGGAGATACTTGGTGCTAATAGAGCAAAAGCACCACTGTGAATTCCTTGATGACAAAGCCTACCATTCATTTTTACATCATCATTACCAGTTAGGCCTGGCAGGCAGGGGATACTTAGTAATTGTTGGATGAGATGGAGAAACCCATGGCTTCTAACGACAAACTTTCTATTAACATGGAAGATGTTGAAAAGGATTAAGGAACAAAAACAGCACAAGAAATTAAGACAGTTGAAGAATAATTACTATGCATTTTAAAACATGAATCCCCAAATTGTGAATCTAAAAATCTCTAAATTAATAGCTAATTTAGACTTCAGTGTCACTCACATTAATCAAAATCTCATGATGGTATGAAAATAAATGATGAGATTAAGGAAGAGCTTTCAGTATGGATGTACTCTGTTTAACTACTATCTATCACCCAAAGATAAGTTTCTATTCCAAAGAGACTTCTAAATGAAAAGCATCAAATAGAACAATTTTTCCTGAGCTAAGTTTTACTGAAGAGAAAGGCTCTTAATCCATAAACTCTGAGCCTGAGCTTTCCCAGTGTGTGAAAAACTAAGTTAAATCGGACCAGGCTTTCTTAATCCTTTTAAATTCACATCCTCTATAATGTATTCTTATTCCACATACATGTAATTATCCAACAAGATTTACCTTCCATAGTTTTTAGTTTCCCCCAACACCTTCAAAAATCTGAGAAAATAACCCACAGGACTAGATAGGAAAGCTTATTAAAATAAATGTAAACTGGCGTAAACACTAAAAGAATATATATAAACAAAGCATCTAACTTACGTATTAGTTATTCCAAAAAAGGCAATGGGGTTGGGTGGGGTGGGGGGGGTGGGAATAGAATCAGTCCCCCACACAAACACCACACACAAAATGACAAAAACTGACAATGATTCATAGGAACCAAGTGAATCCTTAACCAAAGGAAAGGCCATTGAAACACAGGAAATCTTTGTGGCATTTTAACTTATTCTAGACCTCATTTCTGGTATGGCAGTGGTCTTGAAGACGGCAACCCATGTTTACCTGACTATGGCAACAAATTGTATATACAAATAATGGTGCCACGGATGTTCAGAGCATACATGTTTTCATATCTGCTTACAACAAACCAACATAAAATAACAGTTTTTTACACAAATAATAAAACATATCTTTCCTCCTTCCTTTGGAAAATTGCACTCCCAAATAGTAGGTGACAGTGACAAAAACTATGAATATAGGTTTTCTAAGTAGCTCACCAGCAGTATTTGAGGCTGTTCACCATCTTTATCTGTTAAATGCAGAAAGTTCTTCTTTCCTGCTTCAAAATTAGCATCAAGAAGAGACTTGTCACTGGCATGATCCAGTGGAGCCTGTAAGTATAAAATACAGTATCTCAGATTATAAGAACATTATTGTACCAATAAGAAAAATATGTAAATGCATATATATATATTTAAACACTATTTTTTTCAGTAATAATTCTGTTAAATTTCTGTTCACCTAGCCTAGGAATTAACTCATAAACTGGGATGATTAAGCCCAGTGATCGTGCATACACTGGCAGTTATCCTGAAAGCTCACATTCCCCAACATCTAAAAGACTGAAGACAGAAAAGGTAAAGTAAGAAAAAATGCTAAGTACCACACACAAAAAAAGAATCTACAAACATTCTATTTCCATGTTCTCTAAAATGTATGCAATGTCATTTTCATGAAAATTAAGATAACTTTATGTAACTATAAATGTTTTGATGTATAAATACAGTGAGAATTCCCAGATAAGCAACACACTTAACAACCCAATCAAAATAATTATGTAATATCACTAAAATGTAACTAATGTAATATAACCTTCAGAAAGAACCCTTGAGACAGGAAGATTGCAAGTTCAAGGCCAGCCCGCACAACTTAGCAAGACCTGGTCTCAAAATGAAATGGAAAAAACCCCCAAAAAACTAAAACAAAACAAAACAAAACAAAAAACAGGGGTGGGGGTGGGAGGGCTGGAGATACAGCTCAGTGGTAGAGCACTTGCCTAGCATGCATAAAACCCTAGGTTCAATCCCCAGTATTGCAGAAAAAGGAAAAGAAGAAAGAAAAGGTGAATCAGGCAACATCAAACAGCTTTGACTCCTCTGAGGAGCCAATTTTAAAACTATGCCCTCCATACCATAGGGATATACAATTTCATTTGCTATCAGAGGCATTTTCCCAGAAAACAGAGCAGCAATAACAGGATAAAAAAGAGTAATATAAGCAAAAAATGTGGGTGGAAATTCATGTTAAAAAAAACAAATTAACAATATCTGGGAGTTACCAAAGATTTAAGGACCAATCACAGCTTGTCTTAAATGTTAACTCAAAGAACCTGATTTTTAAGCAGTAGGCAGTGAGCAATGATTGCAGGCTTTTGAACTAAAAAGTTAACATGAGTGTTATGATTTAAGAAAACTGCAGATCATACCCTTTAGTATGAAGAGCAAAATCAAACTGAGAGACAGGAAACAGAAAAAGACTATTTAGAATACAATTCTAATAATGTAAATGAGATCCAATTCAAAAGTCTCTTTCCCAACTCTCCCATGCAAAACTTATCAGACTCTGCTATGATCTGAATGCTTGTGTCTCTCCAAAACTCATTTTTTGCAACTTAATTTCTAACTATATTAAGAAGTGGGGCCTTTAGGTCTTGAAGGTGAAGCCTCATGAATGGGATTAGTTCCCTAATCAAAGTGGCCCAAGAAAAAGTATCTATCAAGGGTTCTAGGATTTTTTTTTTTGTAGTTACAATTATTTTCATAGTAAAAATGAATACAGGATTGGATCAAATGGTGACCTATATGTATGTGTCTACCAATATTCATCCTCTAAACTCCGTGCAATGTCAAAAAGTAGTTTTTTAAAGAAAAATTTAGCAGCAGAGCTAAAAATAAAAAGTGTCATTAGCAAACCAGAAGTTCTGAGACTTTAAAAAACAGAAAGCAGATGGGATCTAGGGAAAAACAATACTACTGGAAACCATAGCCCAAAATGCCTGTAGAAGACTATGGTGGAGATAAAGTTGGTAGGGAACTGTAGATTAAGGTGAAAAGGTAGAAGCCAAAGAACCATTAGAGTGAGCAAATGGGAAAAGGCTTTCTAATCAGCTTAGCCTCTCTTCTTTACCTCTTTCGGCTAAGGGACAGACAGTACCTATTCCCTATCAGAGTTAAGCATGGGCATTGTGCTAGAAGAGCAGAGCAGTGCTATACAGCTAGGTACTGATCATTCCTCAAAACCACAGTCAAAACTAGCTGATTCCAGGACAAATAATAAACACACCACAACCTGCAGCGTGTCCCACCCCTTCCTCATAAAAACCAGAAACTGAATATGGTAAATTATTAATCTGCATCCATACAGAAGTAAACAAAGATTCTCAAATATAAAGGATCACTAAAAATTAGAGGAGATGCTATATTATGAAAGAAATAAACTAAGTACAATAAAAAAGGAAGATAAATAATTAAGGAAATAGTTAACAGAATGAGTAAAAGATTGAAATAAGGAAACATACCGTGAAAGATACCTGACAGCAATGCAGCCATTAAAAAAATGATTTTAAGTTTGAGAGTTAAAGTAAAAAGCTATACATATTCATACAGAAAAACATATATATTTTTGAAAGTTACCCAGAAATATACATAGACACACAAATAGAAAGAAATAAAAACCACCTAGAAGTAACCTTTCTTAACACTGGTGTGTATATTATTCCACTTCTTTCTTTTTTGATGTACATATTTCCTTTTATTTCAAAAATAGGATCATAAATACATAAAACTTTACATACTTTTTTCATTGAAAAATATAAAATGAACATCATTCCATTTAGTAAATTTCTCTTTAGTTGACACAATATTAAGATAGTCACCTTTCATGAATGAATAAACTGATGACATGACATTATGCAAACTTTAGGACAACAAATGTTGAATCCAGAATGGAGGCAAAGGGAAGAAGAGGGATCCAGTTATTGAGTGGCACACAGACTTTTAACTGCAGCTGTTATACTTGTACTTATGATATTAAAGATACTGTTAATATCCAGGATTTAATATAATCATTAGTGACAACAATAAAAATGGCTATAATGACATTATCGGCAGCTTAAGAGTAGATGTGTTAAGTCTGGGGTTTTACCATATCAGCAGTATTGATTCCATTTCCCCACACCAAATCAAAGGTTCCATTTATGTAGCCTACTTTGTTGGCCACATCTTCAAAGAGCTTTCTGACTGGAGTAGATGCTGGTAAATTTAAAGTGATCCGTTCATTCACTGTCTTTGAATTAGTAGTATCTTGTATTATACATAAGACTCTAGGTTCTTCAGCAGCATTTTCTATCTGAAATTTTAAAAAAATACATATTTTAAATACCATTTATCTTTAAAGAAATGTAACTCTAATATCCAAAAAACCTTCATGATTAAATGTCAAAGAACCCAAAAAATAGGAATTATTTTCTCTGTGCTAGTATTATTTCTGTTTTATTAGGTCTGAAACACCTTCCAATTGATGTGTCAAACATAGAGGCACCATCCAGTTTTATGTTGGAAAAACTGGGGCATATTTCAGAATCAAAAGTCATTCTTCAGTATATCTGCTTTTACCTTTTAAGGTTATAAAGCAAGGATCAACAGGCTGTGATGATTTTAAGTTAAAAATTATTAAATCTGATCCTTAAAAATGTGTCATTACCAGGCTAGCACAGTCAAACTAAGCATTTCTGGGTCTCCTGAAGAAAAAGAAAGTGACCATCATCTAAAGACAAAATTCCCTAACCTTTTCGGCCGCTATACCATATTCCAGATGCCCAAAAGTCCCACATATCAATGTGTTAAGAGCTGAACTTACTGACAAGAAGGAGGGGGAGGGAAAAAGAAGGAAAAAAAATCCTCTTTTCAATTATCAATCTGGAAATGAATTAGGGTTCTCCTTTCTCCTTTTTAATCTAGTGCATGATTCAGTAATTTTCAAGACAAAGGTATTTAATAAAAGGAGTTTCTCAAAGAAACTCTGTCCATCCTTAAGCGCTTGAAAAACAGGTATTTTCTTTCCACTTTCCACAGAGGTAGTGACTACATCAAATACTTGAGTAAACTAATTTCTTTCCATCTCCTCCTATAATGGCCACCTCAAGGAATGGCACCATCATCTACCTAAATGTTGGAACCAGAAAGCTGAGCTAAGTACCTTCCTATCTCATTCCTCTTTTTCACCTGACACTACCATCAAATCCTATCACAATTCTACCTTCTACATATCCCTTGAACTTCTCTTTATTCCTGACTGTAACAATCAGAATATCTTATACCAAAATTATGACAATGGGCTTCTGAGAAGTTTAATTTCTTTCAATCTAATATCTCTTCAATCCTAAAGAGTATTCTAATATACAAATCGGGTGATGTAAACCTCTTACGTTTTCTGAAAATCAGGTGTAGCAGTCATTTAACTGACTAATCTCATCACAGGGCATTCAGAAATATGATCTACACATGCAAGCACTATATGTAAGAATTTCTTTAAACAAAATCAACTCCAACCTTCTGCTGCTTCTATATATCCATTTTTAAATAAAAATAATTATTACCATTGACTATTACTGAAAACAGGTTAGTCACAAGGTTTTTAGTTTGGTGAAATAATATAATTACACTTTGTTTCTGCAAAATATAATTTAGGGTTTGCAAAGGATCATGTAAATTAAGGTTAGTCCATTAGTTTGGAACAGAAATTAGTATAAAAGGATAATATTTGAAACAGACTGGCTAGCACTACATTTTAGACAAAATATTTAATTACCAACAATAACTCTCTTAAAAATGAAAAAGAGAAACATTTCTATAAGAAGGATAATAAAAATTTAAGGTATATACTAACACACATAATGTTTATATTATACATTTGAATCCTAGAAAGAAACATAAAATGCAGCTTTTAAAAATAATCTCTGGTCTATAGTAGAGGAGGGAAAAAGAATAATATCAACTACCAAAGATCCGTTTTTATAGTTCTAATAGTAAACTTCAGAGGTAATTTAGATTCGAATGATTCAAGTGTTTTGGGTATAAAATACTGCAGTAGCTAGATTTTAAATCTTCAGATAGGCTGGAGTTGACTGTTCAAAGATGACTTTACTTAAAAATTTGGAAATTAAAAGTGCTATATAGTAATATACATAACAAGGGTGACGTGCCAACATTGTGTGGCCAGACACTGCCAGTTCCTGCTTCTTTTTCTAATATGTAAGAGCAAAGCATAAGCACTCCAAACTTCTCTTCTTGTACCTAAACATGAAAGGAACTTACCCCCCAATAGAATCCCATCTGAAGACCTCATGCTGTAGTAAACACAAAATTTAATCTTACGTGTGCCCTTTACCCATTAAAAAAAGAAATAGCTTTCTTTTCTATGCATATAATTATGCTCAATTTTTAAAAAATAATAAGACCATAAAGAAAATTATGGAAATCACCAGTAATTCCATAACTCAACAGAGACATATCCATATACATGCAGTCTTCTTAAACATAAACAATGAATTAGAATATTCATGATGTTTTGCAACTTCCAATCCTTTCTTGTCAGGTCTAACTCATCCTTTTAACAGTTGAACAGTATTTTTAATAGTATTTTTAAATACATGGATTAATAATAATTTACTTAATTCTATTTCCATGGCTCTTAGGTTAGACTTTATTAGGCTCCTAAAAAATAATTCTATGATGATTGCCTACATAAAACTTGGCATAGTTTGTTTCCATATGTAAAATTTTTGGACCAATCACATTTTACTCTTGAATTCAATTCTAATATAATTTAAACAAATAAACAAAAGGTACTTCCTTAAAGCCCTAGACTAGCCACTTTTACACTATAACTTCATACTTAAACTTCTGGTCCATTCTTTATTTCACCTATAATTAAATCTAATAGGTGGCTACCGTTCACAGATTTCATCTAACTTCCAGAATCATTTTTGCCTACACTAATCACACTGAGGTGACATTTCCTCTTTCCTTACCTCCAATTTTGGAACTGATAAAACAATTTTTTTTCCATGTTAAGGTATTATCAATAAGGTGTACCAATAATTGTATTTCAGCTTTCAACAGGGGAAAAAAACCCATCCTCTGCAATATAACATTCCAAAACATTTAAATGGAAAAAGGTATTTCTTAAAATTGGGAAAATAGGGCAACTATCTTAATTTCTTAGAGGCTCTAAGCACAGATTTATCCTACTTACGCCCAGAGGAAAAAAAATATCATCAGGGCAATAATAGATGGCTAAAAATTCTTCGCTATTCTCTTCCCTCTTCCCATAAATCTGGACTGGTAGTGTGAATATCTAGGACCCATAAAATGTGACAAAAGTGATACTGTATAACTTAAGGCAGGGGCTTCAGAGAAACCAGTGGCTTTGCTTTTGTATCTTTTGAAACCCTCCCTCTTATAAGCCAGCCACCACATAAGAAATCCAATTGCTCTGGGATCAACATACAATCCACTGAGAAATTGGCCACTTAGTGGAAGGACTGACGTGTCTGATATATGAGAAAAGCCTTCTTTGACATTCCATCCAAAACCAGCCAACAGGTGAATGGAGCCAAGTAATAATGTCACATGCAGCAGAAATGAACAGCTAAGTCCTTGCCCAAATCACATCTCACAGAATTGTGAATAAATAAACTAAATCGTTCTTTAACTTCACTAAATTTTAAGGGTAGTATAATTCATAGCAATAGGTAACAAAAACACAGCAAAATACAATTAAGCACATGCAGATACTAGCTGAGAAAGATGTGGTGATAGTGGTGATGGGGGTGAGGGGAAGGAGCCCATTTTCATGTTAAATTCAACATATAAGAAAAGAACTCTGAGGATATATCATGATTTAGGAAAGTGAGCAAAATTTTTTGGTCAAAAGAGTTCTATGAATTCAAGGAAAGAGAAAAACCTAAAGCACGTTCCTTTTAGGAAAACAGTCACTGTATCTTCATTGAGCTATTAAAAGGGCACAAAATTTTCTACCCCAAAAATTCTAACCAAATATAAAAAAGTACAAATTATAAAATTAAAACTACTTATTTTATAGATAACTCTCAGTACTATTACACTTGTGAGAATAAGGACAAAAAGTCAACAATATTCATATTTAACACTGTACATGCTGAGTGTTATGTCCAAGCTCATCACAGAAACTAAGCTAGATTTCCTGGCAGAATCTAAAGAGTCCTAAGAAAAAAAAAAAAAAAAAAAAAAAAAACCACAATCCCGTTTACAAAAGGTAAAACAGATTGTGATAAAAAACACAGAAAGCATAATTTTCTTTCAAAGACAGACTTGCTACTAGCTAGGAACACCTAGACCTGGTTGACATAGGACATTCTTCCAAAAAATTTTAGAGCCTGCTGAAAGAACATTTGCCTCTTAAGTCATCTTATTTCCTTTTCTTCCCACTCATGGTTCTAAGTTCGAATCTGAGTTTTTAGATGTTAACAGCATAATTTTTCTTTAATAAAATAGTTCCTAGGTGTTTCTTATTAAAACATGAAGTGTACAACTATGGTACATGTTCCACATGGCATCAGCATGTAGAAAACAAGTTAATATTAAACAGCATTTAAAATTATCACAGAAGATTTTTCTGAGAAAATAAAAGCTGAAGATAAACAATGAAAATAATATGAAGTAACCTCTACCTCAACATTCAATAGTCAACCCATTTTCTCTCAATACTGCCTTCCTTTTGAGGATATTAGAAAGAATATTATGGTTGAAATAAATACATACTCAAAAATTCCTTTTCTCTGCTTCTTGGTATAGAAGCTGTAATGACCTAAAGAAATTAAGTCTTGGAGCCACAGTTCATGATTATTATATTGTCACAGATTAAAAAAGAGAATGGCTAGTATGAAGATTTTTGCCCATTGAAATTTATAAAATTATCAGTCCCAGTCAGACCATGTTACTTTTATTTGTACAATTGACAGTCACTGGACTACTCATGAAGGTTCTAATTTATATCAAAGAAAAAGATTTTTAAGATCCTCTGTCCACCCTATCTCAAACCCCAGCCAACTCTGATACTATTCCCTAAGTGGTCTATTACCACACTTAGGGAACACAAAAGGGATTAAATTGAGGAGCCTTGGGAGAAATAACTTAGAGTTAAAAGGGACCCAAGAAAAATTAAATATTATGGAAAGGTTAGAATAGAATACTACATCACAGTAAAGTTTAGGTTTGTAAATGCACACAGGCTATCAGGAAGGTTATAATTTTATTTAATTCTTCACATAAGATTTCTGGGTTGTAACTTTGTAAATTATTAGATCATTAAGTTCTAGCCCTATTAATATTTCAGAAAATAGCCAAGTGTGGTGATGCATGTCTATAATCCCAGTGGCTCAGGAGGCTGAGGCAGGAGGATTTTGAGTTCAAAGTCAGCTTTCGCAACTTATCAAGGCCCTTAGCAACTCAGCAAGACCCTGTCTCTAAAATAAAACATTTTTTGGGGCAGGGGGGGTGGTTAGGGATGTGGCTCAGTGGTGAAGTACTCCTGGGTTCAATCCCCAGTAATAAAAAAAATTTTTTTGAAAATAAATATAAAAGTAAAATATAGTTAAGTACCATAACCAAAGTAAAAATAAAGGGTTCCATGGCTTTTATATCATTCACTTATGAAAAGTAAGGGAATATCAGACAAATTCATGGAAGATGACTTTCTATTATTAAAATTATATAGAAATAAAATAGCCAAATAAGCATAAAATTTAAGACATGCCTTGTTATTAAGCAAAAATACTAACATGCTGTAACTTGCTCTGCTGACTATCACACTAAAGCAATTACATCAGCAGACTACCTGTAAAAATTTCTTCTTCATTTCATCAAAGATATTTTGTCTGCATCTCCAAAATATATCCTATGGTATATAAGAACAAAATGAATTACAAATTGTTTACAAATTGTTTCTATAAGATAGAGGAGTAAGACAGTGACATTAGAGCAATAACACAGACATTAATGTGATACAATACATATTAAAGTATTAGTACACCACAGGATTTTATTCACATTTGTAATTTTTATGCTAGCCTCATTCTTGTATGATTACTAAAAACCTATAGTATAATGATAAAGAGTAAGGTTGATGTGGGACACAGGAATATTTTAATAAAAAAGTAGCTTAAGAATTGCTTATAAATCAAATGTGCTAAGCCACAAAATATTTTCAATCCACTAAACGAATTTAGCAGTTACTTCTACTACAGGAAATAAAAAAATCCCTGATTTTGCTATTATATAAATTTGGATTTTTCACAATAGCTACTCATAAAATAAGGCTGCTTAACATTATCCCCTAAAACTATTTCCCTTTAATATAAACCTCTTTCTTACTGTAAGACAAACTTTTTACCAATTAAGAAAGTAAACATATAAAAGAAAATTAACCCATAATCAAGAGATATTCTGAAAAATCTTGGTTTTACAACATTCTATATTTTTTTCTGTACATATTTATCTCCCTCCTCCTTTGGTTAATAAAAAGAAACCAACATATTGATGTAAAAGGTGATTTTGGTTTTAGAATAGAAATATAATTCTAATAGCAATACTTAGTTTTTAAAAATCAACTCTAAAATAACTTCTACAGTAATTATTAACGATCTGATATACACTCTACCAGAATCTTCTCCATCCTATACATATATTTAGTAGACATTGTTAATTTATAACCAAATAGGATCATTCTATACAACACTATTTGAATTCTCTTTCTTGTCCCTCAATGTTCACTTACCTCTTGTGCCAAAACATTTAGTTTAAAAATTGCAGTGGTCCAAGTTCAAAGGCAGCCTCAGCAATTTAGTAAGGCCCTAAGCAACTAAGCAAGAGCCTACCTCAAAATTTAAAAAAAAAAAAAAAAGAGGACTGGGGATATGGCTCAGGGATTCAAGACCCCCTCCCCAAAAGTACAGTGTTTCATTATAGACAAAGTATAATTTAATCTGCTATTAACAGGCACCTAAGTACCTTCAAATATGCACTCCAAGCATTGCTTGTCTATACAATTTTTCCCTTTAAGATAATTTCCCAAGGAAAGAATTACTAGATCAAAGACTATATACTCATGTTCAGGATTTCTGATACAGATATAGTCCTTTCTTTCACAGACCAGTAATGAAGCATAATCAACTGTCAAAACTGTTCTAGGTGCCTAGAATATAGCATATACAGTTACAAAACCCTTATCCTCAAAAAGATGACAAGTGAACAGTGGGAACTAAACCACAAAAAAAATCTGAACTATGAGGCATCCACCATCCTCCTGGTCTTCGTATTTCTGTGTGGTGTACCTGTATTACTTTTCTTTTGGATAGCCTCACCTCCTTGGCTCAAATACTATAGTAGCTCTAAAACATGTCCATAAATTCTTACACATGACTCCCAGCAAAAAGCAGGAGTCTAATTGCAGTACCTTTTAATATGGGTCAACCTTAGTGACTCCCTATGCTATAACATGACTTTCAAGACTGGGCTAGGAAAAGTAATAACAACTCCTGGCTGTTCCTCAGATGCTTGCCCTTACAGCCCAGCTACTATGCTATGAGGAAGCCAGGCAGCCAAATGGAAAGGCTATGTGTAGATGTGCCAGCTACAGCCCAAATGAGATCCCAGCTGACAACCAATGTCAACTAGCATACAGCTAAGAAAGGCTTCAGATCATCTTCCAATCCCCAGCCTCTCAGCTGCCTCCAGTTGACAGCCAGCACAACAGAAACAAGCTGTCAGAGTCCAGTCTTGACCAAACTGTATATTGTGTTTGGCAAAAGTCACTAGATTTGTGGACGAATTATTACACAACTAGAGATAATCAGAATAGCCCATTTCTCAATCAGGTCCCTCTCTCATCATTATATTTAAACATAATCCTCTTGGTACTCTTAATCTCACTTCCTCATTCAGGTTTTTCCACAGTTCTCACAGCCACTTGATATATCTACTAATATTTTACTTGTTTACTGTCTCCCTTCAAAAAACTTGTACTCTGAGAAAAGATGAAACAGCAGACTATACTTATCCTCCCCATTTAGACAACTTAAAAAACTAGATTAAAAAACATTAAATGATTTGGAAATGTTGAGCAACAGGCAACTCAGGACAGTGATTCCTGTGAAAACATCAACAAACAAGATATGCCACCTTTCAAGTAGAACCCAGACAGAATTCAAACACTCTTCTGGAGCCAAGAAGATTAAGTTGGGTGTTGAGTGGGTATGGGGATGCAGTGTAGCTACATTCCACAGGGCAGAAAGCAGGAGAGAAGAAAAAGCATAGAGATCTGCAGAGTGATGCTCCTTGAGTATTCAGCTGAGTATGTGTATGAAGAAGTTACCTGAGGCAAGGAAAGAATTCTTAGAGATCAGGTAGGTTCCCTCCACCCAGAGTTAATCAAAATCTCCTAATATACAAGACATCAAATAAAAGCACTCAGAAGTGGGATCGAATAAGGCTAAATCTAAAAGGCTATTTCTATCCAGCCTCCCCAAGTTTAAAAGAACTACATCTTATCACAGAGCTCAAGAATATTTATGGAATTAAAAAAAATCCTGGCATCTATTAAGGTAAAATTCACAAAGTCTGGTATGCAGCTGAAAATAAAGAAAGCATGAAAAGAAGCAGAAAAATTATCGGGGGGGGGGGGGAATCTACTGATGAAAACTAATAGAATTAATAGAAAAGCATATTAAAAAGTTTATAACTATACTTCATATTTCAAGAACAAAAGAATGTTTAGGGAAATCATGAAAGATTAAAAAAAAAAAAGCCTAATTCAGGTTTCTAGAAATGTCAAGTACAATATCTGACATGAATATATAATGGATGGGATGAACAGATTAGGCATTGCTAAAGAAAAGATTAATCAATTTGAAGACACAGCACTAGAATCTTACAAACTGAAATAGTGAGATAAAAAAGAATTAAAAAAATATGAACAGAAAAGAGAGACAACTTCCTTACCAGAAACCACAGAGGCCAGTAGGAAGTGGCACAATATTTTTCAGGTGCTTACAAGAAAATAATTGTCAACCCAGAATTCAATAACCAGCAAAAATGTCCTTCAGGAATAACCCTGGAATTGTTTTAGTAATCAAGCAGAATTCAAGACATTCTCATATAAAGGAAGACTTCTATGAAGCTACCCTAAAGGAAAAGTGAAAGGAAGTTCTGTAAACAAAAGAGAATGATCAAAGACGGACACTTAGAACATAAGAATAAAGGCTACAGTAAGCAAAAATATTACTAATTATCATACTTTCCTTCTCTTGAATTTTTATTGTTTGTTGAAGTAAACATTAAAACACTGTCTGATGTGGTTCTAAATGTATGTAGAGGAAATATTTAATGCAATTATATTACACACAGGGAAGGGTAAAGGAAAGTTTCTACATTTAATTTGAACTAATAACACCAACAGATGGATAAACGGGTATATATAAGATCTAGAGAAATCACTAAAAAAGTTACACAAAGAGATACAACAACAAATACCACAAGTTAATCAAAATGCAGCTTTAAAAAATATCAAATCCACAGGAAAGTAGGTAAAAGAAAACAAGAAAAACAGCATACTTAAGTTCAAATATACTAATCATGACATTAAATGTAAATGGTATAAATATACCAACTGAAAGAGACTGCCAGAATACATTAAAAATAAGATACGCTGTCTTAAAGAAATTCAATATATTTACACCTATACACTGATGCAAACATATGTAAAAAGGATTATTACATCAAACATGCAACAAATATAAACATATATGAATTTTACTATAGCACACAGTTCACGTAAAATATTTTCTGTGAAAGTGAACGGATGGGAAAATAGGCCATACAATAATCAATCAAAAGAAAACAGGAGCCAGCTACGGCAATGGTGCACGCCTGTAATCCTAGTGGCTTGGGAGGCTGAGGCAGGAGGATTCGAGTGTAAGCTTGATGGGTGGGTTGGAGACCAAAATGTAAGCTCATGCGGTTGGAATGCAAACTCAATGGCGGGTGGCCAAGCCAGAGTCAGACAAAAGTAGCTGAATCAAGCTTTATTAGAGTTTGGGCTCCCTAGGTAAGATCCCCAGCCCTCCGGTGAGTAAATCACACATGGCTTTGGCTGCTCAGGGTCTTTATATGGAGGAAGGGGCTAGGGGTTCTGCCCAGGAAAAGGTGGACGAGGTAGACATAAGGGCCAGCAGGTCTGCATCTGACTGGTCACTTCTGGCGCACTGCCTTGCTCTTTGGGCTCTCAGTGGGTTGCCAGGTATTTTTCTGCTCCCTCCCCCTGCAGCCACCCAAGTCAGACCTGACAGCAAGTTCAAAGCCGGCCTCAGCAACTCAGTGAGACCCTGTCTCTAAATAAAATACAAAGAAGGGCCAGGGATGTGGCTCAGTGGTTGAGTGACCATGGGTTCAATCCCCAGTATCAAAAAAAAAAAAAAAAAACAGCAAAAATTTAAAAAGTTAGTATCAGATAAAGCAGACTAGCAGACTTAGGAACCAAAAAAATTACTGGAATCAGAGATGAAGGGGTCTGCCAACCAAGAAGACACAGCAATCCTAAATATGTATGAACCAAACAACAGAAATGCAACAATGTATGCCAAAACTGATAAAACTCAAAGAATTAGACAAATCCACGATTACAGATGGGAGACTTCAATACCTTTCCTATAAAACAACTAGATAACGAGATAGAAAATCACCAAGGACACAGAAAATCCCAACAATACCATTGAACAACAGGATCTAATCAACATTTACAAAACATTCCAACAAAGGAGCAAAATATGCATTATTTTCAAATGTTCATGGAACATATACAAAGACAAGACAACATACTGGACCATAAAATAAGTTTCACCAAACCTAAGAGAATCAAAATTATATAAAGTGTAGTCTCTGAGCACAATCAGTAAAAATACCTAAATTAATGAGGTGCTACAATATGTTCTTATGTTGGGAGGCTCAACAAAGATGTCAATTCTTTCCAAATAGCTGGATAGCTGCTATAATAGAATACATTAAGACGCAGTCACTTATAACGAACAGAAATTTGGGGGCTTATAGTTCTGCAGGCTGAATATCAAGATGCCAACACTTGGCAAGGGCCTTCTTGCTGCATCACAGGGTGAAAGGGCAAAAAGAGCGAGAGGAAGGTGAACCCACTTAAATGATAATGAATCCGTTCCTGTAGTAATAGCATTAGCCCATTCATGGAGACAGACCTCTCATGACCTCTCAGTATTGTTACAATGGGAACTAAATTTCAATGTAAGTTTTAGAGGGTACAAACATTCATTGAGAAATTTAATGCAAGTCCTATCAAAATCCCAGCAAAAAATTTTACAGATACAGAGAAGATTATTCTATAATTTACATGGGGGCTAGGTATGGTGGTGGTGCATACCTGCAATCCCAGTTACTTGGAAGCCTGAGGCAGAAGCACTGCCAAATATGAGTCAAGGATGAAGAACTTAGGGAGACCCTGAAACAAAATTTTAAAATTCAAAAAATTTTTTAAAGGGTTGGGGATATAATTCAGTGGTAGCAGTGGTAGGGCCTATGTTCAATCCCCAGTATGCGGGGGAAAAAGGAATAAAAAAATTTATACAGAAAAGCAAAATGGATCTTGGAAAACAATAAAATGGGAAAACTCAGTCTACCCAAGTTCAAGATGTATTATACAGCTATAGTAATCAAGACTGTGTGGTACAGTAGGCAGAGGAAAAGACACACAGATCAATGTCACAATAGAAACCCAAGCAAATATACCCAACTGACTTTTGAGTAGGTACAAAAACAACTAAATAGAGGAAAAAATAGTCCCTGAACAAATGGTGTTAGAATAATTAGACAGCAAGAAGCAAAAATAAACAAATAATACTTAATCTAACCTCTTTCACCTAATACAAAAATTAACTAAGTATGGATCAGTTGAATGGTTAAACAAATTCTGGCACACCATACCATGAAAAACTACTAAGCAACTGATAGGAACCAATTATTGGTAATGTGCAAACAACATGGTGAATCCCCAGAGAATTAAGCTAAATTTAAAGAACACAAAAAGATACATACTATTTAATTTCATTCTGTTCTTGAAATGTTCAAGTAGGGAAATGGAGAACAGCTTAGTGATTGCCAAGGATTAAAGAGAGGAGAGAGGATTTGAGGGAAATGAGTTGGTTATAAAAGGGATCCTGGTGGTGACAAAAAATGTTCTCTATCCTGACTATATGACTCTTTCTTGGTTGTGACACTGTGTTATAATTCTATAAGGTGTATCGTTAGAGGAAAACTGGTAGAGAGTACAGAATGAGACAGACATCATTGCCCTGTGTACATGTATGAATGCACAGATGGTGTGACTCTACTTTGTGTACAACCAGAGAAACAACAGCTGTACTCCATTTGTGTACAATGAATCAAAATAAATAAATTAAAAAAAGAAAGAACTTGTATGTTTTGGGACTAACAGGCTGATTCTAAAATCTATATAAATGTGTAAAGCCAAGATAGCCAAGCAATTCCTTAAAAAATAAGGTTGAGAGACTTGTCTTACATGTTACCAAGAATGAATAAGAAGCTAAAGGAATTAGAAGTGATTTATTGGTGAAGCAAAGCATCTCCACATCAGAACCAGACAACAAGATAAGCTTTTCAGCATGTGTCCTAGGATGAAGCACACACAGGTGGTGGTGGTGGTGGTGGTGTGTGTGAGGGGGGTGACCTGAGGCATACCTTATGTTCTACTTTTTAAAAAAAATCAATTTCTGGTGAATTAAAGACCCAAATATGAAAGTCAAACGTCTTTAAAATGTTGGTCTAGGAAAGAAAAATTTCAAGTATGTTAAAAGTACAAATGATTAATGTCAATTAAAACTGAAATCTTCTGGATTTAAAAAACTGAAAAGTAATGAACTGGCAAAGGACATTTACAACAAATATAACAAAATACTGTTATCTAGAAGAATTTCATAAATCAATAAAAGGCAACCCAAAAGAAAAATGGCCAAAAGACATGAACAGAAAGAAGTTTCCCAGAAAAGAATGAATAGTTCACAAAATTTTAAATGTACAAAATTATTAATAAGCAAAAGAGACATTTTAAAAACCTCACTTCAAACCAAGAATTTTCACTCACTGTTAGTGTGAACGTAAACTGATAGAGCCCTCCAGGAAAACAGTTTGACATTACTTATAAAACAGAAAATATGTTTATCCTACAATCCACCATTTTCACCACTAAAGATTTCTACCCATCCGTCTGTCTGTCTATCTGGCTGCAGATTCGTCTACCTATCCATCCATCTACTGTCTTTTCCTAGACAAACTCTTGCCCTAAGTAATAGGAGATATGTATAGAAGTGTTCATAACTTACATTGTTCAAGAGAACAAAATTGTAAGCATCCCAAATGTGCTTCAATGGATAAATGAATTGTAGTATATTCAGAGAATGGAAAACTACATAACCCTAAAACATGAACACACTACTGTAATCTACATAAATACAGAGATGATCTCAAAAACATAAAAATAAGTGAAAGGGCCAAATCATAGCAGAATATTGTATATACCACAAATACTTACAAAATGATTCTTTTTATAAAAAGCCTAAAATATTTTTAAATGACCATTATATTATTGACACAGCAAGTAGTGAAAATAAAAGGTAAGATTAATAAAAATTTAGAAGTGGAGATACAATTGGGAAGGGACTCACAAAGAACTTCTATACTAGTAATTCTGGGCCAAGATGCACAAGCATACAGTATTTATTATTATTCTTTAAGCGGTATTAAATATATTCATTCACTCTTCTATACATGTCCCATACTTCACAACAAAATTAAATCAAAATAGAAACAGATAATATTAAGAGTCAACATGAATCCACTAAGAACAAGGTACATCTTATTAATTTCTTAGAATCTTATTTCTTTTTACATATAAATTGATATGTCACTAGATTGATATATAAACCAATGAGACAGACAAAATATATTGATTTCAGAAAAGCATATCTGAAAAAAAATCACCCACCACGTTGATAAGCATAAAATGACAAAATGTGGCTAAAGAATTATCTCTTTGTAGAAATCATACCTAAAAAATTATCCAAAAAATTTATCTATCCTTGGCCTTGTTTTGTTCAATATTTTAAGCAATTATTTAGATGAAACCATGAAAAAGAATTATCAAATTTAAAGAAGAATCTAAGGAACTGTTAATAATAACAATATGAATTTCATAGCTACCTTAAAAGGCAGAGCCAAACAAGATTAAAAATAATAGGCAAAAAAGTCTGTTATTTTTGTTCAAAAAGTAAATTTGACATATATAATAATCCACCAATTCTATCTTTAAATTTTTATGCAAGGACACAAGTCTACATAGTGTGTAAATATGAATATGAAAGGATATTCAGGAAAATATTATAAGTAATGAGGATATAACAGAAGACAATAAAGTTAAAAATCTATGCATAAGTATTTGAATACCATGCAGCCATTAAAAACAAAGCCATTAAGCTGGGTGTGGTAGCAATGACATAATCCCAGTGACTGGGAAGGCTAAGGCAGGAGGATCGTAAGTTTGAAGCCAGCCTCAGGAACTTAGTGAGACCCTGTATCAAAGTAAAAACTAAAAGGGGCTGGGAATGTAGTTCAGTGGTAAGGTGCCCCTGTGTTCAATCCCCAGTACCAAAAAACAAGAAATAAAAAAACGAACTACTAAGATACATACTGACTAGAAAAAATGTTTAATACACACATCTAAGAAATAGTGCTAGCTATAAAACATGAAATACATCCCTCTCAAGCTAGAAGGTATTTGCAAAAGCTTAAGGAGAGCCTGACCCTGACCCAGCAGTAACAAAACACCCCTTCTGCAGATGAGGATCCCCTATTCTGCAGCAGCAAGGGAATGTTCCCTTTTCCCTGCATGTTGGTGTCAGGGAAGGTATTCCAAAACGGAAGATTAAAATAAGATCCAGTCTCATAATACCTAAAATGTGCAGGATATAGGCTATAGGGGGAAAAAAATCACTTGTCATACTAAGATCCAAGAAAATCTCAACATGTATGAGAATAATCAACAGATGTCAACACCAATATAACACAAATGATGGGATTTTGTGATAAGGATTTTAAAGCAGTCATTACAAAACTGTTTACACAATTATCAACACACATGAAACAAATGAAGAAACATTAAGTCTCAGCAAAGAAATAGCAGATATAATAAAATTAAAACTTGTGAGGTATATTCAATAGCAGAAGGAAGATAACAGAAGAATGAATCAATGACCCTGCAGATGAAAATACAAATTGCCCAATTGGAACAATATAGGAAAAAACAGATCAATGGCAAATACCTGCAGGGCTATAACAAAGACCAAACATTCACATCATTTAAGTCCTGAAAGGAAAGGAGAAAGAGAGCAGGCTTGAATAAATACTCAAGGAAATAATGGCTGAAAACCCCCAGTTTGGCAAAAGACAAAAATCTAAATAATCAAGACACTGAGCAAATCTCAAATAGGCTAAAGAAACCTATGTCAAAACACATCATAATCAATGCCTCAAAACTGAAAACGAAGAGAAAGTTCCGAAAATAGTGAAAAAAAAATCTTGCTTACAAGGGCAAAACGACTCAAATGAGAGCAAATTTCACATTCTAGAAACCACAGAGACCAAATAAAGTGGCACAATACCTTTTAAGTGTCAGGGGGAAAAAAAACCAAAACTATCAACCCAGAATTATATGTCCAGTGAAAATACCTTTCAGAAATGATGGAGAAATCAAGAAATTCTCAGATGAAGAAAACCTAAGAAATTGTTGGCAGCAGATCTAATCTGAAAGATTAGCTAAAGGAAGATCTATAAAAAGAAATAAGAATGCTAAGAAATAACTTTGAATTAAAAATGAAACAATTATGATAATGTATAAATACTATTTTAACGAGTGTATCAGGCTACCACCCTGATTAATACTGTGTAAAACCCCGTACTATACTTCAAAGTTGACTCAATGTTATGTTTGAGCTATTTTCACAAAAACTAGACAAATCATGAGCTGTCATTTAGGTCTATAGGCTCCTTTTAGACAACTATTGATGCTGGAAAGTCAAATTCAACTTAAATAATTTCAGGTTACAGTAAATGTTCCAAACTAGCTATGAGTGTTTAAACTGACTATAGATCTGACAATTCACACTTCCAAATGTAACTAAAAGAATGTAAAAACGGTTCTAGCAGCTCCAGGGGCTGAGGCAGGAGGACTGCAAGTTCAAGCCAGCCTCAGCAAAAGCGAGGCACTAAGCAACTCAGTGAGACTCCCACCTCAAAATAAAATACAAAAGAAGGCTGGGGATGTGCTCATTAGTCGAATGCCCCAGAGTTCAATCCCTGGTACCCTACCCCCCAAGAAAAGAACGGAAAGCTGTAACTCAAACAGACTATTTGTATACCCATGTTTATGGCAGCACTACTCACAACAGTCAAACGATAGATGCACCCTAAGTGTCCATCAACCAAAGAATGAATAAACAAAATGAATGGATATTTCCACACATGTACAACAGAATACTATTCAGTATTAAAAAGGAATGAGATACTGGCACATACTTCAACATGGACGCACCTCGAGGGTATTATGCTAAGTAAAATAAAACCAGTCAAAAAAATGGACGAATACTATATGATTCCACCTACATGAGACAACTGTATGTAAACTGTGTTTCTAACAGTTTTACATTACAAACATACTATCCAGTTATACTGCAGATTTTCATATGATTTCAGTGTATATATAAATACATGCAGCAAAAGGGGGATATAAAAATACAGTTTTCATATTTACAAATGTTCATTCACTTATTTTCTAGCTCCTACCACTGAGAAGAACTAGAAGCAATAACATCCTTGTAACAATGAACACATCTAGTGTTCATATCTTGGTTTCTAGATACAAATTGCCACAAAAAGGATCCAGAGCTCTTTGTAGAAACAGCTGAGAAAAAGTATAAAAGGAACTTGGAATATCTTGTACAGTCAAAAAATGAGCTCAAAGAAGACACAAGAATTCATCAAGAAGACCTAAGAATCAATGGAAAGGGTTCCCATTGGCCAAATCTGGAATAATTTAAACATACAAGTAAATGAATGATTTATTCAATTTAAAAACTAACATTAAAAAAACTGCTATACGCAGTGGGAAATAATCAAATGACTAAGTATATATTTGCAGATATTTTGAAAATTTAAACAAATATGTCCTGTTTCTTGAATAATATTAAAGTCTGATGGGGGCAGGTAAAGATTATAGAATGGCTATAAATGGTCTAATATTCCTTAAGGACCATATGGAAACATTTATTTTCAGTATTTAAAACTGACTTTGTCCACTTAAAGTCTAAAATGTAGCTATAAAAGTTGGCTGTCAGGAAACTGGATTCTTATATCAAATATAATATGATAATTTTTTTTAAGAAGTCAGACTTGTAAACATTTTATTCAAGCATATATGTAATGTAAATTTAGAAACAAATCTGTAAATAAAAGATAAGGATACATAAATCAAATTTGATCCAAATTATTTAATTTTTTTTTCAATTTTTAAACTTTAGAGAATTAAACTGGTGTTTCTATTTTTGTGATTTCATGTTTTGAATGTTTTCATTTTAAGGTGGATGAAAACTGAAGTTAAAGTACATCATTAAAATACATCATGTTTCCCATGAGTCAGACAATTTAAAATTCAAATCACAGCATTTGTAAACAGCCAAGCCTTTCTAATAAAACAGCTCTAGGATTCAATATAATCAGAAAAATGATGCAAACTGTAATTAACTAATATAAAAAATTCAAGACTTTAATATCCACTGTCTTCAACTCCATCCCCACTAGTGTTCCTCTACAATTTCCCCTAAATGGCTCAGGTCTTGTCCCTAGCTTTTTCACCAGTGTCAAATTATACCCAGAATATTTCGTTTTAGGTTCAAAATTTTCAAATAAAATTTATTTTACATATCTAGGATTTATATGAGTTTTTGTTTTCTAAATGTAATTTAGCTCCTCTTATTTATACACTCAAACATATCAAAGGACTTAACAAGACTGTCAGTAATACATAAATATTTCAGAAAATCATAAAAGACATTAACATGAACATAAATTAAAATGTATATAGTAAAAATTACAAGCAGATTTTTATACGCATGGCATTGCTTAGTTAAGAAATGAAAATTACTATTTCCCATTCTTTACTATTAGAAACAAATGCTTAAGTGGAAAATCTAAATCCTTTACATAACTCTCTAAACAAAATAAATTGATTCAAGGAAAGTAATTTCATGTGTTATAGCTGATACTTTTGTAAAATAAAGTATACTCTTAAAACTCTTAAGCAAATTTCTAGAAACTGAATTTGAAACTGCCGATTTGGTAAGCTGATTTTAAATTTTGAAAGTTTTTAGTGTAATAACAAGGATTTTGCTATTTAAGTGAAAGTTAACAAAAATCGTTCCCTGCTTTAATTTCCTTCACAAATTCAAATATTCATATGTGTAAGTTTTTCAAAAGAAAACTTTGAACCTGTTCTAAAAATCAGTTCAAACTGTAAAGAAATCATACATACATTCTATTTTATTATTTCAGCTAATACAAATTCTGGGTAACTCCTTCATAATAATAGATGTTGTTCAAGGTATCATGGTATGGATTTTCTGAATTTGAACTAAAAACACATTACAACATAAATTACATGTTAATATGTGACATTTCCAAACCATATCGCATAAAAAAGCACTCAAGTAATTAAAACTTAATAGCTTGATTTGAAATAAAGTCTATTTTTAAAGTTTTGTAAAAATATATATTTCCAGACTTGTTCTTGGTGCTCTAGTATTAGGGTGTTCCTCAAGTAACTACATTCCATTTTTTTCTAAAATATTTATAAGATTCCAGAACCCCATAGTACTATTTTAATTACAAAATTATTTTTCTATGTCACTTATTTTTAATTGCTGCAACAAATTAATCTAGCACTCATACCATTAGTAGAAAACTAAAATGTAAAGTTTCAGAACTTAAAAGAACAGTTGACAATCTATTTAATTATGATGGACATATTTTAGTTGACAGCTAAAAACCAATCAACCAGATGGCTTATCACACATGACATAAAATTATATTTAAAACTAGATGACCCTTCAGACATTAGGCCAGGCTCCTTACAAATGAAGAAAAAGAAATGCAGAAACCCGAACTGCCTTGCATTTGAACACAGGTCTCCTAAGTACTACTTTATAATGCTGACATGTTTTGGCATTAAAACTATAACAGCATTATTTTTCCTGTCACTAATACTCTTCTACTTCTGCCTTATTCCTTTTAATAGCTGTTCTAGTATTGGTCATGTGTGATTCACTAAAAATATACTGTAGGTATACAAACTTAGAAACAAAAACTATTCTCAGGAGGCAAAATAATAGGTCCTTTACTATTCTAGTTATCTTTATTTTTAATTACAGTTAAGATTTCTTCTTCGAGTAGGCTGTTATTAACAAGCAGTGACAGCTTGTGATACAACTGACCTGTTTACAGGTTTTCAATGTTCTGCTTTGTTCTTACTAAATCAAAACTTAAGTTTATGTTACCATGTATTTTATTTAAAAGCATTGATAATAATTTTAAAGTAAGAATATTACATCCTTACAATATAATGAACATGAAACCATACCACTTCAAAATTGTTATGTTATTTTAAACTACTTAGAGACTGTTTATTTTGTATAGAAGTGACTTATGGTGCAAGAGGGCTGACTGTACTGTAGATTTGAAAGATCTAAACTGGAATCCTCAGGTCAAAGTGGCTACTCTTCTTTTAGCTATATAATTCTACACAAATCACTAGTCAATCACAAAGTCAATCTCTGACTTCCAGCGTTCTCACAGGGACTATATCCTCCATACAGAGTTTTTCTGACTATCAAGAGAACTTCTTGAAAATGTCCTCAAGTTATAATAATAAAGAAATACCAGGCAAAAGTAAGCTATTATCATAATAGTTACTATCCTTAAAACAGATTTAGGAAATAAAAATTCTTATGATAAATTTATTTATTTTAAAGTTTTCTTTTTTTGATTCATTGCACACAAGTGGATTACAGCTGTTGTTTCTCTGGTTGTACATAAAATAGAGTCACATCATTTGTGTAATCATACATGTACATAGGGTAATGTTGTTTATCTCATTCTGTTATTATTCTTACCCCCCTCCCCAATCCCACCCCCCTTTTTTTCCTATGCAATACATCCTTCCTCCATTCTTGCCTCCCTCCCACCCCGCATTATGTATCATCATCCACTTATCAGAGATATCATTCAGCCAAAAACAATGGTTACATGCCACGAAGTAGGTGGCAATGCCTTAACTGTATGCGTGTTGTTAGGCCCGAGAGCCTCTTCCATCCTTGTCAAGGGGAGTGCCAACCTTCTCTCCTTTCATACAACACTAAAATTTATTTTAGAATTTATAATATTTAAAATTCCAAGAGACTATCTTTGAGAGTCTGGGTAAAAGGAAGATAAAAGGAATTTTATCTGATGAGGAAAATCTGCAAAGATCTTTTGATTTCTGACTGCATGGCTTTTCGAAGTTTAAATACTGACATGGAAAAAAAAGCTTATGTAGACATATAATTTAGAGACAAAACTTACAACTAATGTGGTCATACTCTCTCATTTGACAGATAAGGGGGGGAACAAAAGAAGACCCAGAAAAATGAACAACTAAGGCAAAGTCAAACCACAGATTTTTGATTCTCTAACCATTGCCCTTTGTAATCACACCAGATATTAAAACAGTCCTACCAAATTATAGCTGGTGCTATTTAATATAATCTTCCAGTGTACATCACAAACTTCTTGAGAATATTCTTTACACTGCTCTCTCTCTCATCAGTACCTAGTGAAACCTTAAACCTATAACACTTGCTCACAAGGTATGTTAGATTAGGCTCAATACAGATCAGTGGTTACCAGAACCTGGCAGGAGGGAAAGGAGGTTGACTACAAAAGAACTTTTTAAGGCAATGGAAATATTCTGTATTTGATTATGGTGGTGGTTATACAACTCTATAGAACTGTGTACCTTAAAAGGGTAAATTTTACTGTATGTAAATTACACCTCAGTAAACCTGAGTTTTAAACAAAGGTTGCATTCAAGCTCTTCTTCTACTAACTGTAGAAGATACCAAACCTATGAACTTTTATGTACTTCATATAGTATTTTTATCTAGAAAATGAAGGGGTTGTGCACCCAACTCTAGCTCCCTTCCACTGTTAAAGCATATTACTCCACTGTAGAAACATTTTGTCATGTCTATTTTCTTTAGAACGCTTAAATCATATTTGTATTATAATAATGGTGACTATTTCAAGATACATGAATTTGAAATGTCAAAATAGAAGCAATAGGGGCTGGGGTTATGGCTCAGTGGTAGAGCACTTGCCTAGCACATGTGAAGCACCAGGGTCGATCCTCAGCACCATATCAAAAAATAAATAAATAAACAAAATAGAGTTACAAAAAATATATTTATATTCTTTATTTTTTTATTTTTAGAGACTGCATTTTGATTCATTGTACACAAATGGGGTACAACTTTTCATTTCTATGGTTGTACACTATGTAGATTCATACCATTCATGTAATCATGCATGTACACAGGGTAATAATATCTGTCTCAGTCCACTATCTTTCCTTCCCCCACCCAATCCTGCCCCATTTCCTTCTACACAATTCAAAGTTTCTCCATTCTTCTTTTGCCACCCACCCCCTCGTTGTGTATCATCATCCACTTAGAGAAAACATTCAGCCATTGGTTTTTTGGGCTTGGCTTATTTCACTTAGCATGATATTCTCCAACTCCATTCATTGACCAGCAAATGCCATAATTTTATTCTTCTTTATCACTGCATAATATTCCATTGTGTATATATACCAAGAGTTATTAAAAAATATATTTTAAAAAACAGAAGCACTAATATTCTTAGGTATCTTTTAATAAGAAGGCTCGGTGCTAGCTATTTAAATTTTTGTCAATTTCCTTTCATTATCACAAGGTATTATAAATAGACAAAATCATAAATTAGGCAACCTAGTGTACACTTAAAAGTTAAAGCAATAAAATTAAAATACCAAACACATAAGGGAGTAGACATTTTATATTTATAAAATGGAGGAAATATATATAAGTTCATAGACAGCATATTTACATTTATTAAAACAGTATATTTTATCTTTTAGGAAATGAGTCATTAAAAAATTCTACTTTTTAGTGCAACCCAAAACTGGGATTATAATCAAGGTTCCTCTTAATATTAAAGTCTTAATTTTACCTGGAGCATTGGGGATATACTTATGAAGATTTCATTAATTCTCCAGTTTAAAACATTCCTTGTAATGTTCTCAGTAACTGCCCTACTACTACCACACCAGAATCATCACTCTTTAGCACACAAAGAAGGGAGGTAAACAAGGAGTTCTCTATACTGCAGCTCCTACCAAGACAAATGCCTACAAACAGACCAGTGGTAAAATACTCAGGAAGCAACAGCTACAGAAACCACTAACAAGAATGTGCCATATACTAGAAAAGTTAAGAAACCACATCATACAAGCCTTGCACCACCGCTCTCTGTGAAAATCAGAGGTTATCCTAAGTACATTGAACTTCTTACCTGCAAACTTCCCTTCAAAGAGCAGGTGAGAGAAACTGCTATGGACTTCAAAACAGTCTACAACCCCAGAGTACAGCTACTATAACTTTTCTAGAGGCAAGAGAGACCAAGCCAGTTAGCTTATGTGAGGATATTAACCTGTGTGGCTATCAATGTCAAATTAAGAAACAATTATGCCAAAGGATATCCTGCCACAGAAACACATATTAAGAATGAAAAGAAACATTTCGTTTTTAAGAAACAAAAAAGCATAAATTCAAAGAGGAAAATAAGAGAACAAGATATTAGAGCAAAATTTTCTCTCATTTTCAGTTATGTGCAAATTTTTGATATTAACACAAGAGACTTACTTAAGTAAAAAATGATTCCATGAACAAGTATCAGCAATTAAACTTTATAAAAAGTATAAGCAAATCTGTTAACTTTTTCTGGAGAAGAAATCTGAAACATTTTTGCCCCTTACTATCTACACAATAAAAATCTCAACTCTTTGTAGGCGTTTGGAAGTTTTTGATACAACCTGCCAAAACAATACACCTACACTAAGGGCCTCCCCCGACCCAAACATTTATACTACTTTTTTTGCCACTTTCTAAAATGCATTATAGACTTTGTATTTTAAAGGTTATTACGTCTAATAAAAAGCTCTTTACCTCCTTCTTTACATAAGTCATGTTAGTCTTTGTGATTTAGTTCAAATATTACATTCTCAGAATTACCTAGATAAAGTCTGCTGCTTCCTCCTCTATGGCCCCACTTTATTTCTCTATTATACATTTTTCTCATCATAAGACTGAATCTTCCCTTAGGCTAGACCAGAATCTAGAGCTAGACCTATTCCTTACTCATCTTTGACTCCAGGTTTTAGCAGCTAGAAGTCAATGTTTTCACTGAATAAATGCCACATAATCAGGAACTACGGAAATCTGTACCAAGAAAAATTAAAGGATACTCAGGACTCAACAAAAATAGGTCTCATTTGAAAAAGAAAGGTATTTTTAATCAAACTATAATACTTTGGTTATACTAAAAATTTCACTGAACTCATAAATGAGGTTCATGGTTTTCCTAAAGGTAAACCTATCAACTTACTAAGTGTAATGAATTTAGTTATTTAGAAAATTTAAATTTCAAATCCTTTACTTAGTTATGTCACTTAATAGTCCTTATTTTTATCTGCTATAAATCTGCTATATTTTTTTAACATAAGCACAGTACCCTAATATTTTTGAAAGGCTACAATTCTTTAGCAGACAGATACACAGCATCAAATCTAAAGCACAATCAATAAATACAACTGACAAGAACAGTCTCTTCTGTTCCTGTCAACAATTCCATTGTAGTTACAGAAAAATCAGAATTATCGAGTACCTGAAGTTCTCTCAAAACAAACTATTCTTGTTATCCAGTGTACTGAGTGACTTAGTTGAATTTCTACCAGTCCCTAACATTGCTTGTATTTGTGGACAGGATGCCTGAAGGCCAAAAGTCCCTCTTTGGATGGGCTAGCCAAAATCAGTTGGGTCTAAGATAACTGCCAGAGTAACTGCCAGACAACCTCTAACTTCATTATAATACCATCTGCATGCTAAATGACCCCCCCAACCACACACACACCAGTGCCGTGACAGTTGAAAATTGCCATGACTACCAGAAAGAACCATAAAAAGGAGGTCGTGCCTGAATTCCTGGAAAATTTCTGATCATTCCCAGAAAAAGATGTGAATATTCCTCCCCTGTATTAGCCTAACCCTCCCTTCTTTTATATCTATGACTTCTCCCAACAACATGGTTGAGAAGTTTATTTGATCTACAAGTCTGTCTCCTGCTTCTCCTATTCTTGACCAAATATCAAAGTCTCCCTCCCTGCTCAGTCTCCTAATCATTCTGCAATTTAAAAGGAAAACAGGACCTCCCCAAAACAACAAAAACTGGGAACATCCTTAACAATGATCTGGCTTTAAAATAACATTTCATAGTGAATCTTTACAAACAGGTACTTTGTTAATCTAGTACCTGATTTTGACAACTATTTAAACATATTAGTTTAAATGTTTAGTTTTCCAGGACCTCAGAATCTCATTAGCTTAAACATCTCTTTTAATGTTTGCACTTTGTTATACGTTGCAGTTTTCAGAGCAATAGGTATTACTTGATCATACAAGAGAACCTATCAAATCATTAAGGATTAGTATTATAAACATTAAGAAATTTAGCTGACAGGTTGTAATCAGAACTAGAATTCCAAATGACTAACACAACAAAAATATTACTTCATTTTCATTTAATTAAATATTTATTATATAATGTACATTACACTGTGCTGGCCTCAGGGTAAGGTATAGGGTAGGAACAGTAGTGAAGGTAGTAACAGAAGGTAGTAATTGCTAACATTTAGTGAGTACTTACCTGTAGACACTTTACATGTATTAACTCATTTCATCTTTCCAACAATGCTAGGAGATAGTTACTATTATCTTTGTTTAACCAAGATACTAGGAAGTTTAATAACTTGCCTGAGGTCACATAGCTGGTACTTGAATGCAGGGGTTTTGACCATGATATCCTGACTTTGAAGAGCTTCTAATCTCCTAAAAGCATTATCACAAATAACTTTTATAATAAAGGGAAAGAATTTTTCAAATGCCAAAAAATACAGTGCTACGGGATTTCAAAGTCAGGAAAATACAATCAGGATGAGAGAGAAGAGTCAGGAAAGATTTAATATAGGAAGTAAAGGAGGCTACATGTTACTAGTTGGATAGGCATTTTTTTTGAGGGGTGGGGGGTATCAGGGATTGAACTCAGGGGCACTCGACCATTGAGTCACATCTCATCCCTATTTTGTACTTTATTTAGAGACAGAGTTTCACTGAGTTGCTTTAGGCCTTGCTTTTGCTGAGGCTGGCTTTGAACTCGCAATTCTCCTGTCTCAGCCTTCAGAGCTGCTGGGATTATAGCCGTGTGCCACCAAGCCTGGCTTGAATAAGATTTTAAAGAACATCAAAATTTGAGACACATAAGTGAAATAAGTTAATCCCAAAAAAATCAAAGGCTGAATGTTTTCTCTGATAAGTGGATGCTGATACATAATGGGTTGGGGGGGAGGTTAGAGAGGAGTGGAGGAACGCTGGAGTGTGTGGAGGGAAATGAGGGGAGGGGAAGAGGCTGGGGAAGGAAAGATAATGGAATGAAACAAATATTACTCCAAGCATATGTAATGATTACACGAATGGTGTGAATCTACAGTGTGTACCACCACAGAAATGAAAAGTTGTACCCCATTTGTGTATGAAGAATCAAAATGCAGTCTGTAAAAATAAACAATGATTAGGATGGCAAAAAAAATAAAATAAAGGTATTATGTCCATCTAAAAAAAATTTGAGACATATGTCTCAGTAATTTTCATATAAATAATAATTTCTCAATGGCAGAATGGTAGAGCACCAGTTCTCCAAAGAAGAAAACATTTATATTCATGGCTATATTATGTATGCATGGTTCAGTTTTAGTTTCATTAAGTGGAAGGACAGGGTCATTATTATTATTGTTTCCACATCTACAAAGTAAATGGAAGTATACAGTAGGACAGAGAGGAGTTACCTGTTTACATAAGCTACACCTACATCCATCCCTTCTTATCCTATACCAACAGAAAATTAGGCTCAGGAAAAATATACAAAAAAATCCTCTTTAAGAATCTCAATGTAAAAGATGACACCATTTTTGTCAATCATTTGCCATCACTACCAATCACACATTTTGACAGAAACTTTTTATAATGGCAAATGTCTGTCTATTAGATTGTAAGCAGCAATACCTGGAGAACACTTTAAAATCTAGGTAAAAAATCTCATAAAAGAATATACCTCCACAAATCATGACACCTACACATGTTGCCTGAACTGAAGAAAGTCTTTCATATCAATGAATTTGTTTTACTAGATGTCTTTTGGGACTTTAATTTCTAATAAGTATTTAAACATATATTTAATGCTCTGTTTTTTGCACCCCCTATTTCTGATACAATCTTTTCTTTCCAGCTTGGGCTATCATGGTGTTCTATTACTCTGGAAATGCTTGAACCTTCTCCCCTCCAGTTTGGCAAAAACTAGAGTATCTAAGCATAAGACACACAAAAATTTTGTGAGAGGGTTAAAAATAGACAGGAATCCCAAGAAAGTACTTAAAATGTTATCTTCATGTAAAAATAAAATTTCACATATTTAAAGCTCCTTAAAAACTACAGAACAATAAGAAATACTTCATAATATTCACTCAACACAAGGGCAAAGAAGTGATATGTGAATGCAAATAACACATCTGGGGAACAGCAACTAATGCAGTGGAATGTGGTTCAAACAAAACTGGCTTGGGTGGAAGACAAAAACATTAAGTTAGGAATTTCTAGTTAAAGATAAATAGATCAAATACAAGTATTCGGCTCTGACGCTTTCCAAATATTTCTAAAATAAGAGTAAAGAAATTTTCTTAAAGAACATAAGCCCATACGAAACAGAAACACAACTTGAGAAGCTGGAAAGCAGAACAAGAGGTAACGACTATTGCAGCTGAGAAAGTTCAATTCCACATTATCCGGGAGGAAAGTCAGATACCCAATTTATATAATTTAAACCAAAAGACCAATGAATTCCCTAGATAAGTGGTTAATTCCAGGGTTGGGGCAGGAGAAATGTAAGATGGGCAGAAGCACTATGTGGTACCAGAAAGCAAGGAAGTACTTGAAAAGGTGAGCACGGAAGGTAACCAGAAAGAGCTCCCCCTGGCCAAACCTGGAACAGCTTAAATAACAAAACAAATAACAGTATTAGATTATAATCCTAACAAAAAAATATCTGTTAATTCCACAGTGAGGGAGAGGAGACAATTCCTCCCTACAGAAGGACTCCAATTAATAAATGTAAAACTAGTGAGGGAAATAGAAAATTACTAATGGCACTAATAATTACTGTAGATAGAAAATATCCCCAGATGAATGCTAAAATTAAAGGGTAGAAGTTTAAGAAGAAACAATTATCTGTATGGTTTCAAAGTATTTAGTAATTTTTAAAGGGAAAAAAAATAGCCACAGTGGAGGAAGCTAGCAGACACTCTACCTTAACCAAGTGGTCGAGGTTGATAAATAGGATGTAACAACATCATGTCCTTTCCCCCTCATATGATGCACTGAGAAGTACTAACATGTCTGTGATATCCTTCTCTTTGATTCATATTCATAGGAAAGCAAAAGACAAACCCAAACTGAGAGTCATTCCATAAAACAACTCACTAGTATTCTTCAAAAGTACCAAAGTCAAGAAAGAGAAGGAAAGACTAAAAAGTTATCATAGGAGAAAGACTAAGGAACACGTAACTAAATGCAATAAGGGATTCTGAGTTTGATTCTTGGACATTAGGGGAAATACTGATAAAATCTGAATAAATTTTGTAGTGTAGTTAAGAGTTCTGTACTAAGGCTAATTCTTACTTTTGAGAATATTCTACAATCATGTAAGGTGAAAAAGAAAGGAGAAGCTGGGCAAAAGATATACAGGAATTCTGTTCTTTCTGCAACTCTTCTATAAAGAAATTTTTAAAAACTCAGGAAGAGGTTCAGGAACTGGCAATTTCAGATAGCTCAGGAGAGAGTTCCAACAAGGAAAACAACTGAACTCTAAGAAGCAGTAAGAACCCCCAGAATCCTTTCACTCTTCAGTCCTTTCTCATAAAAGACTAACTTATTTCTGGAAAGCCTAAAACAGGGTATACCTAAACTAGAGGAAATCAGGCTCCATTGAATTGGAAAGTGCATGTTAAAAACTGGGGAGTTTGCTGGGTGCGGTGGCGCATGCTTGTAAATCCCAGCACTTAGGAGGCTGAGGCAGGAGGATTGAGAGTTCAAAGCCAGCCTCAGCAACTCAGCTAGGCCTTAAGCAACTCAGTGAGATCCTGTCTCTAAATAAAATGCAAAATAGGGCTAGGGATGTGGCTCAGTGGTCGAGTGCCACTGGATTTAATCCGCAGTACCAAAAAAAAACAAAACAAACGAACAAACAAACAAACAAAAACCTGGGGAATAAAAGGGAAGCTTATTTGCATATTCAGTAATACGACCCTTTTTTACTTAACTCCCAGGCTTGTTCTCTCCTGGCAAAAGATTAGCAAACTTCTCTGAGAAATTCATCCAGCACAAAAGAAAAAGAAAGATATGCCACTGGAATCTATGGTCTGAATGGTCATGTCCACTCTCCCCAAAAGTATATACTGAACCCCAATCACCAATGATATTTAGAGGTGGGGACTTTGGGAGATGACTCAGAGACCTCAAATAAGATTAGTGCCCGTAAAAAAGAGGCATTAGAGAGCTGCCTCTTCTCTTCCACCATGTAAGGATACAGTGAGAAGGTGCTGCTTTTTGAACATAGAAGCAGCAATCACTAGACACCAAAACTGTCAGCACCTTGATCTTGGACTTATATATATACCCCAAAGCCATGCCCCCAATTCCCCAATTCCCACCTCCAGTCACAGCCTACCACTTCAGTTACCCCTCAGTTAATTCCCAAGAGGTGATTAATTCACGGATTGGGTTAAGACTCTCACAACCCAATCATTTCTCCTCTGAACCTTCTTGCACTGTCTCATACATGAGCTTTTGGGGGACACCTCACATACAAACCATAACAATGTTATGGCAGAAATAAAACCTTAGTAGAAGAACTAGAAGGTAAAGTTACAAAAGTTTCACCAAAAAAAAAAAGAGGGGGAAAAAAGAAATGGAAAATACATGAAAACAGACAATAAAATTAAAGAAACAAGTCATTAGGTCTAATACCTAAACAATAAAAAGTCAAGAGAGAAAAAGAGAAAATGAAGGTAAGGAAATCAAAGACATTATTTAAGAAATTTTTCTAAAACTAACAAGATAAAGTCCAGATTGAACAGGGCTAACTTAAACCTAGTTGAATGAATAAAAACAGACCTATACCAATTATATAATAGAGGTAGTACAGAACTCTTAAGACAAATGTTCTCCAAGCTTCTAAAGAGAACAAAAAAAGTTTCAAAATAGTGAAAAAGAATTCTGAGGTCTCAACAGCAACACAGCAGACAGCAGAGGAAATCCTTCAAACTTCTGAGAAAACAAATCATGACTGAGAATTATCTGACCAACCAAACTACATCTAAAACAAGGGAGAAAACATTTTCAGATATGAAAGGTCTTGAAAAAATTACACCCCCTTTTGAAAGCTACTGAAGGTGGTCCTCCAAATGAGAAAGCAAACAAAAAAGGCACTAATGATACAAGACAGAACTAAAGGGAAGCACCAAGCACCCAGAGGATGTAAAGCAAATCCAAGACAACAGCTGCACAGATGTCGATCCAACAAGTTCAATTGGAGCAGGTAAAAAGACCCTGGGAAAGTTTCTTACGATGTCAAAATTGGAAGATTTGGATATAAGAGAGATTTATACACTTGGACTTTATGCTACATCAGGGTTTCTCAACACCGGCACTGTTGGCATCGTGGGGTTAGGGTTTACTGTTGTGGGAGGCTATGGGGCAGTGCAGGATGTCTGGCAGCATACCTGGCTTCTATCCACTAGATGTCAGTAGCACACTCCCTCCCCCCTCCCCCAACACTACCAAATGTTGGGGTGGGGCTCCCAGTTAAGAACCATTAGCTAAAAAGTATTCAGAAAACTAAGTGAAGCAAATTGTAAAAACATTAACTCAGAAAAAACAAAATATTATATAGCAAAGGAAAATAACAGTAAATTAAATGGGTCAGCTGTGACTAGTTTACAGTTACATGATATAAAAACTCTGACATACTAATGTATCCAAACAATTTACAATATGGCAATATTGGGAAGGTTGGGCAGGATTGTTACGTATGTCTATGTGTGATTGGGTTGGGGTCATCTGCCATTATGGGAAGTGAGTCAGATAATACCTTAACCTGAAAAATCAAGGAACACTATATCAAAATGTTAGTTTAAAATATGAAGCTAAGTATCAAAAGAATGAAGTTGAAAGTGGTTGCCTTTGGGGAGATTGAAATAAGGGGAAGGGAGAATCTGCTGAGGACTACTGTTTTTATAAACAATTCTGCATAGCTATTTAGCTTTTATAAATATGTGCATGTATAACTCTAATTTAAAATTTTCTTTTTAAATAAATTGAGGCCAGATTATGACAAACTCTCCTACTGGTTAAAGCCACCTTGATTTAGAATCAAATAGCTATATGACTTTGAGAAAGTTTCTTAACCTCTCTAAGCCTTAGTCTCTTCATTTGTAAAATGGATAATGAAGATTAACAGCTTCCTTAAAGGGCTGTTATAGGGATTAAATAAAATAATATATGTAAACTGCTTAGCACAGTGTCTGACACATAGGGTTTATAAATAATACCCATTACTCAATTTGTAACCACAGGCTAATAATTAGAAACTCTGAAGCAGATAAGTCACAATTTCATCTATTTTTAAAAGTAACCCTGACAGTTGTAGGGAGGACAGTAGGAAAGAGAAAAACCTGGAAGCACAGTGACCATTAGAAGGGCTACATTTGGGTGAGAAAACAATTAGACAGAGGAAGAGCCACACAATGATAAAGTTACAAGAGACATCTTCTAAGTGATGAACTACAAGTGAGAAAAAGAAATAAGAAGGGATCAAGACAATGTTCCAGATTAACCAAATAAGCAGATGGTGATGACCCTAAGTGAAACAGAACAAAAAACTTAAGGATGGAGAGGAAGTGAGAAGGAGAGAAGAGAAATAAGCTCTGTATTACCATATTTAATTTGTGGACTCTAGAGTACAACCAAGTAGAGAAAACCAGTATGCAAGTGAAAAATCTGAATCTAGAAAAGAGATCAGAGCTGGAGATAAAAACGTGTAAATCACAATCAGAAGTTGAAACCATATAGATAGAACAGATTCCTCTGGGCAAATACACAGAATAAGAAGATGGTGGGCAGTGGGGGCAGGGTTGACCATAAAAAATGACAATACATGTTGAGCATGGTGGCACATGAGTGCAATCCCAGCTACCTGGGAGGTTGAGGCAGAAGATCACAAGTTCAAAGCCAGCATGGGCAACTTAGCGAGAGAGACCCTGTCTCAAAAATTTTAAAGAGGGGTTGGGGTTGTGGCTCAGTGATACAGCACTTGCCTTCCAAGTGTGAGGCACTGTGTTCAATCCTCAGTACCACATTTAAAAATAAAGGTATTGTGTCCATCTACAACTAAAAAATTAAAAAAAAATGTTTAAAGACATAAAAAGGACTAAGAATGAAGTTCAGTGGTAGAGTGACCCGGGGTTCAAGCCTCAGTACTGGGGGGATGGGGGGGGCATTATAATCCTATGCAAACAACTACCAAAAAACCAATAAAGCTGCAAAACGACAATCAAGATAGTGCAATAATCCAGACATCCCAAAATACCAACTGTTAATATTTTGTGTATTCTTTCAAAGCATATAACCCTAAATTTTCGTAATTTTGCTGAGGATAGAACCCAGGAACTTGTGCTTGTGAGGAAAGCACTCTACCAACTGAGCTATATCCCCAGCCCTAGAGTATCATTTTAGAGGCATCAGTAAATATATACCTTATACTTAATTATACTATATGACACTTGACAATGAATAAGAATGAATGTCATCTATTCTAACTTTTCCCTATATGGCAGAGAACACTAATATACACAGTGGGTACTCAAATAATGTCACAAATCCTTAAAGGAAACAGAATAATAAAACAACAAGAAGCATAATTAAAATTGTGATACTAAAAGCAAGCGATCTTACAGCCAATATCAATATACCAAAGACAGAGCAGAGTGAAACGGTGAGGGGAAAAAAAACTTTGTTGTTCTCCTCAATGAACAGACACACTCTCTTTGCTCTTTTTTCTGGTTAAAACAATTTAGAAGGAATACTAAAAATGCTGGATCACTTCCAGAAGAGAGCGACTGAAAAAGAACTAACTGAAGATAGACTCAAAAATAGAGATGGTGAGCTTTCCTGCTCTCTTCTTCCATTTTCTGTAAGAAAAGTTATCCCTATGGAAAATGCTTTAAGATTTCTATGCTGTCCAGAGACAACTATCAAAAGGTGCCAGTATAAATATCTAGACTTCTCACAATACAAAAACTTAAAATAACAGATCTCTTCTAAGAAAAAGATGTTATCAGAGATTAGTCATAAAGTTGGAAAACAGCTTGCCAATTATGCTATGGAAAACCTCCAAGCCAAGGATAATTGGTTGAATTGTAAGTTTCCTTATAACCCCATAACTACATCAATGAATATTTACTTAATCTATGCTCCAGGAAGCATATACATGGGTCTACTGTCTCAGATCTAAGACATATACAAAAAGAAAAAGTATGGAGAAACATACAATGAGCTCTGTTATCAAGAAATTCACAACAAATAATATATTACATGTATATTACAATTTCAGACCTTCATAGGTATCTCAAACTATTTACTAACTGCCAAATAAATTCCATTCAAAGCACTATTTATTAAATGCCAAATGAATTCTATTCATACATAAAGGTCTTCTATGAAGGGGAGATCCCTAATGTTAAAATGATCAGAAAAGGCTTTTTAGAATAATTGAGATATTAAGTTCTTACAGAAAAATGTGTATGAAGATTCTGAACAGGAGGAGAGAAATAGGAGAGAACACCACAAATAGAAATGAAAATCAAGGTAGAGAGAAACCTGTTTAGCTACATTAAAAACTTGTTTCATGGGAAAAGAGATAAGCTAGGGAAGGGCAGGTTATGGCCAGAACCAACTGTACTGAGCCTTGAATACCAGGCTACGTAGTTTCAAATTTATCCTGCTTACAGTCTCTGTAGCAACTGTTCAACTCTGCTGTTGAAGTCATAGAAAGCAGTAAATGACTGGCATGGCTGTGTTCCAAACTGAAATTTCAATCTCATATATTTCCATGTGTCACTGAATATTGTTAGTCTTTTGATTTTCTTTTTCCTTCAATAATTTGAAAGTGTAAAAAATCACTGTTGACTTAAAAGCCATAGAAAAACAGGCTGTAACCTGGATTTGGTAGTGGGCCACAATGTGCCAACCCCTATACACCAAGCTGCCTTCCTCAGCAATGCTCTAAAATTCAACTGTAATCAAGTTTCAGAGACCAGAATAATATATTATTCATCAACAACTATATACATGTACACATGTAAGCACATACCTAATCAAGATCTAGATCCACAGTGGGATCTAGTACAATGCTTGCCTACCATGCACCAAGGCTCTGGGTTCTATCCCCAGCATCACAAAAAAAACAAAAAACAAAAAAACAAACAGAAACAAATAACAATAACCAACAAAAACCTCCCCAGATTGTTAATAATAACCATTAGGATAGATGCAAGAAATTTTGAAATTTTAACTTTGGTAGTTATTTTCACATGGTATATAAACTATTCTTACAAGGCCTCAAAGTTACGTGAAGGGATCTATAGAACATAATCAAAGGAATGGTAGCAGGGCACTTCCTTCTAGTATTTGCTCAGTCTTTACTCATTGTCTGACCCACACCAAGCCACTTTCAATCCTCTACCCTCAATTCTCTCATCTGAAAAGTGAAGAGGTTTAACTTACTAGATGTCCGCTATACTCCTAGCTTTAACACTTAATAATTCTACTACTTAAAAGAACCAGTCAGGGAATGACGAAAATCAAACAAAAGTGACAATTAAGAACACAAAAAAGAAGAGAAAGGCCTTGACTAAATGAGTGGGCAAAGAGAATATGAAGATTACTGAAATCAAAGAACGATTTTAAAAAAGAAAGTCCCCCAAATGCTACAGAATATCCAAGGAAGAGGAGAAGAGTATGGCCATCAAAGAAAAAACTAGTTGGCTAGCTAAAAGAGGCATGGACCTCAAGTGACAGTCTTCAGGTTTGAAGTACTGAGCAGGCTTCCAGGAATCATGAAAGGAACCAGGGTGAAAACACAACTTCAGATGAGAATAAGGAATAGAAAATAAAGGCATATGATCCAGAAAAAGTAGAAAGAAAACATTATGATGGGCTTGAAGTCTCAGACAAGGATATTAGTTTTAAAATACAGGCATTTAATGCAGCAGTAGCATTGCAGTCTCACTCTACACACACAAATAAGTTCCTGTGAAGCTGTATAACTCTATCAAGATTTCTATAAATCAATTAGGGAAATATATCTAATGGTGGGTTTCTGAAAGCAAAGTTCCACCCACATTAAATTTTCTAATAATCAAAAAATTAAGGATTTTAACTCTTCTTTTCATAAGATTGGAAACCAACAACATGCACCTCTAAAAGGAAATACATGTTTATACCTTTCTCTTAGCACCTATCACTTCCTTCCTTGCATAAGAGTTACTTATGCAATATAAAGTACCTTGCCTCTGATTGGAGCTCAAGGAACACTGGTTTTCCCTTTCTGAGCAGCTTAAAAACCTCCGGAGGCAAGACTTCTGATTAATTCATCTGTTTATCTGCTTTGCACAGAGCTAGTGATGCTTGATGAATAAATACTGACACAAAACTCTGCTTTAAAAAAAGAAACAAAAAAACTCCTTGCAAAACAACTCTCATTATCCATCTGATAAAGCTGGGAAAATATCTGTATCATAAAGGTACATAATTCCAATAATATTACTTTTACATTGTGTTTGAGCGTGCTTATATAGCAAAGAAATTGCCACAAAGCAACTAAAAAAGGCAGAAAAGTTGAAGAATGTATGGATCCCACATAGTTAATTTCAACTCAACACTTGCCTCTATTTAAGATATTTGAGAAATAAAAATCCAAAGCATTAGCCTGATGATCACCAGTTAAAAATACATGTTTGAATGCGCTGGAGATATTTATAAAGTCCAACACAGATACTATTAATATATTGAAATTCACTGGCCAGTGCAGGATTCTACCCTTAATCTACTACTACTATTCAAGGGAAGCCAAGGAGTCAAAGTTTCTCATATCCCTTGCTTTTAAGAATTTAAGACGTCACCCAAATGGATATATACAACCCAAGGACCTCAAAGTAGTTCAGCTCTCCATATGGTAATGCTCAGCTATCTCCTACCTTAATATGCAAGATCTATTTACTAATTTAAGGATCTCTGGTAGGCCCCATTTAGGTAGGCCAATAGTACGACGAAGCAACAGAAGTTGAAAAAAGTCCTCACAGTAAACTCTGCCCTCCCACAGATCTCAACTTGGGTGTAGATTTCAGAAGCCCTGTAAGCTATACACTGCCACTGTCAAACCCAGAAGAAGCACCGTCACCCTGTCGTGCCCATCGGCAAGTGTTCCAGAATGTTTTCTTTGAAATGATCTCTCTCGGCTTGACTTGTACAATGTGGACTTCACAGGCCACCTTCCCCCGCAGCCCAGGACCTGGTTCCTTGCGCCCGCTCCTTTATTTGTCCACCCCGCTAGCCCGAGGGCGGTCTCGGCTCCCGGCCGCGGGCATCCAGCCGTCCCCCAACTGCTCGCCGCTCCCATGTACCCCAGCCGCACACCTCCTGCGTCGCCCACCGCCCAGCGCGCACTCCCGCCGGACCCGCGGCTGGCCGCTCGCCCGGGCCTGCGCTGCCTCGAGCGGCCGCAGGCCTCAGGCCTAGCCTCCGCCGCTGGCCCCTCACCTCTTTCGGGACCAGTTGGTTCTCCTCGCCGGGCACCATCGCTCAGACTCCGGCCGCTCCTCTCCGCCCTGCCGGGGGAGGGGGAGGGTGGCGGCGGCTCTCTGCCTCAGGAGAGAAGAGCAGCAGCAGTCATCCTCTCCGCCGCCTGCGCTCCGGCAACCGTGGAGGCCTCAGCTTGGGCCTCAGACACCAGCGCGCAGACACCGACCCCGGGCTCCGCCGCTGCCGCCGCCTTCGTCGTCGGCCCCTCCCCCAGCCCGCTGCAATCAATGGAAAAATGGCGGCGGCTGCTCTCGCGAGAATTCGGCGCGTCGGGCGCCCGGCCTGGCGCCTGCTGCCCGAGGTGCCCAGGCAGTCGTCGCTCGCCTTTAATAGCCTCGTCTTTAACTCGGCCCCAGGGTGTACGGAACCGGTTGTGGGACTACGTAAATGCTTTTCCTTAGACGAAAGCTGGACCTTCCATGCCCGGACTCCCTCTGCCGGCGGGAAAAGGATGGGCCCCGGAGTCCTCCGTGCCTTCTCGGGCTGTGGGACTCCATGCATGTTAGGAAGGGCTCCTGCCGAAAGCCCCTCTCTGACCTTACCACTCCTACTCTCCTCGCTTCTTGATAGCAAAGCGCCTGAACATCAGCCCCTCTTCAAACACCCTTGGCCTCTTCCGCGTGAAGACGCCACAGGAGCTACCTCCTGGCCTCTGACCAGTCCTTCCTGACTCTAGCCTTTGAGTCAGAAAGGGCTGCGTTTTTTTGCCCTTCTTACTCCCCTAGAGGAGCCAGCACCCCGGGCCCAGGCCCCTGCGGCACTGTGTCCCCGCCTCCTCCACTCCACTGGAGAGGGGCTCCTCTGCATTCTTCCTGAGAACTGCCTTCTCCAACAGGACCAAGTCGGGGACCGAGAGCCCCTTGAGAGTGGGGCTGCAGCCTGCTTCAACCTGTAATCTTCGAAAAGGGTTTGGAGAACTTTAATCTTCCCTGGCAGTAAGCATTGTGCTGTGTTAAACTAAACAAGCGTGAAATAGTTATTTTTCCTAATCCTACTCCTTGCATTATGAAGACTCAGCGAGGCATCCTTCATGAAGACTTCCATGGGTACAGTGATCTTTCAGGATGATGAAATAATGTAATTCTGCCATGTTCCTAACATCCACGGCATCAACTACCCCTACCTGTGTTGTGTTCTCCAAAAATTGCTTGATTGTGGAATATTCACATATTTATGTAGGTTATACACATCTGCTGTGTATGACGTTATAAGACACTGTGAAATGTTAAAATGATTCAGATGGGAATAAAATAAACATAAAATAACTCTTTTAAAAATATTAATGGTATAAAAACCTATTACCCCCCACTTAAAATATTTAGTGAACTATGATTGACTAGGTTTAAAAAATCTTTAATATTTTATGAAACAATTACTAAAACGTCTGATTTAGTCGTCTGATCCAGTCTATTTCTGTACTTGGTTTTAATGACTGTCATAAGCTGAAACAGGTAACTCACAAAAATGTACCTCCTCGGGGAAGGAGTACATCTTTCGAGGCTCTTGCAAATACAGGTACTCATTTCTATCAGTTCTATCCACCAACATGCAAAGATTTTTGTTTGAAATTCAATAGTATTTTTCCATCTTCCCTAATTTCAACCAGAACATGTTGCATTTTTATATTTTTAACCAACAGGCTCAAAACTCTTTGAATACATTGCTCAGATTTCTTAATAGATTGAAAAATTCTGTCTTCAAATCAAGTATACATATATGAGTTTGGAAGAAGTAATGATCTTTATTTTAAATCTCGATCGTGGATTTTAAAATATTGCAGTAAGATTGTTTATCTTGACTACTGAAATACTGGTGCCGCCTTAAATTTTGTGTCAGAGGTAAATGACTCACTTGCCTCACCTTGGTCCCAGCCTTGAGCAACACAGATACAACATTTTTTATACCAGATCACATAAATGAAGTATTTCCAAACCTCTGTTCTCAAAATTTCATCACCATTACTAGTGAAGTGACTTCTGCAGACCTCATGCTAGAAGTGTCATCTCTATTATTATCTTTTTGGTTAGACTTGCACTCTTATATCCAACTCATGATTCCTTTCCAGAAATCTTTTTTAGATTTACAATCTCATTTTAGTAAGGGTTGATTTAATGAAATAATAGTGTAATTGTTAAATCTATTTAATTCCGCTCACATTACGTGGAACAAATCCCAATATAATGAAAAGAAATAAAATGAAAGAATATGTCTCATGTTGCAGAACTCACACTTTTCACTTGGGAATAATGAGATACCAGTGTTGATCTATGTAATTACATATGAGTACTGCTTAATTTTTTTCTGGTTTTAAATAAAACAAAGTTCTAAAATATCTCAAATTTAAATTTAACTAAACAGAAGGTTTAATATCTGAGTCTCCCCACCTCCCTTTTGTAACATATCTCCCATCACTTCTCCTCTATCTCATTAAATTGTACCATCATTGACTCAGTCTATCAAGCCCCAAACCTGAGACTCTCCATGTTATATTCAGTCCATTAGTATTCATTACTGCTTCCACCTCTGAAGTATAACCCATGTCCAGTCACTCCTCCAAATATCCCATTCCACTCCAATCACTCTAGCCTCTTTCCTGCGTTATTGCAGTTGCCTCCTCACTATTTTCCCAACTTCAACTCTTTTTTTTCCTGTAGCATTTTATTTATTTATTTTTTATTTGTTCTTTTTAGTTATACATGACAGTAGATTGTATTTTTTTATATTTATTTATTTTATTTATTTTGATTCATTATACACAAATAGGGTAAACTTGTTTCTCTGGTTGTACACGAAGTAGAGTCACACCATATGCATAATCACACATGTACATGGGTTAATGATGTGTGTCTCATTCTGTTATTTTTCCATTCCCCCCGCCCCACCCCTCATTTTCCTCTATGCAATCCATCCTTCCTAAATTCTTGCCTCCATCCCACCCTGCATTATATATCATCATACACTTATCAGAGAGATCATTCAGCCTTTGGTTTTTTGGGATTGGCTTATCTCACTTAGCATGATATTATCGAACTGCATCCATTTACCTGCAAATGCCATAACTTTATTCTTCTTTATGGCTGAGTAATATTCCATTGTGTATAATTACCGCAATTTCTTTATCCATTCATCTATTGAAGGGCATCTAGGTTGGTTCCACAATCTAGCTATTGTGAATTGAGCAGCTATGAACATTGATGTGGCTGTGTAACTATAGTATGCTGATTTTAAATCCTCTGGGTATAGGCCAAGGAGTGGGATAGCTGGATCAAATGGTGGTTCCATTCCCAGTTTTCTAAGGAATCTCCACACTGCTTTCCAGAATGGCTGCACTAATTTGCACCCCCACCCCCAGCAATATATGAGTGTACCTTTTTCCCCACATCCTTGCCAATGCCTATTATTGCTTGTATTCTTGATAATAGACATTCTAATTGGGGTGAGATGAAATCTTAGAGTAGTTTTGATTTGCATTACTCTTATTACTAGAGATGTTGAACATTTTTTCATATATCTGTTGATTGCTTGTAGATCCTCTTCTGTGAAGTGTCTGCTCATTTCCTTAGCCCATTTATTGATTGTATTCTTGGTGTAAAGTTTTTTGAGTTCTTTATAGATTCTGGAGATTAGTGCTCTATCTGAAGTGTGTGTGGCAAAGATTTTCTCCCACTCTGTGGGTTCTTTCTTCACATTGCTGATTGTTTCCTGTGCTGAGAAAAAGCTTTTTAGTTTGAATCTATCCCAATTATTGATTCCTGCTTTTATTTCTTGTGCTTTGGGAGTCATGTTAAGGAAGTCTGGTCCTAAGCTGACATGATGAAGATTTAGACCTACTTTTTCTTCTATTAGGTGCAGGGTCTTTGGTCTAATTTCTAGGTCCTTGCTCCATTTTGAGTTGGGTTTTGTGCAGGGTGATAGATAGGGGTTTAGTTTCATTTTGCTGCATATGGATTTCCAGTTTTCCCAGCACCATTTGTTGAAGAGGCTTCTTTTCTCCATTGTATATTTTCGGCACCTTTGTCTAGTATGAAAAAACTGTATTTATGTGGGTTTGTCTCTGTGTCCTCTATTCTGTACCATTGATCTACCTGCCTATTTTGGTGCCAATACCATGCTGTTTTTGTTACTATTGCTCTGTAGTATAGTTGAAGATCTGGTATTGTGTTACCCCTGCTTCACTCTTCTTGCTAAGGATTGCTTTAGTTATTCTGCTTCTCTTATTCTTGCAAATGAATATTGTGATTGCTTGCTCTGTTTCTATGAGGTACATCGTTGGGATTTTATTGGAATTGCATTGAATTTGTACAGCACTTTTGGTAGTATAGCCATTTTGACAATATTAATTCTGCCTATCAAGAACATGGGATTTCTAAGGTTTTCTTTAATTTCTTTCTTTAGTGTTCTGTAGTTCTCATTGTAGAGGTCTTTCACCTCTTTTGTTAGACTGATTCCCAAGTTGTTTTTTTTTTGAGACTATTGTGAATGGGGTAGTTTTCCTAATTTCTCTTTCAGAGGATTCATCACTTAT